>JANLNO010000007.1:3787500-4373683 GCA_024678965.1 Bradynema listronoti | reverse complement strand
GTAAAAAACAATAATGATTAAAAAATTGAAAATTTCAAAAAAAAATTTAAAAAATTTAAAAAATTAAAAAAAAATTTAAAAAAAAATTTAAAAAAAAATTTAAAAAATAAAAAAATAAAAATATTAAAAGGAAAGCCTACCATCCCGGCGGAAAAGGACCCAGACTACAGGTTTTCTATGAAAACACACCGGACCGGCTCTGCCCGACGCGGCGTGGCACGACTTACCGAGTAGCCGAAGCTACACTGCGTACTGCACGAGAAGGAAACACCCGCGCCTGCGATGTGTTTATCACAAAAACAGGGAATATTTTTGTCCACCAAAGCGAAAAACCCCAAATGAGTGCCCTTTGGTGAGAGACTAAAGAAAGGGGTCACCTGATCTAATCTAAAACCCACTACTAAATAAAAAATTCAAAAAATTGACCCGAAATCGATGTTGAAGTGATGTGAAGATCGCCAAATCGTGAAGTGAAGAGCGCCGGAGAGAGAAATTTTCGTACGACCGTCCGCCAGCTAGTAAAAAACAATAATGATTAAAAAATTGAAAATTTAAAAAAAAAATTTAAAAAAATTTAAAAAAATTAAAAAAAAATTTAAAAAAAAAATTTAAAAAAAAAATTTAAAAAATAAAAAAAAAAAAATATTAAAAGGAAAGCCTACCATCCCGGCGGGAAAAGGACCCAGACTACAGGTTTTCTAGAAAACACACCGGACCGGCTCTGCCCGACGCGGCGTGGCACGACTTACCGAGTAGCCGAAGCTACACTGCGTACTGCACGAGAAGGAAACACCGCGCCTGCGATGTGTTTTATCACAAAAAACAGGGAATATTTTTGTCCCATCCAAAAGCGAAAAACCCCAAATGAGTGCCCTTGGTGAGAGACTAAAGAAAGGGGGTCACCTGATCTAATCTAAAACCCACTACTAAATAAAAATTCAAAAAATTGACCCGAAATCGATGTTGAAGTGATGTGAAGATCGCCAAATCGTGAAGTGAAGAGCGCCGGAGAGAAATTTTCGTACGACCGTCCGCCAGCTAGTAAAAACAATAATGATTAAAAAATTGAAAATTTCAAAAAAAAAATTTAAAAAAATTTAAAAAAATTAAAAAAAAAATTTAAAAAAAAATTTAAAAAAAAATTTAAAAAATAAAAAAAAATAAAAATATTAAAAGGAAAGCCTACCATCCCGGCGGGAAAAGGACCCAGACTACAGGTTTTCTATGAAAACACACCGGACCGGCTCTGCCCGACGCGGCGTGGCACGACTTACCGAGTAGCCGAAGCTACACTGCGTACTGCACGAGAAGGAAACACCCGCGCCTGCGATGTGTTTTATCACAAAAAACATGGGAATATTTTTGTCCCATCCAAAAGCGAAAAACCCCAAATGAGTGCCCTTTGGTGAGAGACTAAAGAAAGGGGGGTCACCTGATCTAATCTAAAACCCACTACTAAATAAAAAATTCAAAAAATTGACCCGAAATCGATGTTGAAGTGATGTGAAGATCGCCAAATCGTGAAGTGAAGAGCGCCGGAGAGAGAAATTTTCGTACGACCGTCCGCCAGCTAGTAAAAAACAATAATGATTAAAAAATTGAAAATTTCAAAAAAAAAAATTTAAAAAAATTTAAAAAAATTAAAAAAAAATTTAAAAAAAAAATTTAAAAAAAAAATTTAAAAAATAAAAAAAAATGAAAATATTAAAAGGAAAGCCTACCATCCCGGCGGGAAAAGGACCCAGACTACAGGTTTTCTATGAAAACACACCGGACCGGCTCTGCCCGACGCGGCGTGGCACGACTTACCGAGTAGCCGAAGCTACACTGCGTACTGCACGAGAAGGAAACACCCGCGCCTGCGATGTGTTTTATCACAAAAAACAGGGAATATTTTTGTCCCATCCAAAGCGAAAAACCCCAAATGAGTGCCCTTTGGTGAGAGACTAAAGAAAGGGGGTCACCTGATCTAATCTAAAACCCACTACTAAATAAAAAATTCAAAAAATTGACCGAAATCGATGTTGAAGTGATGTGAAGATCGCCAAATCGTGAAGTGAAGAGCGCCGGAGAGAGAAATTTTCGTACGACCGTCCGCCAGCTAGTAAAAAACAATAATGATTAAAAAATTGAAAATTTCAAAAAAAAAATTTAAAAAAATTTAAAAAAATTAAAAAAAAATTTAAAAAAAAATTTAAAAAAAAATTTAAAAAATAAAAAAAATGAAAAAAATTAAAAGGAAAGCCTACCATCCCGGCGGGAAAAGGACCCAGACTACAGGTTTTCTATGAAAACACACCGGACCGGCTCTGCCCGACGCGGCGTGGCACGACTTACCGAGTAGCCGAAGCTACACTGCGTACTGCACGAGAAGGAAACACCCGCGCCTGCGATGTGTTTTATCACAAAAAACAGGGGAATATTTTTGTCCCACCCAAAAGCGAAAAACCCCAAATGAGTGCTTTTTGGTGAGAGACTAAAGAAAGGGGGTCACCTGATCTAATCTAAAACCCACTACTAAATAAAAAATTCAAAAAATTGACCCGAAATCGATGTTGAAGTGATGTGAAGATCGCCAAATCGTGAAGTGAAGAGCGCCGGAGAGAGAAATTTTCGTACGACCGTCCGCCAGCTAGTAAAAAACAATAATGATTAAAAAATTGAAAATTTCAAAAAAAAAATTTAAAAAAATTTAAAAAAATTAAAAAAAAAAATTTAAAAAAAAATTTAAAAAAAAATTTAAAAAATAAAAAAAATAAAAATATTAAAAGGAAAGCCTACCATCCCGGCGGAAAGGACCCAGACTACAGGTTTTCTATGAAACACACCGGACCGGCTCTGCCCGACGCGGCGTGGCACGACTTACCGAGTAGCCGAAGCTACACTGCGTACTGCACGAGAAGGAAACACCCGCGCCTGCGATTTGTTTTATCACAAAAAACATGGGAATATTTTTGTCCCATCCAAAAGCGAAAAACCCCAAATGAGTGCCCTTTGGTGAGAGACTAAAGAAAGGGGTCACCTGATCTAATCTAAAACCCACTACTAAATAAAAAATTCAAAAAATTGACCCGAAATCGATGTTGAAGTGATGTGAAGATCGCCAAATCGTGAAGTGAAGAGCGCCGGGAGAGAGAAATTTTCGTACGACCGTCCGCCAGCTAGTAAAAAACAATAATGATTAAAAAATTGAAAATTTCAAAAAAAAAATTTAAAAAATTTAAAAAATTAAAAAAAAATTTAAAAAAATAAATTTAAAAAAAAAATTTAAAAAATAAAAAAAATGAAAATATTAAAAGGAAAGCCTACCATCCCGGCGGGAAAAGGGACCCAGACTACAGGTTTTCTATGAAAACACACCGGACCGGCTCTGCCCGACGCGGCGTGGCACGACTTACCGAGTAGCCGAAGCTACACTGCGTACTGCACGAGAAGGAAACACCCGCGCCTGCGATGTGTTTTATCACAAAAAACAGGGAATATTTTTGTCCCATCCAAAAGCGAAAAACCCCAAATGAGTGCCCTTTGGTGAGAGACTAAAGAAAGGGGGTCACCTGATCTAATCTAAAACCCACTACTAAATAAAAAATTCAAAAAAATTGACCCGAAATCGATGTTGAAGTGATGTGAAGATCGCCAAATCGTGAAGTGAAGAGCGCCGGAGAGAGAAATTTTCGTACGACCGTCCGCCAGCTAGTAAAAAACAATAATGATTAAAAAATTGAAAATTTCAAAAAAAAAATTTAAAAAATTTAAAAAAATTAAAAAAAAAATTTAAAAAAAAAAATTTAAAAAAAAAATTTAAAAAATAAAAAAAAATGAAAATATTAAAAGGAAAGCCTACCATCCCGGCGGGAAAAGGACCCAGACTACAGGTTTTCTATGAAAACACACCGGACCGGCTCTGCCCGACGCGGCGTGGCACGACTTACCGAGTAGCCGAAGCTACACTGCGTACTGCACGAGAAGGAAACACCCGCGCCTGCGATGTGTTTTATCACAAAAAACAGGGGAATATTTTTGTCCCATCCAAAAGCGAAAAACCCCAAATGAGTGCCCTTTGGTGAGAGACTAAAGAAAGGGGGGTCACCTGATCTAATCTAAAACCCACTACTAAATAAAAAATTCAAAAAAAATTAATAAAAATTAAAACGAGAGAGAAATATTCGTACGACAGTCCACCAGCTGGCAAAAAACAATAATGAATAGAAAATTAAAAAATTTCAAAAATTAAATTTAAAAAATTCAAAAAAAATTCAAAAAAATCAATACGAGAGAGAGAAATATTCATACGACCGTCCGCCAGCTAGCAAAAAACAATAATGAATGGAAAATTGAAAATTTCAAAAATTAAATTTAAAAAATTCAAAAAAAATTTAAAAAAATTTAAAAAAATTTAAAAAATAAATTTAAAAAATAAATAAAAATAAAAAAAAATCAATACGAGAGAGAGAAATATTCATACGACCATCCGCCAGCTAGTAAAAAACATTAATGAATAGAAAATTGAAAATTTCAAAAAAAAATTTAAAAAATTCAAAAAAAATTTAAAAAAATTTAAAAAAATTTAAAAAAAAAATTAAAAAATAGATAAAAATGAAAAAAAATCAATACGAGAGAGAGAAATATTCATACGACCGTCCACCAGCTAGCAAAAAACAATAATGATTAGAAAATTGAAAATTTCAAAAAAAAAAAAAAAAATTAAAAAAAATTAAAAAAAAAAATTAAAAAAATTAAAAAAAATTATAAAAATGGAAAGCCTACCATCCCCGGCGGGAAAAGGACTTAGGCCTACAAGTTTTCTATGAAAACACACCGGACCTGCTCTGTCCGTCGCGACAAGATTCGCTCACGTTTTCAATGGTCTCGCAACATATGCTGCCGGCCATAGAGTTTATGTCTTTGAATATTAAATCTTTAGAGGGCCTGTCATTTCGTGTTAATATAACTAGATAAAATATTAAATGTTTTTTTATATATTTTAAAAATATTCTAAAAAACGATTTCAACATTTTTTATTTATACCGTGATCAAGACAGTTAAACGTTGTATGAAAATTAATTTCCGGACAATGAGCAACTTTAATCTTTTTTATCAAATTATTTTCGACCAAATGCAAGCAAGAATCTGGAATTTTTGCAATGTGTTAACGCTAAATAAATATAAATTGACTTTTATATGAATATAAAAGTTTAATTAATTTTTTAAAATGATCTTATATTAAATTTTTTTGGCAGTCATTTAAATGTTTGTTTTTTCACATATGGACGCGTCCTTTAAACTCTTTTTTATTTTTTTCCTTTTTTTCTGCTTTAATTGTGAGAAAGTATAGTTATCGTAAAACGTTTCTTTCGAGTAACCCCTTCACAAAAAAATAAGTCTGAGTCGATGTCCCTGAGAATAAATTAAAAAAATGTTTAAATAATTTTTAAAAATATAAAAAATTAAAATGTTTGTAATTTTTATTTCATTTTTATTCTATATATTTAGAATGAAAAATGTAATTTTTACTGCTTGTATGTATATGTAATTTATATTTACCTTTGCGAAATGTGTATTTGTGTATAAAACAGGGTTGCCAGATGAAAATAAAATAAAAAAGAACGCTGGGCAAAAAATATTTTATTAATAATTTCAAGCAACAAAAAAGATTTTTCTAAAAATATCTGAATTGGTCTATTTCGTTAACTTTTCGGGTCAGATTCTTTATTCTCTCAACAATTAATACTTTTCGGAACTCCTGATCCTGTGTCTAAGAGAGCCATTCTTCATCAGATCTTCATCAGATAGTCAAACATCTCAAAAAAAGAACGAAAAAGAACAAAAAATAAAAAAGAACAGACCCCCTCAAAAAAAGAACAAATATTTTTAAAAAGGACATCTGGCAACCCTGGTATAAAAACAAAAAAAAATAATTCATTTTTCTTTTGTTATAAATTTTCTTCACATATTTTCAAAAAATTCGTGTTGAAAAATTGCTATTTTACCAATATAAGGATACATATATTTCATGGGCATCAACTCAAATAATAATATAGAATGTTTTTGAATTATATTTGTTGTTGTATTATTTTTAATTTTTTTTACCTAAAATAAATTTTATAGGAAATTTCAAGAATCAGTAAATTATCTAATCAAAAATATTAATTTTCAATGGAAAAAAAATCTTTTAATTATTCAGGTAAAAATTAAAACATTTTAAATCTTTTCATTACAAATACTATGTATTTATCTAAGTCACTGCACTTTATCCGCGCCAAGAAATTTTAAAATTTTTTTGTATTTAGACGTTTCTAATTCCAATCCGAATACGATATTCATCTTTACAGATAATAAGTTACTTAAAATCCAGTATTAAACACTTAAGTGCAACATTTTTTTACCAAAGGACGTCATTCAATATTTTTTCATTTGAAAAGCTGATCAAGAACTATATAAAAAGTATGCAAAATTTTTTAAACTGTAAGCCACTAGGACCCGCCAAAAGTTGTGTTCCGACGAAAAAATGTTATTCTCCAAAATTTCGTCTACCGTAAACTTGTTTTATGCGGTATTTTCTAAAAAATTATTATCATATTCGGATTCAGTATCATTGAATAAAATAAAAATGGAGTGAAAAATTTATAAAATCAAAAAAAAATATTTCTGGGGAAAGGTAAATTGCAGTCCAGCATACATATTTATTTTTTATATTCTTAAATTCTTTTTCTAGATGTAAATAAGATTACAGAAGCAATGATTTATGATCTTTTATCGAATCGCCAATTGCAATATGATTGGGCTGCAGCTGTTGCAAATATTTTATCACAAGAATTGGTCATTAAGCGTAATACACCATGTTCTTGTGCTGTGCGCAACAAATGTGCATCATTTTGGACATTTATTGACAAGCCTCTCGACGAATTAACGCGAATGATTCAAATGGCTGTTGAGAACTTTTTAAACAATGGTTGAAACAACTAAACTTTTTTCCATTAATTATTTCACCTAGTTGTTTTATTTTTTCTTTTGATTTTAATTCCATTTGTGCCAAAGATTCGGACCATGTTTTTTTAAATTCTATATTTACATATCCTCTTTACTTACTTTCAGCACATATTACTCACCAATGCTCGTGCAATTATATTAATATCTGCACAAAAAAATTTTGCGGTACCGTTTCTCAAATTGGATCGGAAATAAATCGCGAATCATCAACTCTCTATGCTGTTCGCGTTCAACTAGATCATTTTTGCTCCTCAGACAGCTTTCAGTTTCCACAATACGGGTTATTGGCACGTCGCCTTACTAGAATAATGAAGACGTTTATTATCGGACTGTCAAAGTAGTAAAAAAATAATCTTTGTTGATATCAAAATATTTAATTTTTTATGTTGAGGCCTTTCTCCATGGTCAGCTGTGCTGTTTTCACGACGAATGTATGCGACCTGCTCTATCGTTTTCAAGAGTACTGTTCGTTGAGCTTAATTAATGCAGCATCATCCTGCAAATGCAATAAAATAGACTTTACTTTAAGGCACTTTAGTGGTGCGCTAAAAAATTTTAAATGTGCCATTGATGCGTTTTATAGTAAGGTCGTTAAGCCGCTTAATCAGGTTAAGAATTTTTGTTCGCAAAACGATTTTTTCATGGCTGAGATTCCTTTTCATCTTTTTAACACGTAGATATTTAAATACAGCAAATTAGTTGTGTAAATTGACCCTTACAAAAAAGATAAGAAATTAATTTACAATTTCTTGAATTAATCTATTTTTTAAACATATTTTAAGAAATTAGAGGTCAGTTCATCTTGTAATCATCATTGTAATCAAAAGCAAACTAAGTCCTCAACAACTCTCCCCATAAATTCGAAGAGAGATCGTTTTGGAAGCGTGCTTAAACGATCTAATTCAAGTTTGTCAACATTTGGCGCCTTGCCTTTAACTCACCATTTAATAATGAATCCAAGTATGTGTTGTTATTAACATTTAAGATTTGGCGTATAAGACGATAGAATAATTTTTTGAATTTCGTCTTTGCTTTCATTTTGTTATATAAATTAAATACGGAAAATATATTTAATGGAACAAAATTAAAGAAAAAAAACTGAAAATGAAGGTTTTATTTTGAATTAATATAACAGAATATAAACAAACTACTAAAATTTTTTCAAATAATACCCACCCTCTTATAGAAGCGTTACCAAACGATGTAAATTTTGAAGCCAAAAATTTTTATTGCCTATTTTAGGTCTTGGAGGTTGAAAATTTATACCCAAGAGTTTTAAAGTTTCCTGAATTCAAAAATTTTTTTAGAAATTTCCACCCCTCCCCCTGTAGACCTAAAACTTGGGGCAATATTTATTTTTAAATAATTTCTATTGTTAAGCATTCTAATTTATGATAAAAAATAGAAATCCGCTTTACGACCCAAAATAGGAGTTCTGATGGTAGAAATGGTAGCTTCATTTTACGAGGCGGACTCGCGGCAGCGCGTCAACAATTAGTACATACAGCTCCAATTCCCCAACGTCGATTCTCTATGCCTTTAATATCAACCAGACGACAATCAACAGACGAAAAAACGACTACAAAAAAATATACTAAATCATCGGGTAGTACCGAACCGGAATATTCAAATTATCTGTCCATCTTTGATAGCTTTGCTTCAATGAATACAATGGAACGTGACACAATAAAGTATAAAATATTATTTGTTTACATTTTTAATCTTTATTTTATACACAACGTATTTAGTTACATAATTTTAAATAGCATAATTTTAAATAGCATATGACAAAATTTATAAACTCAGTATTTATGTTGAATGTTATCATTTTCCATTTCGACTTGCAATTTATTCTAGCAGTTATTTTATAGACGCATGCTCGAGTTTACACGTAATTTGGTTGATGAATTGGCCATGAAAATTGATGTAAATGAACTAATGAAAAAAGAAATGAATAAGTAAAGACTCTTATTCGAGAAAAAAAATTAAAAATTAAATGTTTCGTTTTAAAATAAAATAGATGGAAATATATAAAAAAATTAATACAAATTTTCATATCGAAAGATTATAATTTAAAAAAATTATTTTCCTATCAACTTATTGTTAATTAAAATCAATTTAACAACAATTAAGGATTGAGTTTAAAAAATAATAAAATGGAAAACGATTATTGAAAAAAAAAACAAATTAAGAAAAACATATATCTAGGCAAAAATTTGCGCACTCTTGATTTTGAACAAATTTTTTCGTAAAAATATAAAATTACTTTTTCGAAAATCAATTTTGACTATTTGATTAGAAATTATTTCTCTAACGATTGCTTTTTGAACAAAATTAGAAAAAAATTACAATTACAAAAGCTTGTTTTTACTTTTGCAAAAGTAAAATCACTTCACAAATTTCCAAAAAACCAAAATTGACTTTTCTTTTTCATCTATAACTTTTTTAAGATGCTTATAAACATTTTCAAAAAGCAATCGATATAGAATTAATTTCTGAATTAAATAGCCAAAATCTATTTTGGTTACCTTCATGAAAAACTTGCTCAAAATCAAAAGTGGAATTTTCGTGGCAGGCAACCAGTCATCGCTTAAAAAAATTTTTAAGAGTAATCAAAAGATAAAAAACATCAGTCTTAAGATCGAAAATCTAAGTACAAAGATTCCCATTTATTACTAAATATTTATTTTATAAAATAAAAAAATTTGATTTATCTGAGTTCATTATTCAATTAAGTTATTTATGGAAAATTCCAGATAAATATTCTATTAAATAATCAATCAAAATTCTCAAAATGAAACCTTCGTTTCTGAAATAATATTATAGTTTCAAGTTGTGTATCAGGGGTGCAACGAAAATAAATTTTCAATTTCAAAAAAGGACTTTGAAATTTTAAAAATCAAAAATATTTTTTCTACAAATTAAAGAAAACGAAACGTAATGTGCTTTTATAAGAAAAATTCGAATAAATGAAAAATAAAATGATAAATTTTAAGAAAAATATTCAAGATTTTATTGAATTTGTGTATGAAAAACATGAACTTGTCAACAAAAATATCATGATAAAACATTTCGACAATCAAATTTTTTCGAAATTTTCCAAAAATGGGTAATTTTCTCGAAAATTGAAATTCGTCGCACTCGTCATAAAATTTTCTCTTATTTTCTTAAATAAATTACGTAGCTTTCAAAGGTAATAAAATTAATTTTTAACAAAAGTGGGAGAAGGGGATACATATCAGATAAACAAAATTTTATAAAAAGAAAAGCGTGGAAATATGCAGTCTTAGGATTCTGTGTCGTGGTTATGGCGCATCGCTTCGGGCAATGGAGGCGGAGTTGACACCGGAGTAATGTTCACTAATCCCCCGTCCTCTGAAAAGCACATAAAATTCTTTATTTGTTACTTTAAAAATTCAGTTAAAAATATGATAATCATCGGCAATAATAGAAATAGAAACAATTTAAATGATTAAGATTGCTTTGTTTAAGAGTTAAAAATTAAATAAAATTGTCGTCCGTCATAAAAACTTTCTGCCCGACTTAATACGAAATTCTAAAAAATTTTTAAAAAATCTAAAAAACCTGGTAGAACTATAGCGAGAACTGCCGGCTCATCCGATTTGCAGTTTTTAGGAGTAAAACCAAGTTCAGACATAGACAGCTTCGAGTCCGATAAATCAGCCCACTCGTTTTTATTTACATCAACAAGTTTCTTCAATATTTGATCTTCGGGTTTTATCTACAAAAGACATTTTTCTAAATAGATAAAAAGCGAATAAATTTTTACTATAAGTATGCTAAACTCTATTTATAAAGAAATTAAATAAAATACATATAAAGCAGAATAAAATATATAAAAAATAACAAACTTCAATACCTGCAAAATTCCTTTAATAATCTTTTTCAATTCATTAATCGTATCGGATTCTTTGATTTGACAGAATATATGCGTCTTGTTGTGCAAAACTTCGAAGAAAAGCTCCTAAATTAAAATAAGTAAAATTAGATAGAATACAGCAATGACAAAAAAATTTTATTGTAAAAAGTCTATGGGCTTCTGACATCTTTTAAATATTTCTAGAATATATTTATAAAAATTAAAAAATTAATTTATATCCGGAAATTAATCATGATCTTTCAAATTTTGTTAAATTTATCGGATATTTAAAAAAAAAACTACTTCACTAATTTGAAATTTCCAGAATTGAAGACAATTTTTGGCAAAAATATATCATTTGTTTTTGAATTAAATTATTTAAGCATACTAGTAAGCAAAATTATCAGTGATATTCTTTTTTACCACCTATTAACAATGTGTTTAATTGATTGAAAATAAATGTTTAACTTACTGCCTGCATGTTTGAAGCAAATGTCTTAAAATACAACCTCAAAAATGAATAATTAGAGTAAAAAAATTTAAAAAATCAAATAAAATACATCGTTAAAAATCGAATTTAAAAAATTAAAAAAAATCCTTTAGGCAAAACATTTATTTTTATATG
Organism: Bradynema listronoti; assembly: GCA_024678965.1. Lineage (NCBI taxonomy): Eukaryota > Metazoa > Nematoda > Chromadorea > Rhabditida > Allantonematidae > Bradynema > Bradynema listronoti. Next base: position 4,362,188 of record JANLNO010000007.1, on the reverse strand, counting down.
CAATAAAAAAATTTGGAAAGAAGAGAAAAAACAAAATACAGATGAAAATACAACGTACGTAATAATAATTTTATTTTGATTTTAAATAAAATCAATTTTAATGATTAAAATTCATTTAGGAAAAAGACAAAAAAAGAAGGAAATGTTATTCTTAAAATTTCCAACGGTTTATTTAGCGTCCAAACTTATTATCAATTTGTTTAAAAAATTCCATCAAAGTTTATCTTTCACTAAACTAGATAGCAATTTGCCAATAAATAATCAACCAATTAATACACTGAAATTCTTAGAATACAGATCCCTCTGGTGGTTGTGATAATTTTAAGTTCTCTCTTGCCGACATGAACCTTCGAATATCCTCAAGAATGGTTTTTATGTAGTACGAGTTGTTCCATTGACGCAAAGAAGGAATATAGCGTTTGTCCACCTAATAATACACATGAAAATGAAAAAGTATAATTAAAAAAATATAAAATATTTTTTCGAGTATACACACAAAATTTTTTTTGGCGTTTTGAGATAAAGATTCAAATTTATTGTTTGAATGATGTTTTTAAAGAGAAATACCAAACAAGATACAACAATTAAAAAAGCCTAAATTCGACAATACATATTTTTTGACGACAAAGAAAACCAAAAAAATTTTAAAATAAAAATCAAATTTAAACGATATTAAAAATATTTCAAAAAATAACTAAATTTAATTAGCGATTAAATGTATAAACATATAAAAGAATTTAATAATATATTCACCAATCCGTTGCTGGAATTGACGCCGGTGAGATTGACTTTTGTAGTGAATCGGACAGTAGGTGGATCGTTTGGATAATTTTCACCGCATTCAATACGAAGATTGTATATACGTGACTCAAAAGGAGTCTAAAAGCAAAAATCTTTTATAAAATAAAAATCGTGAAATTTAATCGCGATCCTACTCGACTTGGTCCAATAACCATCCCAGTCCAACGTGTTAATGTCATATCGTCATCGTCTTCCAAGCCCCAAGAAATGTTTCCATCACCACGGCCCTTCTGACCATCTTCCAATTCTTCCAAAAGACGAAAGTTTCGGGGTACTTCCACTAAAAAATAAGACAAAATAAGACAATAAAAAATAAGACAAATTAATTATAAATTTGTAAAAAATTTTAAAAAAATCATAAGTCACAAACCTCCCGACATATTCACAATGGTGTTTTAAAGAGTGAGGAAACTAAAATAATTTTACATTATATATATATATATATATATATATATATATATATATATATATATATATATATATATATATATATATATATATATATATATATATATATATATATATATATATATATATATATATATATATATATATATATATATATATATATATATATATATATATATATATATATATATATATATATATATATATATATATATATATATATATATATATATATATATATATATATATATATATATATATATATATATATATATATATATATATATATATATATATATATATATATATATATATATATATATATATATATATATATATATATATATATATATATATATATATATATATATTATATATATATATATATATATATATATATATATATATATGTTACGGCCAATACTAGAAATCGGCCATTTCTAGAAATGGCCGGCCAAAACTAGAAATGGCCGGCCAAAACTAGAAATGGCCGGCCAAAACTAGAAATGGCCGGCCAAAATAATTATGGCCGGCCAAAACTGAAACTGTAATAATAAATGACTGTAATAATAAATGATTGTGAATTAGCGTATTAGCGAAAAATAGACAGCAAATCATTTATTATTACAGTTTTCATTGTTACAGTTTATTATTACAGTTATTATTACAGTTTTTTGTCTTTGAAAAGATTTTTTTTTTATATCATAATTATTTTGGCCGGCCATTTCTAGTTTTGGCCGGCCATTTCTAGAAATGGCCGATTTCTAGTATTGGCCGCAACATATATATATATATATATATATATATATATATATATATATATATATATATATATATATATATATATATATATATATATATATATATATATATATATATATATATATATATATATATATATATATATATATATATATATATATATATATATATATATATATATATATATATATAAATTTTAAAAAACAAAACAAAATCAATTAAGTTTAGTTCGGAAAAGCATAACATTAAAACTATCAACTCATTTTGCCGTTTAATGGACTCAATATTCGTGATTTTTTCGCGCTAAATTTCCTGAATATGATGTTAAAAACTGAATAACAAAAAATCAAAAACTTTAAGTCGAAAATTTAATAAATTTTTATTGGTGAGTTTTCATCAAAGCGAAATCCCTGAAAAATTAAAAACAATTTTTTTATTTATACATATATATCAAAAAAATTTTTTAAAAATGAATATTTAAACAAAATTAAAATTTTTTCTTTTTAGAAATAGAATAAATTATTTAAAATAAAAGAAATTTATTTGAATAAAATTTAAGTTTCAGTTATTTTTTTATGTAATATGACAATCATATACTTTAGATATAATGGACGAGGACTTGGAGGCTGTAGAAATTGTATTTGCGCAACGTTTGGCTTCCGGCGAGCCGACCATTCGCCGCCGGGCCTTTAAACAACTTGAAAGACACATTTATTGGTTATCACAAAATGGCTGTAAGTTAAAATCTCTTTTTGTTATTTTTATCTTTTAAATTATTTATTTCACACTGCTTTACCTAATTTCTAAAGAAAAATTTTACATGATTTTAATTTATATTTTTTACTTTATTAAGAAGTTCTGTTCATTGGACTCTCAAAATTAAATGACTTTTTTAGGTTTTCAGGCACGAGAAATTCAAATTTAATGATGTTTCTTACTGATTTTGTTGTTTTGACATTTTCTAAGCGATTCTTTCACCGTCATTTTACAAAACATCGCCGAATTTTGACCCGTCTAATTGTTAATTATCGTTAATTATTTATCGTTGTTATGTTAACTACTTGTTAGAGTTTATGTTATAAATTTATGTTTAGAAAGTGTTAAAAACTGCACAAAAACAATAAAATCAGTAAGAAACATCAATAAATTCGAATTCCTCGTGTTAGAAAACCTAAAAAAAGTCATTAAAAAATTTTTTTGGGGGTCCGATAATCGGAAAGTACCGAAGTTGTTTTTAATTAATTCAAATTTCTAATATTGATTTTCTTTTTTTAGCTTTAAACGAAAAATCAACTGCTCGTCTTTGCAAAGGTCTTCATTATGCTATGTGGATGCAAGATAAAATGATCTTACAGGAAGAACTTGCCGATGATATTTGCAAGCTAATGGATTTATTTATAAATGAGGACCATGCTAACGCCTTCGCTAGTGCTTTGATTTTTTCTCTTTCGAAAGAGTGGCCTTTTATTGACCATTGGCGAATGGACAAGTTTCTTATGGTATGGAGAATATTTATAATAAAAAAATAATTTTTAGCATAATAATGAAATTTGACATTATTAAAAAATAGCTTTTAAAGATGATTTTTTAAAAAATGAAATTACTTTCGAAATTTAAAAAAATGCATTTTTATACTGTCACAATCATTATTTTAATTTTATTTTTTTTTGTTTTAGCTTATTCGTCGCCTCTTTCGGCGACTCTTTGTAAGATTGCGCGCCAGCGGCTGGAACGCTGATTCATTGACACGTTTTGTTGCAATGCTTGAGGCCAGCGTTGTCTCACCAACGTCGTGCATTTGCGAATCGCTAAAATTCCACTGTGCTTCTGTTTATCTCGATGAACTTAATAATGCTGCTGGTTCGATTTTGCCATAAATTAAAAAAATTTTTGTAATTTATTAATTTTATAAAAATAGACTTACATTTTTAATAGACTTACATTAAAAAACTATATTTTTTAAATTTTATTTTTGACTCAATCTAATTTAACAGATTATATTAAAAAAATTTTTTATAAATAACTTTTATTTTTCTTTAAATTATATTTTTTTTTAGAAAATCTCTCTGAAGAACTTGCGTTTACTCTTCTCAAACCTTATATAAACATTTTGAGTTTGAAAATTTCGTATGTTTTTTTCTACTAGAAGAAAAACTTTAAAGATCTTTGAAGAATTTTGTTTTAATTTTAATTAACTTCTATTTAGCGATTCGTTTTTCCGTTCAGTTTCTACGGAGATTTTCGATGCGATTTTATTAAGCGTATCACAACAATTAGTTAAAAAGCAAAACGATGAGAATGAAGCTGAGATGGAAGATAAGAATAAGAAAAAAAAGAGCTTGAATTTGAATTATAGCTATTTGGGAGAGGCTCTTTTTGCTGTTGGTTCTTCACCAAATGTGAATAGCAAACGCCGAAAACATCTTTACAAACTCGTTCAAAAGTAGAATTCTTTTAGAATAAATTTTTTCTTTACTCTGAATTATGTTTCAATATTATTTTTTATAGATTCCAACTCGCTGCGAAAAATATGGACCCTTATCAGATATCCATTGATTTGCCTGCTAAAAAATTCCGAAAGCGTTGATCAGATATTTAAAAAATTTTAATTGATTTGTTACTTTTTTGTTATTAATTACGCAATAAATTATTATTGAAAAATTTCTTATCATTTTTTGAAAGTCTCGAGAAAAAATTGTTCAAAATGAAAAATTTGTGGCAAGAAAAATGTTTTCCTTTAATCAAAAATATGCATTTATGACGATTGGCATATAAGTAATTAGGGCCACAAAAGATCTTAAGATCTGCAAAAAGTTTTTACTTTTGAAACCCCTAGATTAAAAATTCATTATATAAAAAAATTTCAGTTCGAAAGAAGCAGTGTTTTAATTAAGAAAGTGAAAACTTTCAGCAAAATTGATTTCATATGTAAAAGTATAAATGGGATCGAAAAAAATTCATATTCGACTAGAAAAAGAAAAAAGTGAAAGTACAGTTTCACGATGCACATTTACTGAATGTATTAGTGTTTTTATACCAAACTAAAAATTTTAAGTATGTTTTTGTTAAATAAAAACATTTAGCAATAATATGTATTTATTAGTTATAACATTTTTACGGTTAGGGTATTACAGATACTACAATTACTTCAAAATTACTTAGAACTACTTCTAATTTAAGGAAATATACTTAAAATTTCTAATTTGGTATAAGATATAGACAATTTAGTATGTATGCATCTTTTAAGTAAAACTCGAAATTACGGTCAAAAAAATTTTCATTTTTTTTCATGGACGTTTATGAATTTTTATTTCAATTTTTTTTCTATTTTTGTTTGTGTTTTTTAATTTTTTTTCTTTTTGTAGTCGAATATGAATTTTTTTAGTCGCTTCTTTTTTGTTGTTTATTCATAATGCGTTTCTGTAACTGTGATTTTCATTTCGCCACTGACAACAATAAGAGTTGAAACTTCGGCTTCACCAACTCGAACTTCTGCAGCTTAAAAATTTTTGTTATATTTTATATTGTTATTATTTCGAGTATTTTGTAATTTCCATCACTCGTAATTGCGGTTGTTGGTATATATGTTAAATAAAACAACGTAAAATATTTAATAAATTTTTGTTATCTCTTTTTCGACTTACTCGAAATTTCCCGCTAACAGTAATAATATTTTCTCGCACTATTTTTCAAAAGCAGATATTAAATGGTACGGTTCAAATGCACTTTTTATATAGCTCTTCAAAATGAGATGATACCGCTAAAGTTATGCATATGGAAAAAAATTTCAGAAATTTCACGTATTTTTTTAATGCACATTTGTTTCGTCACATAAACTTCCGTAAAATTGGCGTGTAAAAAAAGACCGAGTCATCTTGGTACCGCTAAAGTTAATAATTTGCGGTATTTTAATGCAATTAATGGGTTTTATACGTATTAATTAACAAAAATGTTATTAAAATGAGCTAAATTACAATATTTTGTAATTTTTTTGCCAACTTAATAAAAAACAACAATTGAACGCATATTTCGACACAAATTACGATACATTTTAATGTTTGACATTTTTATAGCAATTTTTGTTGATTTTTACATCTAAATATTGACAACAACATTAAAGGTTTACATTATTTTTATTTCAATTATCAACATTAAAAGGAGTTAAGTCATGATATTTTGTAACTAAAACCAACTATGAATTTAATTCGGCAAAAAAGAAAAAACAATAATTGCGCATGTTGAAACAAAAGAATTGCACGATATGTTTTAGTGTAATTCGACATTTTTGTATTAATAATTGTTGGTTTTTACACGTAAATGACACAGTAATATTAATTTTACATTTTCATGTCCAATTACTAACAAAAATGTCATTGAAATGAATTAAATTACGATATTTTATAACTTTCCTCCTAAAATTCGGCAAAAAACAATGAAGTTGTGCACATAATTTCTTAGTTCACGATACCCTCTAATATTAATTTTCGTTATTTGGCTTACTTTTTCGACAAAACAACAACAACATTACACAGAATCAATGTTGCTTTTACGATCTCAGTCAAAAAAAATTTGTTTAGAAAATTTCCATGCGCGACAGACAGACGGACAAATAACAGCACTTAGGTAAATGCTGACAAGAATCATGCAAGTTTTAAAATACGTGAAGTATTTATATTATTGAAAGACGTATTATACGTCTTTCAATAATTTTTTAAATAATCCAAATTTTAGAAACAGTTTTTTAAGAAAACTTAATTTTAAAAAATATTCAGATACATATATTTATATTTATATAAAATTTCCATGCGCGACAGACAGACGGACAAATAACAGCACTTAGGTAAATGCTGACAAGAATCATGCAAGTTTTAAAATACGTGAAGTATTTATATTATTGAAAGACGTATTATACGTCTTTCAATAATTTTTTAAATAATCCAAATTTTAGAAACAGTTTTTTAAGAAAACTTAATTTTAAAAAATATTCAGATACATATATTTATATTTATATAAAAATAAAGGCATTTTTTCTTTGTAAAGAAATGTTTGAGATATTTTCTTTAAAATTTTTTATACATGTATATACATATGTGCATACATTTCATTGTTTTGTTTTGTTAGTGTTATTTTTTTTTTGAATTTTTCTTGCGTTTTTTGTAGCACATTTTTCTCTGCACTTTTTTTGCCGAAATTTTTTTATTCTTTACTATTTGCGCGTTGAAATATTATATTTGTGTTTAGCCACTTTTTACATACACTTACACGTACAAATTTTAAATATACATATCTGTATATATGTATGTACGGGTATTCTTCGCATGGGCTTGTGTTTTTTTTTTGATTTTCTGCTTTTGTGTTTTTGCCAGTATCTTTAAATGATTTTTTAAAAATGTTTTTTATAATTTTATATTGATATTTAATTATTTAAATTATTTTTATTTTTTGTAATGAAATATACATAGAGAGTGCGACAAGAGCTGAATTTTGACTATCTTATTTTGATTTTTTTGTCAGTTTTGATAAATCTGTGAAATTCTTCGTTAAATTTTCATCCAGAAAATGCATTTATTATTCATTTGTTCGCTCTAAATTGCGCTTATTTTACTGATAAACGCAACAGCATACTTAGTCATCGATTTACACTAAAACCTAAAACTTCCGATATTAAAAATGGCAAATGAGTTAGGGATCAGAAGCAAGAAAATTTAAAATATCGTCAAAAATAAGCTGAAGTTGCGAAGCTACAGAAACATTCGTGATTATTTTCTAAATGAGACAATAGAGGCGAAATAAGATTATGGTAGATTGTTGGCAATTTTCAAAAGGGCCTTCGAAAATGTATTAAAGTCTGAGGAGACAATTTTGAAATAATTTTTTAAAAATTTATTTAGAAAAGTTGTTATGCTTTATGTTTATGAATCAGATTCGTTTAAAAGAATGTACTTTGTGCTGTTGAAATACATATTTTTTAAAAACCAAAGAACTTAGACACAACCTGTACATTTTCCATATTTTAATTTTTTTACATTTTGAAACTATAGTTTAATTCAAAAAATTGTTTTAAAAAGTTTATTTTCGGAACATCTGCAAAATATTTTTTTAGAAAATATGCAAATTCAAAATTTTTTTTATTCTTTTAAATTATTTAAATTTTTTTTTTCAAATCCATATTATTTGATAAAAATATAATTAATTTTTAGATTTACAAACGAATAATAATAAATTTAGTATAAAAAATTAATTAAAAAAACTTAAAAAATGACAAAAAATTCATCTAAACTTCTTGAACAAAAGTTCGTCAGAAAAAAAGAAGAGGCTAACAGCATTCGAATAACAGGTGGTCAAAACATGGCTAAATAATTTTTAATGAAACAATGTTTGACTTTGTTAACAGAATTTGAATAAAATTTTAAAAAATTGCATTAAGTTGCATAATTTAATTTAAATTAAAATTTTTTATGGGTCTTATTTAATTCTAAATTTTGCGATAAATTTATTAATTTCGGGACTATATGGACTATATAGAGGCGGGGGAATTGAATAAATCTAAATCTAGACAATATTAAAGTAAATTTTGTTTAAATTTTTAAAATCAATAGCTTAGCGATATATTTTAGCTTCAGAGCTTAACTTGAATTTGTTGAATAAGTAAATAATATTATTTCAAATTACTAAAATCTTTAGATGAAAGTGGATTGGATGCTATGCAAAAGAGTACGTTTACACGATGGATTAACTATCATCTGGAGACGGTAAATGTACCATTTATAATATTCTTAAAACATCTTTATTTACGCGACTAGTAGCATTATATGGAAAATTTATTTACAAAATTTTAATTTTTGAATTAAAAATTAATTTTTATGTTTTTTTAAATGCGTGTTTAAAAAAGTTCTTTTAAAAATATGGGTTCTTATCAGTTATTGGACGCCAAAATTTTTTTTTTATTCAGCGATTTTTTTAGGGTTTTTGGCACGGGAAATTCAAATTTAATAACGTTTCTTACTGATTTTTTTTTATTTCTGTGCTGTTTTTGACAATTTCTAGTTGACCAGAAAATTTAAAAAAATCATTAAAGAAAAAAAATTTTTTTTGGCGTCGGATATTGGTAAGAAACAAAATATGTTTTAAGCACAATTCATCTGGACATGTGAATGATCTTTACGTAGACCTAAAGGACGGAGTATTGATATGTCATCTTATAGAGGTCCTCACCGGTGATGTCTTGGTAACGTGTAAAAATTTAATTATTGTCAAAATTATAAGATTAACAATCTTAGACGGTGAATAATTCTCAAGGACTCTATCAAAGAGTTCATCACATAAGTAATTGGACGAATGCACTAACTGCATTACGAAATCAGGGTCTGGATCTGGTTTATAATAATGCGGCCGATTTGGCTGATGGAAATCCTCACATTGTGCTTGAGCTTATCTGGCAAATAATTCTTCATTTTCAAGTAAATTTAATAATTTTTTTATAAATAAAAAATAAAATTCTTTAATTTTCTAGGTTCAATCAAATTTACGACTTTTGCACGAATACGAATGGCATTATGCTAAGGAAACAGCATCCACTGTTCAGCGTGTTCTAAATGAATCGTTGAAAAACGACAAAACAGACGAATACAATAAAATAGTTAGGATTTTAATTTGAAAAAAGTTAAGATAATATAAAATTGATTGCCGGAAATTTGCCCACCACAAAACTTGCGCACTTTTGACTTTGAGCAAGTTTTTCGTCACTATAAAATTATTTGAAAAAAATTAATTTAGAATATTGGATTTAATTCTGTCGAATGCTTTTTGAACCAATTTCTAGCTAAATTAGAAAAAAAAGTTACTGTTAAAAATGTAAAATCAATTTTCATTTTTTAGAAATTTGTGAAATAAAAAAAAAAATTATCAACCGAAACTTTTTTTCCAAAAGCTAGAAATCTGATTTAAAAAGCATTTGATAGAGAATTAAATTCTGAATCGAATAACCAAAATTATATCGTGACGTAAAACGTACTCAAAGTCAAAAGTGCGCAATTTTTCGTGATGCCCAAATTTTCAGCGATTTATGAAATTCATTTCTATTGAGAGTTTTTGAGCCAGTTTTGAAGTAAGCTTAAAAAATTATTATTAAGAAAGCTGGTCCATCTACATCCACATCGCCATATTGTTCCCATATTTCACATCAAACACGTCTCCCTCAGCAGATTTTGTTTGACCGTCAGAAAATCAATTCCGAGTTTTCAATGCCGTTAAACAAATTGCACGTAGAATACGTTAGTTCAAGTTCAAGCATTGAAAGATGTCTTATAAAATGGCTAAACGACGAACTTTTTACGTAATTTAAATTTTTTAAAATGATGAATTTATTTTTTATATTGCCCTAAGTTCGAGTAAATAAGACGTGGCGGTTAGAAGAATTTTTGAATTTTGATTGGCCTTCATTCTGTTATAAATAAAGTTGAGCTCAAAATTTTTAAACTACAGCTTGAACCCGTTTTAATAAAGGTGTTCATTAAATTTAATGTTTAACCGATACAAAATAACAGAATGAAAAAAATTCTTCGAACGGCCGTGTTTTATCTATACGAATTTAGGATATATTATATAGAGTGGGGTATAATACTCCAAATATTTTTCCTTTTTTAAAAAAGAAATAAAAAAATTTCTACTTAACCGATTTTCACAGCAAAAACAGTTTTAGAATCAGTAAGCGTTAAGGTTTTGTTTGACATATTGCGCGCAAAAATTTTTTACCGCAAATTTTTTACGTGTGCAATTTGTGCACTTCACAAATTGTATGTCGCTCGCAATTTTATTTCTAGTCTAATGTCGAAAACGGCATAATACTGCATTCTATTCATTAGGTTAGAAAAAAGTTATAGCTAAAAAAATGTTTTCGAAATTTTAAAGAAATTTTTAAATTGTTGTCATAAATTTATTATAAAATTTTTCAATATTTAGCATTACATTTTGAACAATAACTTTTTATTATTGAAACCAATCGTTTTGGCATTTTCGACAATTGAATTTTTTTGTATATTGCAAAATTTAAATGCAATTAATTTTTTTATTTATTTAAAGTAAATTACAAGGTTTTCTAGGAATTACGGTATTTCAATATGCAATTTGGATATGGATTGGAGTGATGGAGTTGCATTTTGTGCGCTTATCCATCGTTTTTTTCCAGCTCTCGTCGATATGTATCGCGTAAGACGCATGGTAGAGGCAAATTTACCGATGAAAAATTTGCATTTTGCTTTCGAAACGGCGCGTTTACATTTAAATATTCGGTTTGTAGTGGCTTCTAATCTGATTTTAAATTTTTAGTCATAACAAAAACATAAAAATTTATTAGGTAACCAATGCTTTAAATAAAAATAAAATTAAATAAAATGCTAATTTAACGCTTCAGACCCTTACTCACCGCGGAAGAAATGGCACATAGAGAGCCTGACAAGCGCAGTGTAATAACTTACCTTTCACAATTCGTTGCTTTTATTTCGCCACCTTGCTTCAGTAATACTTCTGGCATACCATATCGGGGATGTGTAACGGAATGGGTTGAATCTGTGGACCTCCCAATACTCTCTGCTGAATTTGACGCGACTCGACCATATCTTAAGTGGCTTAATATGGCACTAAATGAGGAGTTTTTGTTTTCAAAGATTGAAATAAATCTTCAAAATGATCAATCGACTTCAAAGAAAACTCTTAAAAAATGTCATATAGAGAATCATAAAGTAAATAATAGATTTTAACTTTAAAAAATGTTGTAATAAAAGTTATTTATTTAGCGTTATCTTAAAATGAAAAAAGAATATTATGAAAACTTTATTGCTTATAAAAAAATCATTGAAAGCTGTTCAACTTCAGTAGTGGACGAATCTCAAAATCATCAAAGTCTTGTCAAGATTGAGGCTAAGTAAAAGTTATTTAAAATAAATTTTTTAAATGAATGTTTATATAAATTAATAAGTATAATTTCAATAAATTTTAAAAGCAGTTGAAAATTTTTAGCATTCAATTTTATAATTTAGAAAGATTATTATAAGTTTGCGTTTTTTTAATTGCTTTAATTTTAGTTGGAAAAGACTTTCCGACATATTGCATGCATGGAAACAAAAGCTATCTGCGGAATATGAAGCATTTAACCCATCGCTTGGCGCGATAGCACACTGGATTGATGAAGGCGAACATTTGGCGCATACGTGCACGCCTATAGCAACACGCTTTAATGCGCGAGATATCGATGCATCACTTGAATGTGTTGAACATGCCATTTACACAATGGAGGATTTTTTCGGAAGCGGCGTTTACCCTGAACGCAGAGATGCTTTTTATGAAAGTTATGACTCTTTGTTTATCAGCCTTCGCAAAGAACTAGAAGACAGCAACACAAATTTTGAAGAGCTTGAAGCAAAATTAGAGCTTTTAACACTTTTACGCAAAAGATTCGATGCACTTTCGGAACAGTATCATGCGGAAATGAGTCGTCTTCTTCTTTTACAGGCCTATTATAAACTCTTGGCTTTTATTGCGGAACTCAAATCTAGATCTAGGTTGTGGTGTAACGCCACCAGTCAATCACTCACGAAGCGATGGTTAAACGAATATAGGGTAAAATTCAATCAATTGAAACAAAGAACTTATTGCCTTTGTCGATTAGGAAAAATTATATTTTAAAGGAATAACAATGCATTTTATATTGTGTATTTGCAGATGGAATTTAATTTTTTAAAACAATGTTTTCGATTGTAAACAATACAAAATGTATGTATTTTAGAAGGCCGAAAGCGAGCATCCAGAAATACGTCTCGAAAATTTGCTTCTACAATTTAGTTCCAGTGTACCGAAAAATGAAAGTATGGATAAAAAAATAATTTTGTTTGCGTTGCATAAAACAAGCATCTATCAATTTTTAGGTCCACTAAAAAATCATAGTGAAAAAATTTACGGTGAAATGGAGCGTGAGGCCAAGCGTACTATCCGAGAAACTTTATTATTGGGTGTTAATTTGAAGCGACTTTTGACACTGTGGACTGATTTTGATGCTCATGAGTTAGAAGTTTTTGATGAAATTAATACCAAAGATGACACAAAACGCAATGTTGAGGAATACGAAACTAATAAATTTCAAAGAATCCTTAAGAGTCTTGATCATTGCGAGAATTTGGCAACTCAAATTCAAGACATTGGCACAAATGTCTCTTCAGCCGTGATTGTTGCCGTGCAGAAACGTCTTGAAATCATACGGGAAATGGTACTATATTTATAAATCTATGTATGTGTATAAACTGTAGTCGTTAAAAGAATTTTTGAATTTCTAGTAAATTTTTACTGTTACTCCAACTTTCTATGTATAAGCCGCATATTGAAAATAAGCTTTTCATTTTTAGCCTATAGATTGATTTAGGTTAAAAATTCAATAAAATGTAATTCAAAAATTTTATCAGAATCTGATAGATAATAACGAAATGAAAGCCAATTTAAATATCATTTAAACTGGAGTGGCTTATACATTAAAATTTAGTTAAAAATTTTATTATTAAAGTTTTTATATTTTTTTATAAAGATTGTCTGCATTTACAAATATTAATCGATTTAGGCTAAGAATTATCGTATTCAATACAATAATCTAAAACTGCCTAAAAAGGAACATGAACTTCAAATTCAAATTGAGGATAAAAAAAATTCAGAATTTGAAATACAAAAAGAGAAAGAGTTATTGACTGATGGAGCTGTTATTCAGTGGTTGAATTCGGCTAATAACTTTTTGAATCGACGAGCAAAAGGATGCGAAAGCGCTGGAAAACTGTTAAAAAATTTAGAAGTAATGAATTTTAAAAAAATATAAATTTTTTTGAATAAGATCTTATTCGACGAAAATTTAAATGAATTTACATTGTATTACAATTAATTTTTTAAGACTCTGCAAAAATTTTCATCAAAAGCAAACGTGAGCCTTCGAGAAATTTTGTCCATACGCAAAAACAAATCGCATATTCTGATAGAAGCATGGGGACGTTTCCTACAGTATAACACGGAATTAAATCGACGTATTGAGATATTGAAAGAAATAGTCCCAATTATAATTGAAGTGGAGAAAACTCTACGCCTTATAGACGATTGGATACTATATCATGATCCTAAAAACGAAATGGTATTGAAAATAAAATTTTAAAAGAATATCTTTAATTAAAGTTGCAACTATATTGATTTAAACATTTATTAGATGTTTTCAAAGTTTAAAAAATTAGTTTGTGTAATTAGTAAAAAATTAGCTATTCAATTAAATGGCTTGTGAATTTTTGGAATTTTTTAAGTCATTATTTAATCAAATCATAATATTAATTTATTATTTTACAAGCTTTAAAAAACCATTTCCATCTATTATATAGACTGAATTTTTAGGCCCATTTAAGCATCAAAGGTCGCGCTGACGCATTGAACGGTGTCGGTCGCTCACTAAGCGATTTGGCTTCTCGCGTAGATTGCGTTCAGTTTTTAGATTTGACGCGCCTCAATCGTCTTTATCAGCGCATCAAATCTTCAATAGCGGTTGGCTTTTTTCTATAAAAAAATTGTTTATTAAAAATTTATTTTAATTTACACAATATATTTATGCAACACGCTTTCAAATTACTTATTTTTAAAATCTGTTTTAATTTGTTGATAATTTTTTTTTTCGTTTCATTTTTTTACTTACTTCCAGATGATAGGCAGATTTTAATCTATTTTTAAAATAATTAAATTATAACATAAATTTATAGATTATGCTTTATTGTTAATTAATTAGCAAGAATGGAGTAATTTTAGATAAACATGCTTATAAACTAATTTATGCTTTAAATTAATTTTTTAAATAATTTAAACTTAAAAAAATATTTTAAAGACTTTGCTTTCAGATGTTATTAAATTCGAGTTTCAAAAAAAAATTTTTTTTTCGATTTTTTAAAATTAAAATTAACAATCTTTTTAAGTTGGTTTTCAAGAAACTTCAATGCAATGTACATTTCAATAGAACATACATTGATTTGAAGTGTACATTTACCCTAATTTCACGCGCATTATAGATGTAATGCGTGGTATATACATAAAATTATAGTATAAGTATGTATATGTATAGTTTGTGGAGATTCACGAAATCGAAATCTCCGTCGAGGTAATCGAGACCAAAGCTCTTGTTGTGCGAAGTCGACATGGAGTTCCAGCCGGACCTTTTTACGATTCCTCAATTGAAGAAATCACAACGGAAAAGGTGTTTAAGAGTTTAAATTAGCTTAAATTAAGAGAAAATTTATTATAATTTAAGCACATTGCCGTTCAAGTAATTTTAAAAATTTGATATTTTCATTTTGTTACAAGTCACAATGAATAATTAATTTATTCCAAATTTTCTTGATTTCTCTTTGTGAAGCTTTATCAGACCAATGAACTAATATAATATATTGTATTTCTTTTTGTCATTAAAAATAACAAACTAAATCAAAATGATTATTTATAAATTATTTATACAGGATGGCCCAAATTCGTTCCCGACAAGCTTGATGTCAAACAGTTGCCTAAAGTCTTGGGAATCGAATACAGAAAGAATTTTAGAATTTGGTTGCGAAATAAAAAAGTTATAAAGAAATGCAATCGCTGACTAATTTGGACCACCTTGTATTTTCTTTTTGAAAATTATATTTTCAATAATATTTTTTTTTAACACATTGGTATATTTTTTAAATTATTTTTTAAATTAATTTTTGTTTTATTACAAAATGTTATCTTAGAAAAACGCGAGAGAAAAAATTCTAATCGAGCAGGCTGAACTCGAAACAGCAGAAATTCAAAAAGACGTTGAAAAGGCACTGCTGACAATAAATACGGCGAGTGCGCTTTTGTCTGATAGAAGAAATCAGCAAACACAAGAGCTAAAAAAACAAATAGACAAAAAGCCAACTATAGTTGAATCCAAGTCACAGCATACAATTGCGTCATCAACTGGAGCAGTCTCGGAGCGAATCGAAATATTAAAAAGAAAAATCGAAATGCACCAGTGTTCGGAATTAATCGAAAAACGTAATGGCTTATAAATAATTAGTTATTTAAAGCATACGCATACAATAAATAGAGTTTACTCAGGTAATAAAAGCGCCCAACAAAATGCCGAGGAACGTCCCAGACGTTTGGCAGTGAATCGGCTCGCTGAATTGCTTCAGCGAAAAGAAAATATACTAAAACGGGTGGAACACTCAGAACAAATGGCGCGTAGCTCAATGGTTGAGATGTCAATGTTAAACGACGCAATCAGACTGCATTTACATGACGAAAAGCAGCTCAGGAGTGGTGTGTCAGAAAAGCTACGAGATAATTTAAGCGAGTCAGACCGCGGTATCATTAATTTTTAAGCTATATTAGACAATATAGCTGAATTCGACTTTTTTCTTGATTTTTTTTGTGAAAACTATTTAAAATACAACGATATGACAAGCTGGGGGCACCAAAATTGTCGCGCGTCAAAATTTGTCGCTATAGGAGCACATAGATTTACCATGCGGAAATTTTTTTTTTAAATCAAAAATGGTTATGTGATATCTCAAACGGAGTTTAGAAATTTTGGCAAAGGCAGAAGAATTTACCCGTTTGGAGGCAGAATGGTGCCGAAAACAAGGAGTGCTTGATCGGCTTCTTTTAATTATCGCAGAGACGCGAAAATTGGAACTCCACGCACAAAAATGCGATAATGCTGGAAAGTTGGAAGTATTGCGCATTGAAGTGGAAGGTTTGCAACGAGTCGTCGACGATGAGGCACAAAAAGAGGCTAAGGTTTTTGAGGTTTACGATTCTTCCAAATCGTTGCATTTTCCAGCTAAAGACCATAAAAATGTAACAAACTTTTAAAGTTAATAGCAGTAAATTACGATTAAAAAAAAGATTATACATAGTTATAATTTTATTTGCATAATTATATGAAATTTTAAAAGCGTTAGGTTTATATTAATTAATACTATGAAATCATAAATCATGACAACACTGTTTAAAAACAGAACAAAGTTGAAACGAATCAGAACGAAACGAAAAGTTGGGCTCTTGAATTACCGCTACTGAGCAGAGTTCGTTCTCGAGTTCGAGCATTACGCACCCGATTAGCGCATGCTGTGGCGATTGAAATCCGACTGCGTTGTCGTGAAGGGTTGACACGACGTTTAAATGCTTTGGAAATGAGCGGACAAATTGACTTGCCAATCGCTTACGAAATTGCAAGGGTAGAAATTTTCCATTTTTGCTTTTCAGAGTTTTTTTCAATTCTCGATTTACGAAAAATTAAGTTTACCTTCATTAGATATATACAAGTAATATATTTTTAAACAAAGTTAAATCTAAGGTCAATAAAAGCTCAAGATAGCTTTAATACATAATTTTTTTCATTTAATACATAAAACAAAACCTAATTAATCATTTGTGTAATAATGCAATTTTTTTTAAAGATATTCTTGTAAAAATTGTAAAAGAAAACGAATTTAACTTTAAAAGTTCAATTTTACGTTAATATCTTTTTCATTAACAAAATTTTTGCAATCGATTTTTTCATTATTTTTACGTAATTTTTTCTTTTTTTGCAATTTTTTGTTTTTGAAAAACAAAAAAATGTTAGGAAAGAAATAAAACGAAAAAAGAAAAAATGAAATGATAAGAAATAAACTGAAATTTATAAAAAAAAACTTTATTTTGAATTTGAAATTTCTAATTAAATTTTTCTAAAATATATGTAAATTGTTTTTTGAAATTATAAAAAAGAAATTTCAAGTTTTAATAATTTTTTGTGTTCATTTTTTGTTTTGTAAATTTTAAGAAAAATTATAATTAAATACAGGATGGCGCATTCTGGTGGCGAAATTTGAATTGGCTCTAACTTTTTTACTTTTTAACCAAATTGGTATTTTTTTTTGCATTCGATTCCTAAGGTTTTATCATTTTGTTTGATACCAAACTTGTCGATATTGGTTTCGAATTACGAATTTAATAATTACTTAAACTTTTTTGCTGCTTTCAAAAAACAAATCATTTTAGGGTGGCATAAAGACCAAATCATCCTAAGCATTAAACCTATTTTGAACTATTTTGACATTTTAGTTGAAAATGGAGATAATATTCGTTCTATAAGGCGCTATTTAAGCTATTAAATAAAAAATGACCGAAAATCAATTCAAAAATTGAGTCAATTTAACGTCAATTTTACACATTTTTGATCTTTTGAAAAAGTGACAGAAAAGTTTAAACAATTAGTAAATTCGTAATTCGAAACCAATATCGACAAAGTTTGGTGTCAAAGAAAATGATAAAACCTCAGGAATCAAATGCAAAAATAATTTTACAATTTGGTTAAAAAGTAAAAAAGTTATAACAAAAACAAATCTTGGCACAAGAATGCGGCATTCCGTATATAATAATTATTTTACATACATAAAATTTATATATATATATATATATATATATATATATATATATATATATATATATATATATATATATATATATATATATATATATATATATATATATATATATATATATATATATATATATATATATATATATATATATATATATATATATATATATATATATATATATATATATATATATATATATATATATATATATATATATATATATATATATATATATATATATATATATATATATATATATATATATATATATATATATATATATATATATATATATATATATATATATATATATATATATATATATATATATATATACTCCAGGAAATCCGTGCTGAAATCGAGGCGCTTAAGCGGTGCAGCGCTGAAAAAGAACGGGTATTGCCAACAAACGGTAAACAAAAAAAGCCTAAACCTAAGCCAAATAAAATTATTGTATAAAAGTAAATTTCCAGAGGGAGAAGAAAAAATAACTCTAAAAGATCAGGAAAACGAAGGAGACCAGGAGGAGCTCGAAGAGGAAAACGATTATTCGTATGATTTAATTGAACAAGCCGAGCACATCGAACGCGTCATTCAGCTAAAAATGGAATTTTTCAAACGTATGACTGCACTCGATGAACGCGTTTATGAAATTCAACTTGTCAACGAAAGCGTTTACAATACTATAAGTTGTAAACAAGTACATAGTTTTTTTTATTAATCTGCCTAAGCATTGCATTGCATAGTATGCAATTATTAAAACTCAGATTTTTAGCATCGAAAAAAAATCAAAAATGTTTTTGACATTAAAAATAATTATAATTATTCTTCGAATTTTATCTTCTAATGTAATTATTTTTTAAATGCATTATACTATTTATTGCCCGAAATTTTCTTTAAAATTCAGATAAAGGAAATTGATTCTGCCTTAGAAGCTCAATTAGCTATATGCCAAAGCGAGATTATTTCCGAATGCGAGCGACTAGTTGAAGAGCATCAAAACAGTGAAAACGAATTTTTTGAATCAGAAAATGAGCGTATTCAAAATAAGTGAGTACGAAGACTTATTTTTAAAAATATTTTTGTATGTGTTACCGCGGATTCTGAAAATCAGTGGTTTTTGAAATCCACTAGTGGTTTTTGAAATCCACTAGTTTTTTTCGAAAACCACTAGTGGTTTTTGATAAAAAATAAATATATTCTTTTCACGTATTTATCGTATTTTTTTGTTTAATTTATTATTTTCTGCCACGATTCACATGTAAAATTGTTTTTTTTATATTTTCAGCTAAAAATGCATGTAACAAAAAAATATTTTATTACTTAAACATCAAAAATCAATATAATTAAAACATAAAACAACAAAAATTAAAACATAAAATATCAATTATTCAACGCTTTTATTTTCGCAAGGATTACTGTTGTGGCAACGACTGTTGCATAATCTATTTGACTTGAAGCATTTACAACGCTTATTTGAACAACCGTTTTGGCACGAACAATGGACAAATCCTTGCAAACCACTGAGTGACTGAGATCCTGCGGCGTGTCGAAGCGATATTTCATTTGTAGGCACGTCTTCTATATTCAAAAAGTTGTTCGAGCACGGATCGATTTGATTACGCGCATAATACTGCTTGAACATTCCGTCCTTATTGCCCAGCTTATAGAATCCGTTTTGTTCCTCAACGACAACTGCCATGACATTCCGATGATCAACTTTCGATCGATCAAATTCAGGTACGGGAACACGAACATTTTGTCCGATTTCAATTGGTGAAAATCTAAATAAATTATAAAACAAATATTAAATATTAAATACTAAAAATATAATAATTAATTTAAACCTTTTTTTTGAGAATGTAAAAAAATGTAAAATAAAAATATTACTTGATAGACCATTATAAATTTGTTATCACCATCTGGACGAGCCTGCAAATCGATTAAGTCCACTTGACAACGGGAATTGAATTCATTCGAAATTATTGGTTTCACTGTTACTCCTTTACGAATTTTGTTTTTTTTAAGTTGGCATTCTTCACAAAGTGACAAATAAATTAAAATAACATCACTAAAATGTTGTTAAAAAATTTTTTTAAATAAAATTAATTAAAGTTAATACTGCGTAATTCCAGAATATTTTAATAAATCCTTCGACATTATATCACGTCCACCATGTAATAACCGTCTGTGTGAATCATTAATAATTGAAAACAATTCCTCGACTTTTACAATTTCCTTTTCATTTTTAAACAACTTTGTCACTCCATTTACGCTTACAATTCGAAATCTTCGAATCCAATTCCGTTCATCCGCAGATAATTTCGATCCCTGAATAGACGATTTTTCAATAGCGCTTACACGCTTCTCGTATTCATCGTTGCTTAAAATCAAAGAGTGTTGCATTTTGCTTCTCAAATCGTTATATTTGCTTAAAAATAACTTATCCATTGATTATTTTATACACCTAAAATAAAACAAAAATAAAAAATTTGAATTAATACTTATTTACTTTATATTTTCAACTTTATATTTTTTAACGTTATATTTTCAGTTAAAAATGCAGGTTTTTTAGCTGAAAATATAAAAAAAACAATTTTACATGTGAATCGTGGCAGGAAATAATAAATTAAACAAAAAATACGATAAATACGTGAAAAGAATATATTTATGAACGTAATCAAAAACCACTAGTGGTTTTCGAAAAAAACTAGTGGATTTCAAAAACCACTAGTGGATTTCAAAAACCACTAGTGGTTTTCAAAAAATACTAAAATTTAGTGGTTTTTGAAATCCTCTAGTGGTTTTCGAAAACCACTAGTGGTTTTCGAAAACCACTGATTTTCAGAATCCGCGGTAACATATGCATAGATAATTTGTATTAATTTCCAACTAGAATTGAGCGCGCTAAATTAAGTTGCTTTGTTAATAATTATATTAAAATTACAATTTTTATTATTAAAACATGCTTAGATTAACGTCCATAACAAATCAATTAAAAGCTCTCACTAAATTGATGATTGAACGTCGAGACTTCCTTACAAAACTGGCCGACTACAATATGGTAGTAGAGGATTGTAAACGAACAATAATTACGGCGACACAAATTCCACGCGATCTTGAGAATATTTGTCAACTGGTTAGTAGAATATTGACGTAGTTATTTTTATTACTTAATTAAAATTATTTAAACAAAAAAACATTAATTTTATTTCCATGTTACCTTTTTCTTTGATAAAACTTTGGAAAAATATTTTTTTTTAACTTAATACAACCAATGATTTAATAGAAAAGATTTTTGTACACATCTGACTCAGACTTTTATATAATTGTAGAGCTCAGACCTTGATATATTAAAATCACATCTTGGCCGCGTATCCGAAGATGTGATTATTGCTCAGGAAAAGGCTCAAATGAATGTGCTCGACCTTTGCATCGAAGATACAATTAGTCAACTTTACGCAATTGCCTTACCACCAACATCTGAACTGGTTGGTAAAATAAATATTTTTATCTTTTAGTTTATCTAATAAATCGTTTAAATGAATATTTTAAATTAAACAAAAATACATTTATTTTTGTATTTTTTTACATTTTACTTTTTTTATATTTTATTCCAAATAAATTATTAAAAGCCACAAGCCATTGATAATAATTGAGAATAGCTAAATTAAAACTTTATTGAATTATTTTTTCCATAATTCGACAAAATAATAAATAAAAATATTGTTTTTTGGATTTAATTTTAAAATAATTTATAGGTTCTAAAAAGTTTATAGGTTCTATTAGAAGCTACCGCTACAATAGGAGCTGATTTGAAACGGTCACTCAAAGAGCTTCTTCCAGATTATAGCCTCAAAATTCCGTTAAGAGAGTATGTTGTCATTCTCAAGGCAAGAATTTTAATATGAGTTGTGAAATGATAAAAATCGAATACAATTATTAACAAATAAATTCTTTAGTTTTTTTGTTATTAGTCTTTAAATTTTAGAAAAAAATTTATGCTGAAAAAGCGCAATTTAATCAATTGATGGAAGCAGAGAAAAAACAACAGCAAGAAAGAGCTGATGAAGAATCTAAATCCTGTGCTTCAACGGCTATTTTAAATAGTGAAAATTTATCTTCAATTGTTAAAGTTATTCGCGATGCGTTTCGATGCCGGGAAACGGAATGCACGGAGAAAATAAACCGAGCTGTGCTTTTATCAATACAACAAATTGCTGAAGAATTAATCGGAATTAATAACACGGTAGACACAACAATACAAAACATGATGATCTGTGGCCAATCGTCTGACACACTTTTTGAATTAACGCAAATAGAACAATCCTTATGTGATGCTTTGATGCAGATTAATGTACTGGAAAAAGAAAGCGGGTCCGCTGTATCAGAAAGTGCCGTTGTGCTTCCTAGTGAGTTTGTAACAGAATGGATCCAAAAATTTGATGAATTGCGTGATATTCGAGAAGATATTATGCGTAAGATTGTTCGTAACAAGTCCACAATTGCGAAAAGAGCGCGTCAAAAGCAAAGACTTTTTAAAAATTTAAATGCGTTTAGCAAGTGGCTTGATTTAATGGAGGCGGAAATTGACTCAACGATGATCGAAATAGATAATGCAGAAAAACAAAATAAATTGATTAATTTACGAGAAAATTGCTTATATCACGCAAAATTAGTGACGAAACTTGAGTCTTTTCAATTCGATGATGAAAAACAAAAGAATTTGGCTCAAAAAAGTTGTGTCCGTTACCACACATTGATAGAAAATTTCAATATTCTTAATCTGCCGGAAGAACGAATGATTCCAATTCATATAGAAGCAAAAGAACCAATTGTTAGTACATCAAGTTATTCTCCAATGGCGTTCATACGACATCCGACGATAAACAATTCGAATCTAGAAAGTGAAAATCTTCAACAATCCACAATCACATTTGACTCAAATTTTTCCCTAGCATCCGCATCGTCAAGCACATATTCAAACATTGACGATTTGGACAATGATCTTCAGTCAATTCAAAGTGAAGTAACAAGAACCGAATCAATTCGAGCAGCTACAAAACCAGTTGGAAAAGAAAAAGATGATTTTATAAGACTTGTTTTTGCCGAAGCAAATTTAACAATATCGAAAGGGGATCCGCTTCCATTAAGTGCTCTAGAAGCTAGTATAAATGGAATTTTTCGAGAATGTGAAAATATTCAGAGTCGGTATCATCCATGCATACCATTGAAGTGTTTATCCGAAGCATGCAAAGATTTATGCATCCTTAAGACGAATATTAAACAATTGATAAATTGTAAAAATGATTTAAGGAAATTATTTGATAAAAGTAAAGATTATCAACAAAAGAAACAAATTTTCAAAATAATTCGTCGAATTAAACGAGAAAAAAACACATCAAAAATGTTTTATAAAATGTTGTGCAATGAAGTTGATGATGAAACCGCGCTTGGCATCAATTATCAACAAATAATAAATGATTTGAATATAATGGAATCAGAAACGCTTGAGGCTGTACGCGTTAAAAAGGTTCCAAATATTCGAACAAACATAGAAAAAACTGAACTGAAAATCGATTTATTGAAAAAACAGACACAAAGTCAACGACTTTATGTGAAAATGAGCGTAGACGGATCACAGAATACATCTCCAACACGTCGAAGTCGTATCATCTATAAGATAAATAATACGGTAACTACGATAATTAATGTTATAGAGCACGAAATAAAAAAGCAGCAGCGACTTTCGCATTCATCTAATGAAGTGGGTTTGATTGGAGAATCGGAAGCAGAATTTACTCACTTATACGAGAAGCTAACTGATTTGAATCAACGAACTATGGAACAATTATTAAATGAAAAGTCTCTATTATTAAAAAATAAATTTCCTTGTAGTGGAGAGAAAATAGAGAAATTCATGTTTAAAGAAGATGTGAAAATTAGCGATGATATTACAGAAACAGTGCGAAGTGCTGAAACTACATTTGAATCACTTAAAAACATAGCCATGAATTTGTTAGTAAAACAGGAAAACACGTCTACTGTCAACACCGTTGTACTTCAAAAATGCCAGGTAATAATAAAAAAATATACATGCATTAAACAAACATTAAACATTTTTTTTTAGGAAAATCGACATTTATTGGAAAAATATGTTCGTGAAATTTTTACACAAAAATTACCAGGAAAAAGTAGTCCCGACGCGGAAAATAATCTTATAAACATCATACAAAGTTTTACAGTAAGTTTTAAATAATGCATTAGATAAAAAATAATTATTAGAATTGAAATTCATTTTATTAATTAAATACAGTGTTACAAAGTAAATTCATTGAGATTTTTTTTTGTACATAGTAGGAATGTCGCTGAATTCCTATTTCCGAAAAAATAGCCAAAATTTCGAAAATTTCGGAACTACAGCTGGCTGAACATAATCAAATTTTTTTAAAAAGCTAAAACTTTTCCCAAAATTGACTGAATATTTTATAGTTATATTTAAAAAAACAGAATTTTTTACAAAATATTAGAAATTGATTTATTTACGGACTACCAAAATTGGAAAAAAGCGCCGAATTTTCCAGCCATCCAATGATGTTATACCGTTTATTAGAGAATTAAATGGAAAATAAAATAGTCGGAGTAGAATTTGGAAATTCGTTCAAAATAATAACGAATTAAGTCTCCGAAGTTAGAATATAAAAAAAATTTTTTGGGCCGCAACAGGAGCCAAAGTCAACGTTAATTGAACTCAATGATTCAAAGATGTGAATCCAACTTTGAAACGGACTAGCTCAAGCCGTGAACATGGAAGTTGATCAGTCCAGAAGCATCTAACAACACAAGATGCTGTTTGAGAAAAATCGGGTAAACCCGAGAGGTGACGATATCGAGTGTGAACGCCTGCCTTGAGGAACTTCCGATTTTCGAAATTTTGACCATTTTGTCGGAACTTTTAAACACTAAAAAATATTATTTTTGTTATAAAGTTTGTTTTTACTTCCAATTTCAAATTTGCGGCACTTTTTACCTCTAAATTTTTGATTTATGAAATTTTAATTTATTTCCGAATTTCGATTTCGAAATTTTAAATTTATTTTCGTTACATCCCTCATATGTATATAAAAATATTATATACTAAATTTCAGTTACTAGAAGACTCAATTAAAAAAAGCATGCGTTCAAATAATGAATTAACTAATTTGCTCGAGGAACAAATTATAGAAGGAGAACAAGTTTTACAAAATAAACTAGCAAATATGGAACACTTAAAGAATATAATACAAAAAATTGAATCGACAATAGAAGTCGCACAAACATTTGAAGACCAGGAATTAAGCGACGAAGACAAGCTCAAAATAGTGAAATTGCGTCTTATATTAAATAGTATAAAATTCGAACAAAAACGTTGTGAAGAAGCATGTAACATTATTGAGGATAGTGCAAAATACATGCAAGAAATTGAACTGTGTATTGCAAAAATTACTGATCAAGGAAAAGGAGAAAATAAAGAAAAAGCTATAAAAATAGTTGAGGTAAATTGCATAAAAAAATAATTAAAAATAGTCTGATTTTAAGAGTATAAGGCAAGTATTAAATGTGAAGGTATTAAATAAAGTAGTATAAATTTATTTTAAACTTTTGAAATATATATTTTTTAATTATTTTTATAAATTTTTTCATTAGAATTTAATGATTAGACTATGTTGTTAAAGACCTCTAACACCAAAAAATCAATATAAATATAAAAAATTTAGAATCACGATGGTGCAGCAAAAAAATTAAATGCATTTTGTTATGAACTTGAAAAATTGAATAAAAATTTACCAATATTGGCACAAATAAGACATCTACTAGAACACTATCAAGTAAACACTTAATTTAATTAAGGAAAAATTTAATTACAAAATTAATTTTTTAGATAATTAAAGATCAAATATATGCAAGCGAAAAAATAAAAGAAATGGAATTAATTGAAGAGCGCAAAAAAGTTGAAGAAGAGCTAAAACAAAAAACTGAACAACTCAACACTTGTGCTATTCAATTAGAAAGTCGACTAACGGAACTTGAAAAGACACCACCATTGTCGCTTCAGAATCAAGAAGAGACAATAAAAATATTGAATAAAGAAAGGCAAAAAATAGAAACTTTGCTGGATAATATTCCAAAAACAGAAGAACCAAATCAAGCTATAAAAAAAGGAAATTTCGAATTGTCACGTTTATTCAAACTTATTCGACAATTAGAAAATGCGGTCGACGAGAAAATTTCCTCACTGAAATCATTTTTGGCTCTCAAATCCGAAGCTGAATTACAATTGAAAGACATAGCTAAAAATATAGAAAATCCACAAAATATTAATGATTTCAACTTTTTAAAGAATCAACAAGAACAACTTGAAAAGTTTAAATCAAGACTTGTCGACGAAATTCAAACAAGCAATCTCGACGAAAAAAGCCAAAATGATTTTAAAAATTTGAACGAATCATTGCAAAAGATGAGTGAACAAATTCAGCAAGTTAGAAACGAAGCGGAAAGTGTCGCTGCTAAAAAAGAAGTTGTAGAAAAAATAATAAAAAAATTAACTGCTAATAATGAAGAGCTTGTACAAAAAGTTTCAGAGGCACAACGTCTATTTTCTGATTCATCTTTAACGCCCAACACTTATAATGAAACTGCGCAAACTCTTGAAATAAATTTAAAAAGGCTTGAAAAATTATTAAACGATATTGATGTACCTATTCCGGCCAAAATTGAAAATAATTTAATTGAAACTAATAATGTTATTAAAAAATTACAAAATCGTTATAATGATTGGCTAAGATTTGTTGAGTTGAAAAACGTTGCAAACCAACAGCTTGATGTCGCTCGACAACCTTTGAATCGTGTTGAAAGAGCAGAATTACGAAGTGTAAATGATGCGCAAAATGAAATAAAAATTCTCATGGTTGGTTTAATTTTTAAGCTTATATAAAAACCAGTGATGGATAAGTGGCTTGCGGTGGCTCAGCAGCATGGCGACCACGAGCCATATTCGGCATATTTTGGCTCAAACGGCTCACGAGCCAAGTGAAAAAAAATGGCTCAATCGCGAGCCAAATAGCTCACCGACTGAGCCAAGTTTTTTACAATGGCTCACGACCTAGTGAGCCAAGTTTTTAAAAATTGCTCGCGAGCTATTGTGAAAAAGTTGGCTCGCAAGCCACAATTGAGCCATTTGTGAGCTCACTGGCTCTCAATTTTTTTTTCATTTTTTTATATTTTTTACAAGCAAATTTGCGAGATTAAGAAAAAATTAATATCATATTAATCAAATATTTTTTGTGACATAACGTTATTTATAAATAATAAAAATATTCAGTGATGGGTAAGTGGCTCACCGACAATTTGAGAGCCATTGAGCCATGGCTCAATTGTGGCTCGCGAGCCAAATTTTTTATAATGGCTCGTGGGCCACGAGTCATTTGAAATTGGCTCAATTTTTCGTATTTTTTCGCGAGCCAAATTCGAAATTTTTTACACGTCGGCTCAGTGGCTCGCGATCCAGTGAGCCAAAATCGCGAGCTGGCTCAAAAAATTTGGCGAGCCACCGACACACTTTGCTCACCGAGCCACGTCAAAAAATCGAACCATTTAGCTCAGTTGGCTCGCGAGCCAACCGCTGAGCAGCGAGCCACTATTGAACCAGTTACCCATCACTGCTAAAAACTGTTATGGCTCTCAATAACGTTTAACAAAGAAAAAGGTTTACGCTCTGTGACTAATGTGATATAGACACACCACTAGACTTTAGGTTTAATGCGCAGAATAGTTAATTAACAAATACTTTATTTTTAACTAAAACCGAAATCACTTCACTTCCTCTTTAGAAAAAAAACAAAAGATTAAAATAAAGACCGTAACAAAAATATAGTGCTTTAATCACGCTAAAACCAAATTACATTTAAAAGAGCAAATGAAAGGCGAAACGCCAAATACAATAATGACCAAATCCCAACAAAAACACAAAATATTAAATCTAAAAAATTAAGAAAAACAAATTTAAATTATTCCATATTTAAATATAAAACAAAATAGGTATATTTTTAGGAAGGCGAAAAATCTCTTGAAGCACTTACTAAAACGTTAGAAGAATTACAATTGTTTTGTCAACTATTAGATCCGCTAGAAACTATTTATACTGACGTACGCTTTATTGACATCGATCATGAAGAAACTAGAGAGCAATATAAGCTTACGACTAAAAATTTGCACGAGGAACTTGAGGCTGAAGAAAAATTGAAAGATGAATGCACTCAATTAGACAGAGAATTGAATTTACTCACAAATATTAATGAGAATGCTGATGTTACGCTTAATATACTTCGGGATTTATACAATGAGAAAATTGCCAATTTTGAAAAAATATATCAAGAATTGAATAAAAAAATAGAAAATAATCGTGTTGCTCGAAAGTATATCGAAATCACAATTATGCCGCAACAGATACTCAAATCTTTGCAAGAATTACGAATAAAAGTGCTCAATCATATCAATGAGCTGGAAGACAAAGAAATTTCTAATATCAAAATAAAAATAAAAAATTTAACACAAAATCCATCAGATAATGAAATATTGGCCCTACAAAAAGAATTTGAATCACTGAAAATTGAACGACCAGAAATGATCGAATTGCGAAAAGACTTTGAAGTTTTAGTGGAAGACGAAAATAAAAGAAAAATATTAAAGGAAGACGTTTCCAAAACGTTACAAAATATTGCCGAAAAGGTCGACGAAATTACTAAACGTTATTCCATTTTATCAGAACAAGGAAAAAAAGAAAAGAAAAAAAGGAAAAGATAGAACCTCAATTAAATCGCCAACAACAAATCGATATTTTTAATCAAGATTTGGATGAGTTAGAAACTAAATATTTGTCAACAATTGAGCAAACAAAATTGGAAATTGAAGCCGCACAACTCGATTCCAATGACTATAATAAGCAGCGCTTTAAAATTCAAGAGCTTATCGACTATTTAAAGGTACAATATGTATATTTTTTAAGTAAATTTAAAAATATATTTTTATTTTTAGATAGATTTTTTAAAATTTTAAAAATTAAAAATTTTGATATTTTTATATCATTATATAAATTATTATTTTTTTAGAATGAAAAAGCGACGGTTGAGAACGAATTGCAAAAAGTCGAGAAATTGACACAAATGATAGACGACATCAATGCGCAAATTGTGATTTTACCTGAATTGTCCATCAAATCAACGGAAAGCATAAATTCGGCAAATGAATTAATAGATAAACTTATTAAAAAAGAAAGCAAAATAAACAAAACAAAATCAAAACTAGAAATGCTTGAAAAACCTACGCTTACAGAAGAAGAAAAACATAAATTAACTTTATGTGAGCAACAAACTACGGCTGCCCTTAACAAAATTCAAAACGACATTAATAAGTTGAAAAAAGAAATGGAATTAATTGAAGAGCGCAAAAAAGTTGAAGAAGAGCTAAAACAAAAAACTGAACAACTCAACACTTGTGCTATTCAATTAGAAAGTCGACTAACGGAACTTGAAAAGACACCACCATTGTCGCTTCAGAATCAAGAAGAGACAATAAAAATATTGAATAAAGAAAGGCAAAAAATAGAAACTTTGCTGGATAATATTCCAAAAACAGAAGAACCAAATCAAGCTATAAAAAGGAAATTTCGAATTGTCACGTTTATTCAAACTTATTCGACAATTAGAAAATGCGGTCGACGAGAAAATTTCCTCACTGAAATCATTTTTGGCTCTCAAATCCGAAGCTGAATTACAATTGAAAGACATAGCTAAAAATATAGAAAATCCACAAAATATTAATGATTTCAACTTTTTAAAGAATCAACAAGAACAACTTGAAAAGTTTAAATCAAGACTTGTCGACGAAATTCAAACAAGCAATCTCGACGAAAAAAGCCAAAATGATTTTAAAAATTTGAACGAATCATTGCAAAAGATGAGTGAACAAATTCAGCAAGTTAGAAACGAAGCGGAAAGTGTCGCTGCTAAAAAAGAAGTTGTAGAAAAAATAATAAAAAAATTAACTGCTAATAATGAAGAGCTTGTACAAAAAGTTTCAGAGGCACAACGTCTATTTTCTGATTCATCTTTAACGCCCAACACTTATAATGAAACTGCGCAAACTCTTGAAATAAATTTAAAAAGGCTTGAAAAATTATTAAACGATATTGATGTACCTATTCCGGCCAAAATTGAAAATAATTTAATTGAAACTAATAATGTTATTAAAAAATTACAAAATCGTTATAATGATTGGCTAAGATTTGTTGAGTTGAAAAACGTTGCAAACCAACAGCTTGATGTCGCTCGACAACCTTTGAATCGTGTTGAAAGAGCAGAATTACGAAGTGTAAATGATGCGCAAAATGAAATAAAAATTCTCATGGTTGGTTTAATTTTTAAGCTTATATAAAAACCAGTGATGGATAAGTGGCTTGCGGTGGCTCAGCAGCATGGCGACCACGAGCCATATTCGGCATATTTTGGCTCAATGGCTCGCGAGCCACTGAGCCAAATTTCAAAAATTTGAATCAGTGGTTCACGAGCTAGTGAGCCAAATTTTTAAAATTTGGCTCAAACGGCTCACGAGCCAAGTGAAAAAAATGGCTCAATCGCGAGCCAAATAGCTCACCGACTGAGCCAAGTTTTTTACAATGGCTCACGACCTAGTGAGCCAAGTTTTTAAAAATTGCTCGCGAGCTATTGTGAAAAAGTTGGCTCGCAAGCCACAATTGAGCCATTTGTGAGCTCACTGGCTCTCAAATTTTTTTTCATTTTTTTATATTTTTTACAAGCAAATTTGCGAGATTAAGAAAAAATTAATATCATATTAATCAAATATTTTTTGTGACATAACGTTATTTATAAATAATAGAAATATTCAGTGATGGGTAAGTGGCTCACCGACAATTTGAGAGCCATTGAGCCATGGCTCAATTGTGGCTCGCGAGCCAAATTTTTTATAATGGCTCGTGGGCCACGAGTCATTTGAAATTGGCTCAATTTTTCGTATTTTTTCGCGAGCCAAATTCGAAATTTTTACACGTCGGCTCAGTGGCTCGCGATCCAGTGAGCCAAAATCGCGAGCTGGCTCAAAAAATTTGGCGAGCCACCGACACACTTTGCTCACCGAGCCACGTCAAAAAATCGAACCATTTAGCTCAGTTGGCTCGCGAGCCAACCGCTGAGCAGCGAGCCACTATTGAACCAGTTACCCATCACTGCTAAAAACTGTTATGGCTCTCAATAACGTTTAACAAAGAAAAAGGTTTACGCTCTGTGACTAATGTGATATAG
Organism: Bradynema listronoti; assembly: GCA_024678965.1. Classification (NCBI taxonomy): domain Eukaryota; kingdom Metazoa; phylum Nematoda; class Chromadorea; order Rhabditida; family Allantonematidae; genus Bradynema; species Bradynema listronoti. The sequence continues at coordinate 4,330,423 of JANLNO010000007.1, read as the reverse complement.
ACACACCACTAGACTTTAGGTTTAATGCGCAGAATAGTTAATTAACAAATACTTTATTTTTAACTAAAACCGAAATCACTTCACTTCCTCTTTAGAAAAAAACAAAAGATTAAAATAAAGACCGTAACAAAAATATAGTGCTTTAATCACGCTAAAACCAAATTACATTTAAAAGAGCAAATGAAAGGCGAAACGCCAAATACAATAATGACCAAATCCCAACAAAAACACAAAATATTAAATCTAAAAAATTAAAAAAAAACAAATTTAAATTATTCCATATTTAAATATAAAACAAAATAGGTATATTTTTAGGAAGGCGAAAAATCTCTTGAAGCACTTACTAAAACGTTAGAAGAATTACAATTGTTTTGTCAACTATTAGATCCGCTAGAAACTATTTATACTGACGTACGCTTTATTGACATCGATCATGAAGAAACTAGAGAGCAATATAAGCTTACGACTAAAAATTTGCACGAGGAACTTGAGGCTGAAGAAAAATTGAAAGATGAATGCACTCAATTAGACAGAGAATTGAATTTACTCACAAATATTAATGAGAATGCTGATGTTACGCTTAATATACTTCGGGATTTATACAATGAGAAAATTGCCAATTTTGAAAAAATATATCAAGAATTGAATAAAAAAATAGAAAATAATCGTGTTGCTCGAAAGTATATCGAAATCACAATTATGCCGCAACAGATACTCAAATCTTTGCAAGAATTACGAATAAAAGTGCTCAATCATATCAATGAGCTGGAAGACAAAGAAATTTCTAATATCAAAATAAAAATAAAAAATTTAACACAAAATCCATCAGATAATGAAATATTGGCCCTACAAAAAGAATTTGAATCACTGAAAATTGAACGACCAGAAATGATCGAATTGCGAAAAGACTTTGAAGTTTTAGTGGAAGACGAAAATAAAAGAAAAATATTAAAGGAAGACGTTTCCAAAACGTTACAAAATATTGCCGAAAAGGTCGACGAAATTACTAAACGTTATTCCATTTTATCAGAACAAGGAAAAAAAGAAAAGAAAAAAAGGAAAAAGATAGAACCTCAATTAAATCGCCAACAACAAATCGATATTTTTAATCAAGATTTGGATGAGTTAGAAACTAAATATTTGTCAACAATTGAGCAAACAAAATTGGAAATTGAAGCCGCACAACTCGATTCCAATGACTATAATAAGCAGCGCTTTAAAATTCAAGAGCTTATCGACTATTTAAAGGTACAATATGTATATTTTTTAAGTAAATTTAAAAATATATTTTTATTTTTAGATAGATTTTTTAAAATTTTAAAAATTAAAAATTTTGATATTTTTATATCATTATATAAATTATTATTTTTTTAGAATGAAAAAGCGACGGTTGAGAACGAATTGCAAAAAGTCGAGAAATTGACACAAATGATAGACGACATCAATGCGCAAATTGTGATTTTACCTGAATTGTCCATCAAATCAACGGAAAGCATAAATTCGGCAAATGAATTAATAGATAAACTTATTAAAAAAGAAAGCAAAATAAACAAAACAAAATCAAAACTAGAAATGCTTGAAAAACCTACGCTTACAGAAGAAGAAAAACATAAATTAACTTTATGTGAGCAACAAACTACGGCTGCCCTTAACAAAATTCAAAACGACATTAATAAGTTGAAAAAAGAAATGGAATTAATTGAAGAGCGCAAAAAAGTTGAAGAAGAGCTAAAACAAAAAACTGAACAACTCAACACTTGTGCTATTCAATTAGAAAGTCGACTAACGGAACTTGAAAAGACACCACCATTGTCGCTTCAGAATCAAGAAGAGACAATAAAAATATTGAATAAAGAAAGGCAAAAAATAGAAACTTTGCTGGATAATATTCCAAAAACAGAAGAACCAAATCAAGCTATAAAAAAGGAAATTTCGAATTGTCACGTTTATTCAAACTTATTCGACAATTAGAAAATGCGGTCGACGAGAAAATTTCCTCACTGAAATCATTTTTGGCTCTCAAATCCGAAGCTGAATTACAATTGAAAGACATAGCTAAAAATATAGAAAATCCACAAAATATTAATGATTTCAACTTTTTAAAGAATCAACAAGAACAACTTGAAAAGTTTAAATCAAGACTTGTCGACGAAATTCAAACAAGCAATCTCGACGAAAAAAGCCAAAATGATTTTAAAAATTTGAACGAATCATTGCAAAAGATGAGTGAACAAATTCAGCAAGTTAGAAACGAAGCGGAAAGTGTCGCTGCTAAAAAAGAAGTTGTAGAAAAAATAATAAAAAAATTAACTGCTAATAATGAAGAGCTTGTACAAAAAGTTTCAGAGGCACAACGTCTATTTTCTGATTCATCTTTAACGCCCAACACTTATAATGAAACTGCGCAAACTCTTGAAATAAATTTAAAAAGGCTTGAAAAATTATTAAACGATATTGATGTACCTATTCCGGCCAAAATTGAAAATAATTTAATTGAAACTAATAATGTTATTAAAAAATTACAAAATCGTTATAATGATTGGCTAAGATTTGTTGAGTTGAAAAACGTTGCAAACCAACAGCTTGATGTCGCTCGACAACCTTTGAATCGTGTTGAAAGAGCAGAATTACGAAGTGTAAATGATGCGCAAAATGAAATAAAAATTCTCATGGTTGGTTTAATTTTTAAGCTTATATAAAAACCAGTGATGGATAAGTGGCTTGCGGTGGCTCAGCAGCATGGCGACCACGAGCCATATTCGGCATATTTTGGCTCAATGGCTCGCGAGCCACTGAGCCAAATTTCAAAAATTTGAATCAGTGGTTCACGAGCTAGTGAGCCAAATTTTTAAAATTTGGCTCAAACGGCTCACGAGCCAAGTGAAAAAATGGCTCAATCGCGAGCCAAATAGCTCACCGACTGAGCCAAGTTTTTTACAATGGCTCACGACCTAGTGAGCCAAGTTTTTAAAAATTGCTCGCGAGCTATTGTGAAAAAGTTGGCTCGCAAGCCACAATTGAGCCATTTGTGAGCTCACTGGCTCTCAAATTTTTTTTCATTTTTTTATATTTTTTACAAGCAAATTTGCGAGATTAAGAAAAAATTAATATCATATTAATCAAATATTTTTTGTGACATAACGTTATTTATAAATAATAGAAATATTCAGTGATGGGTAAGTGGCTCACCGACAATTTGAGAGCCATTGAGCCATGGCTCAATTGTGGCTCGCGAGCCAAATTTTTTATAATGGCTCGTGGGCCACGAGTCATTTGAAATTGGCTCAATTTTTCGTATTTTTTCGCGAGCCAAATTCGAAATTTTTTACACGTCGGCTCAGTGGCTCGCGATCCAGTGAGCCAAAATCGCGAGCTGGCTCAAAAAATTTGGCGAGCCACCGACACACTTTGCTCACCGAGCCACGTCAAAAAATCGAACCATTTAGCTCAGTTGGCTCGCGAGCCAACCGCTGAGCAGCGAGCCACTATTGAACCAGTTACCCATCACTGCTAAAAACTGTTATGGCTCTCAATAACGTTTAACAAAGAAAAAGGTTTACGCTCTGTGACTAATGTGATATAGACACACCACTAGACTTTAGGTTTAATGCGCAGAATAGTTAATTAACAAATACTTTATTTTTAACTAAAACCGAAATCACTTCACTTCCTCTTTAGAAAAAAAAACAAAAGATTAAAATAAAGACCGTAACAAAAATATAGTGCTTTAATCACGCTAAAACCAAATTACATTTAAAAGAGCAAATGAAAGGCGAAACGCCAAATACAATAATGACCAAATCCCAACAAAAACACAAAATATTAAATCTAAAAAATTAAGAAAAACAAATTTAAATTATTCCATATTTAAATATAAAACAAAATAGGTATATTTTTAGGAAGGCGAAAAATCTCTTGAAGCACTTACTAAAACGTTAGAAGAATTACAATTGTTTTGTCAACTATTAGATCCGCTAGAAACTATTTATACTGACGTACGCTTTATTGACATCGATCATGAAGAAACTAGAGAGCAATATAAGCTTACGACTAAAAATTTGCACGAGGAACTTGAGGCTGAAGAAAAATTGAAAGATGAATGCACTCAATTAGACAGAGAATTGAATTTACTCACAAATATTAATGAGAATGCTGATGTTACGCTTAATATACTTCGGGATTTATACAATGAGAAAATTGCCAATTTTGAAAAAATATATCAAGAATTGAATAAAAAAATAGAAAATAATCGTGTTGCTCGAAAGTATATCGAAATCACAATTATGCCGCAACAGATACTCAAATCTTTGCAAGAATTACGAATAAAAGTGCTCAATCATATCAATGAGCTGGAAGACAAAGAAATTTCTAATATCAAAATAAAAATAAAAAATTTAACACAAAATCCATCAGATAATGAAATATTGGCCCTACAAAAAGAATTTGAATCACTGAAAATTGAACGACCAGAAATGATCGAATTGCGAAAAGACTTTGAAGTTTTAGTGGAAGACGAAAATAAAAGAAAAATATTAAAGGAAGACGTTTCCAAAACGTTACAAAATATTGCCGAAAAGGTCGACGAAATTACTAAACGTTATTCCATTTTATCAGAACAAGGAAAAAAGAAAAGAAAAAAGGAAAAAGATAGAACCTCAATTAAATCGCCAACAACAAATCGATATTTTTAATCAAGATTTGGATGAGTTAGAAACTAAATATTTGTCAACAATTGAGCAAACAAAATTGGAAATTGAAGCCGCACAACTCGATTCCAATGACTATAATAAGCAGCGCTTTAAAATTCAAGAGCTTATCGACTATTTAAAGGTACAATATGTATATTTTTTAAGTAAATTTAAAAATATATTTTTATTTTTAGATAGATTTTTTAAAATTTTAAAAATTAAAAATTTTGATATTTTTATATCATTATATAAATTATTATTTTTTTAGAATGAAAAAGCGACGGTTGAGAACGAATTGCAAAAAGTCGAGAAATTGACACAAATGATAGACGACATCAATGCGCAAATTGTGATTTTACCTGAATTGTCCATCAAATCAACGGAAAGCATAAATTCGGCAAATGAATTAATAGATAAACTTATTAAAAAAGAAAGCAAAATAAACAAAACAAAATCAAAACTAGAAATGCTTGAAAAACCTACGCTTACAGAAGAAGAAAAACATAAATTAACTTTATGTGAGCAACAAACTACGGCTGCCCTTAACAAAATTCAAAACGACATTAATAAGTTGAAAAAAGAAATGGAATTAATTGAAGAGCGCAAAAAAGTTGAAGAAGAGCTAAAACAAAAAACTGAACAACTCAACACTTGTGCTATTCAATTAGAAAGTCGACTAACGGAACTTGAAAAGACACCACCATTGTCGCTTCAGAATCAAGAAGAGACAATAAAAATATTGAATAAAGAAAGGCAAAAAATAGAAACTTTGCTGGATAATATTCCAAAAACAGAAGAACCAAATCAAGCTATAAAAAAGGAAATTTCGAATTGTCACGTTTATTCAAACTTATTCGACAATTAGAAAATGCGGTCGACGAGAAAATTTCCTCACTGAAATCATTTTTGGCTCTCAAATCCGAAGCTGAATTACAATTGAAAGACATAGCTAAAAATATAGAAAATCCACAAAATATTAATGATTTCAACTTTTTAAAGAATCAACAAGAACAACTTGAAAAGTTTAAATCAAGACTTGTCGACGAAATTCAAACAAGCAATCTCGACGAAAAAAGCCAAAATGATTTTAAAAATTTGAACGAATCATTGCAAAAGATGAGTGAACAAATTCAGCAAGTTAGAAACGAAGCGGAAAGTGTCGCTGCTAAAAAAGAAGTTGTAGAAAAAATAATAAAAAAATTAACTGCTAATAATGAAGAGCTTGTACAAAAAGTTTCAGAGGCACAACGTCTATTTTCTGATTCATCTTTAACGCCCAACACTTATAATGAAACTGCGCAAACTCTTGAAATAAATTTAAAAAGGCTTGAAAAATTATTAAACGATATTGATGTACCTATTCCGGCCAAAATTGAAAATAATTTAATTGAAACTAATAATGTTATTAAAAAATTACAAAATCGTTATAATGATTGGCTAAGATTTGTTGAGTTGAAAAACGTTGCAAACCAACAGCTTGATGTCGCTCGACAACCTTTGAATCGTGTTGAAAGAGCAGAATTACGAAGTGTAAATGATGCGCAAAATGAAATAAAAATTCTCATGGTTGGTTTAATTTTTAAGCTTATATAAAAACCAGTGATGGATAAGTGGCTTGCGGTGGCTCAGCAGCATGGCGACCACGAGCCATATTCAGCATATTTTGGCTCAGTGGCTCGCGAGCCACTGAGCCAAATTTCAAAAATTTGAATCAGTGGTTCACGAGCTAGTGAGCCAAATTTTTAAAATTTGGCTCAAACGGCTCACGAGCCAAGTGAAAAAAAATGGCTCAATCGCGAGCCAAATAGCTCACCGACTGAGCCAAGTTTTTTACAATGGCTCACGACCTAGTGAGCCAAGTTTTTAAAAATTGCTCGCGAGCTATTGTGAAAAAGTTGGCTCGCAAGCCACAATTGAGCCATTTGTGAGCTCACTGGCTCTCAAATTTTTTTTCATTTTTTTATATTTTTTACAAGCAAATTTGCGAGATTAAGAAAAAATTAATATCATATTAATCAAATATTTTTTGTGACATAACGTTATTTATAAATAATAGAAATATTCAGTGATGGGTAAGTGGCTCACCGACAATTTGAGAGCCATTGAGCCATGGCTCAATTGTGGCTCGCGAGCCAAATTTTTTATAATGGCTCGTGGGCCACGAGTCATTTGAAATTGGCTCAATTTTTCGTATTTTTTCGCGAGCCAAATTCGAAATTTTTTACACGTCGGCTCAGTGGCTCGCGATCCAGTGAGCCAAAATCGCGAGCTGGCTCAAAAAATTTGGCGAGCCACCGACACACTTTGCTCACCGAGCCACGTCAAAAAATCGAACCATTTAGCTCAGTTGGCTCGCGAGCCAACCGCTGAGCAGCGAGCCACTATTGAACCAGTTACCCATCACTGCTAAAAACTGTTATGGCTCTCAATAACGTTTAACAAAGAAAAAGGTTTACGCTCTGTGACTAATGTGATATAGACACACCACTAGACTTTAGGTTTAATGCGCAGAATAGTTAATTAACAAATACTTTATTTTTAACTAAAACCGAAATCACTTCACTTCCTCTTTAGAAAAAAAACAAAAGATTAAAATAAAGACCGTAACAAAAATATAGTGCTTTAATCACGCTAAAACCAAATTACATTTAAAAGAGCAAATGAAAGGCGAAACGCCAAATACAATAATGACCAAATCCCAACAAAAACACAAAATATTAAATCTAAAAAATTAAGAAAAAACAAATTTAAATTATTCCATATTTAAATATAAAACAAAATAGGTATATTTTTAGGAAGGCGAAAAATCTCTTGAAGCACTTACTAAAACGTTAGAAGAATTACAATTGTTTTGTCAACTATTAGATCCGCTAGAAACTATTTATACTGACGTACGCTTTATTGACATCGATCATGAAGAAACTAGAGAGCAATATAAGCTTACGACTAAAAATTTGCACGAGGAACTTGAGGCTGAAGAAAAATTGAAAGATGAATGCACTCAATTAGACAGAGAATTGAATTTACTCACAAATATTAATGAGAATGCTGATGTTACGCTTAATATACTTCGGGATTTATACAATGAGAAAATTGCCAATTTTGAAAAAATATATCAAGAATTGAATAAAAAAATAGAAAATAATCGTGTTGCTCGAAAGTATATCGAAATCACAATTATGCCGCAACAGATACTCAAATCTTTGCAAGAATTACGAATAAAAGTGCTCAATCATATCAATGAGCTGGAAGACAAAGAAATTTCTAATATCAAAATAAAAATAAAAAATTTAACACAAAATCCATCAGATAATGAAATATTGGCCCTACAAAAAGAATTTGAATCACTGAAAATTGAACGACCAGAAATGATCGAATTGCGAAAAGACTTTGAAGTTTTAGTGGAAGACGAAAATAAAAGAAAAATATTAAAGGAAGACGTTTCCAAAACGTTACAAAATATTGCCGAAAAGGTCGACGAAATTACTAAACGTTATTCCATTTTATCAGAACAAGGAAAAAAAGAAAAGAAAAAAGGAAAAAGATAGAACCTCAATTAAATCGCCAACAACAAATCGATATTTTTAATCAAGATTTGGATGAGTTAGAAACTAAATATTTGTCAACAATTGAGCAAACAAAATTGGAAATTGAAGCCGCACAACTCGATTCCAATGACTATAATAAGCAGCGCTTTAAAATTCAAGAGCTTATCGACTATTTAAAGGTACAATATGTATATTTTTTAAGTAAATTTAAAAATATATTTTTATTTTTAGATAGATTTTTTAAAATTTTAAAAATTAAAAATTTTGATATTTTTATATCATTATATAAATTATTATTTTTTTAGAATGAAAAAGCGACGGTTGAGAACGAATTGCAAAAAGTCGAGAAATTGACACAAATGATAGACGACATCAATGCGCAAATTGTGATTTTACCTGAATTGTCCATCAAATCAACGGAAAGCATAAATTCGGCAAATGAATTAATAGATAAACTTATTAAAAAAGAAAGCAAAATAAACAAAACAAAATCAAAACTAGAAATGCTTGAAAAACCTACGCTTACAGAAGAAGAAAAACATAAATTAACTTTATGTGAGCAACAAACTACGGCTGCCCTTAACAAAATTCAAAACGACATTAATAAGTTGAAAAAAGAAATGGAATTAATTGAAGAGCGCAAAAAAGTTGAAGAAGAGCTAAAACAAAAAACTGAACAACTCAACACTTGTGCTATTCAATTAGAAAGTCGACTAACGGAACTTGAAAAGACACCACCATTGTCGCTTCAGAATCAAGAAGAGACAATAAAAATATTGAATAAAGAAAGGCAAAAAATAGAAACTTTGCTGGATAATATTCCAAAAACAGAAGAACCAAATCAAGCTATAAAAAAAGGAAATTTCGAATTGTCACGTTTATTCAAACTTATTCGACAATTAGAAAATGCGGTCGACGAGAAAATTTCCTCACTGAAATCATTTTTGGCTCTCAAATCCGAAGCTGAATTACAATTGAAAGACATAGCTAAAAATATAGAAAATCCACAAAATATTAATGATTTCAACTTTTTAAAGAATCAACAAGAACAACTTGAAAAGTTTAAATCAAGACTTGTCGACGAAATTCAAACAAGCAATCTCGACGAAAAAAGCCAAAATGATTTTAAAAATTTGAACGAATCATTGCAAAAGATGAGTGAACAAATTCAGCAAGTTAGAAACGAAGCGGAAAGTGTCGCTGCTAAAAAATTTAATGAACTTTCAGCAGCAAAAATTTTCGAAGAAATTCAATTAGCTGAATCCAACTTTCTTGAACTAAGAAACGTGGATCTGAATCAAAATTTATCGGAATATGATTTGGAACAGGCTAGTAAAAAATTTATTGAAATTAATATTCATTTAAATATAATACAGAAGAGTTGTGAAGCTTTATATATTGATGATTCTAATGGAAATCAAATTCGAAATAATGCTAATAAAAAGCTTTCAAGTATTGGAGAAGAAATGAAAACGTTAGAACAATCATTTAATGACCGTCTTTACTTGCTTCAACATTTTAATTCGTGTTCAGAAGATATTAATAACAAATTAAATGAAATCCAAGGAATAAGTTTTATATCCTTTGATAAAACGCAAGATGAATTAAAAGATTCCTTAAATAGTTGTAATTTAATTGCTGATGAGATACGCAAGCTTGAAGATGAATCGCAAGATTTATTACTACTAAAAGAATCTCACGATCAAATTAAAAATTTCAAACTTCGACTTTGTAATTTGAAAATTTTATTAGAAGATGCATATTCAAATAAACAAGAACAGGATAAATTACAAAAGGAAACAGAAAAGTTTGAAGAAAAGTTAAAACTATTTGAAAATAAATTGGATAAAGTAAAGGCAGACATATACGATTTGCCGAATATGACAGCCGATAAAATCAATCTACTTTTTAATAAAATTTCTGACGTTTCTGAAGAATTAGAAAATTTATCTCTCTCAGGAAATGTTTACTATGAAAAACGTAAAGATAAATTAAAATGTGAAATAAATGAATTGGCTTATTTATATAAAAAACATATTTCGGATCTTAATATACAAAATGAATCGAAAAATTCCATAGATAACAATATTCTTGAATTAGAAAAGATAGTTTCCAAAATTAATAAATTTGAACATCTTACTTTACCTGATGCCGAAAAAACATTTAATGATATAAGCGTAATCAAGAAAAGAATCGATAGCTTTTCTTTAGACAACTTTATAAATCATTCTGCTCGGGCGGAATATTCAACACGAGCAACAAAACTCATCGAACAAGTCAATGTATGTTTTTTATTCGTATTATTTTAATTTATTACTTTGCACATAAATTTTTCAAATATGAATATTGAAATTTTATATTGTATTTTGTTTTATTTTGGAAAATAATTTTTGTTACATAACAAAAAAAATTAAATTTATTGTTTTTTTATTTAATTTTAAATTCGATTAAAAGCATGTACATCATGGATGTCGTGGAATTTCGATTTCAGAATTCAGATTTTCGGCGATTTTTCCTTACCGATTTCTGATTCTCGAAAAAATAGACAAAATTTCGAAAATTTAGGAACTACAGCTGGCTCAATATAACCAAATTTTTTTAAAAAGCTAAAACTTTTCCAATAATTGACTGAAAATTTTATGGTGCAATGAGAAAAAATTTTGATGGTCTTCGCCAAGGGGCCAGATGAGCAGACAATTAATGATGTTTCGCGGTCAAAAAAATTAAAATAAAAAAAATTGGATGGAATATATTTTTTTTAAATTTTATAAATTCCATAGAACTTTTTGAAATTTATACCATTTGATAGACAAATTAACAAAGAATAAAATTTTTCAGTCATTCTGTAATCAATTGCCTCAATTTTTATTTAAAAAATTTTAAAAAATAATCTTATTATTTGTTCCGATTTCCGATTTTCGGCGATTTTTTTGTGTCGAGTTTCGATTTTCGAAATTTCAAATTTATTTCCGCGACATATTTGATGTATGCCATAAAGGGAAAAAATTTTTAATATGCTATTTGTGAAAATTTTCCAGAAAAAATTTATTAGCTTACTTATTCAAATTAAACAAGATATTTTTATTTATTAAAATAAATATTTTATTAAATAATAAATAAACATTTAGATATTGCGAAGTGAAATGGAGAAAATTATTGAGAAAATGAAAATGCGTCAAAACAAATTCGATGGTATTAAAAATGAATTAGAAATCATTTCTAATTCTTTTGCTAATATTCAAGCCGATGATAATTCGAACAAAATTATTGAAAAATGCTTGAATATGTTAAACGAAATAAAAAATTTGGAGAAAGAAATCGGCTTGTTGAAGGAACTAGAAAAGCAGCCGGTAATTATCAGCGTAGCCGGTGTAGAGCAAAAATTAGATAAAATTAATGATTTCGAAACGGAGATATTAGAAAAAACAATGGCGAATTTACTAACAGATATTGAAGATATGAAAGCAAAAGCTTCAATTCAATTACAAATTCAAATGATAGTCCCTCAAATTGAAGCTCAAACGATGAAAATACAAAATTGCATTGCCGGAATCGAAAAACTTCCTCAAAACTCATCACATGAAAATAATAAATTAATAAAAGAATTGGTTTATGAAAGAGAAAAAATCAAATCGTTAATGGACGATATGCCGGAAACCGAAAAAATGGGTTCGATCTTTAAAAACGCAACACTCGAAGTAAGTAGATTAAACGATTGGATTGAGAAATTAAAAAATGCGGGCGACCAGAAAATTGCAGCAATGAATTCGTTTTTAAAACTTAAATCTAACATGGAATTACAATTCGAGGAAATTATGCGAAACTTGAATAATCATTATGATGTTGATAATGTTGATTTCATCGAATTACAAAGACAACTAATTGAACATTTAATAGCGAAATTGATCGAAGAAGTTAACGTAGAAAATTTGGATTCGATAAAACATAAAGAATTTGAGGACTTAATGGAAAAACTTTTGAGTTTTAAATATGAAATTGAAAGCAAAATTGAGGATGCAAAAGAACGAATTGAAAAAACAATTATTAATGAGCTAAATGTTAGAAATAACGAGCTTATCGAACATATACGTCGAGCTAATAAATTACTTGCATCCACCGAATTTGATGTGGAAACTTATAAAGAAAAAGCGGAAATTTTGGAAAATGAAAGTAAAAAATTGGAAGATTTTAACACACAAATTAAAATTCCAATTCCAGCAAAAATAGAGAATGATTTGTTAGAGGCCAAAAATGTTATTGAAAAATTGAATCTTCGTTATAATAACTGGCTAAAATTTATGAAGTTAAAAGATGTTATAAATAAAGAAATCGATTCGCATTGTCATTCTTTGAAACACATTAAAAAATCAGAATTAAGATGTATAAACAAGGCTAAGAAGGATTTATTTTATTTGAAGGTAACTCGATTATAGAATTATTTTTTGCCTTACTTTAAGTAATGTATAATAATAAAATCGTGGCCATTTGTAGACATTTCAATTATTGGCATTCTTTTAATTATGTTACAATTTATTTTTTTCGAATTGATTATCCATTTTTTTATTAGATCCATTATAACCAGTATTGACATGAATTCATTTGATTACGAATATCAATTTAAAAAAATTATTCGTATAAAAACTTAAAATCATTTGCTAACCGGATACCGTAAATGCCAAATTTTAAAATATACTCAGATGATTTATGTCTTAAATTAATGTAATAATTACTATTTTATTCCAGGAAAATATAAATTCAATACAATCAACTAAAAAATCTTTGTTGGAAATGAGCGATTTGACTAAGAAACTATCGCCATTACAGCAACCTATCGAGGAGCTTATCTTATTGGAAAAAAATATGGACCACCTTTTGTCATCTTATTCGGTTCGTCTTTTGATTCAAATATATTTTTATAATGATAATTTTGTTAGTTTTCCAAAAAATAAATAATTATTCATTATATGCATAAGATTCATTTTTAATTGGCTTTTCATTATAATAATTTAATAATTTTCAAATTTATATGTATGTATTAAATATATTTAGAAAATTATAAATGAAATTGATGACGAAATTTTGAAAGAGCATAATGCATTCGATTGCATTGCCGATGTGGAAAATAGTTTAGAAAAATTAAATAAAGAGGTTGACACAAACGAAAATTCAAATATCATATTAATTGTAAGTCAATATTTGCATTAAAAAACATTAATTAGTTTTTTTTTAAATTATATAAGTTTTTAGAAAGTATACGATGAGCTTAAAGTACTCAAATTCGAGACTGTTAATCAAATGGAATCGGATTTAGCGAAAAATCAATACTTAAAAAGTTCAATAAATTTTCCTAAAATTTATAAGAAAATTGAAAAGATTTTTAACAGAGTTAGCTTTCTTTTGAACTCGATAGCAAAGGTAACTGAAGAAACTAGAGAAAAACAAACTCGAAAAGATCTATCTATTGAAGAGTTACAGAAATCTGTGATAATAGTTAAAAAATTAGAGGAGAACGTTGATAAAAATGAATCGCCTACAGCATCGAAATTAGAAAATTCGGATTTCCTACAAAATCTATCTGAAGCAATAACGGATGAAGTTATGAGTTATGTTGATACTTCGTTACCTTCTAGAACAGCGGCGATAAATTCTGATTCAAAATCACAAAAAGGGGTTTTTTCATCGCCGGAAAAGCGATCAGAATCATCTCTTGAAAGAGAATCTAAATATTCAGTTGAAAATATAAATAAAGCAAAAGCGTTGAATGAAGCTAAATTATTAGAAGAAAAATCAAAATTTCCACTTAAAGATAAGCCGGTATTTTCCTTTAAAAATGAGTCCAAACTTCCATTTTATGATGTAAACGAAGCAGCTCAATTATTTGCCGCAATATTTACCGATCAGAACTCGAATGATGTGATTCGAGAACATGGGATTGATTTCATAGATGATGAAAATTTGGAGCATCTTTTGGATTTGGAATCAAGTAGCGAGGACGAATTTGATGATTCACGAAGTGAGTTTCACATTTTTAATAGTATAGCAACATTTGCGCATTTTTAACTCCAGTTAAATTTAACGCTTTTTTGAGAAAACTAATTTTGGCTATTGGATTCAGAATTCAATTTTCAATACTTCTATTCTGAATTTAATATCTAAAATTAATTTTTAAAAAATATTTTTATAATTCCCAAAAAGTTTGCCAAAGTTAAAAAATGCGCAAATGTCGAATGTGCAAATTTCGGTTTGTCTATATATTTTTTACATTTCATTGAAGAATTGTTGATAATTTTCAATTTGTATGTACATTCTTTCAATAATACAAATACTTTTGCACATATTTACAAATAGAATAAATATATTTTGTAGTTATTTCATTTCTATCATTATCATTCACGAAAATATTAATAATTATTTGATTAATTCCTACATTGTTTGATTTTATATCTCGTAAAAACCTAAATTTTGAATATAGGGAAAAAATATTTTTAAATTTATTTCAATTGGGTATATATTAAAAAAATGATGTATTTCAATTTTTATATTAATACATACATAATGACAGTTATTACAGGAAAAGAGGAAATAACGACCGATGAGATGGAACTAGGTCCAAGCACATCACATACAAATCCTACAATGCCTGTTGATTCGGTAAAAAATGATGATAAGTTGGTTACACATCGGAAGTCGCGATGGCGACGCGTTCTTCGCACTGCATTGCCTCTGCAGGTAATTTAAAATTTATTAAACTTACATTTAAAAAATGCTTACAAATTTCATCAAGAATTTTTATTTTCAAAAATTTATAAAACATGAAAAACCAATTCCCTCACTATTTATAATAACTACAACTATACGCAATGTAAAATTTCAAAAATTTTCTTTGACCAAAATTACACAAGACATTTTAGGCAATGTTAGTATTATTACTCGGAGCCGCTTGCCTTGTACCTAAATGTGACGATGATTACTGTTGCCATTTGTTAAACAACTTTGCACGAACTCTTGATAGTCAACTCGACTTTATTAATGGACAATCACCTTTTTAAATAGGAACTTTGTTTATTAAAAAAATATGAGATCATTTTCAATAATTTTAAAGTATTAAAATAGATAATAAAATTATCATATTAAAATTAATTTTTCAAATTTTTATAACTTTTTTTAATTCTTGAATTTTTACCTGTTGTTTTGTTTTTTTTTTGAAAATTAATTTTTTAAACTTTTTGCAATTTAGTCGGTTAATTCTCGCGCCATTAACAATTCCCATTTCGTCCAAACATTTAAAAAAATATAGAAAAAATTTTAATATAAAAATTTAATTTGAATAAAATTTTTAAATATTTTGAAAAAAGTTACAATTCATTATGTGAGGTTCCATTTAAAAAATTCCAAAAAAATAAGAGAATTTTTCTTTATGAAAATATTAAAATTATAATTTTGTATGGTGCATGTAGTATTTTCTAACAAGCAAATTTAATAGAATACAAATTAATAATGTAAGCGCTAAAAAAATTCAATAAATAATAAAAAATTAATAGAAATTTTTCAAAATATCAATTGGTATCGTTTAGATCCGCAGTTTGTTATTGGGTTTGTGTCGGATTATTCAGTTTTCGATAGTCTTCCGCGAATTTCGAGTAATTCCGATTTAGAGTATCGCAATCTTTTTTCATTTGATTTACAATTTCTAACAGTTTTTAATTTAATTTTAGTTTAATACAGAGTGCGAGGCAATTTTTTAAACTTTATTAATCTGTAAAACTGAATTATTAGTATTCTTAGAATTTTTATTTTATTTTCAGATTCTCCATTATTTTTTACTTATACACGTGTAAATTTTTTTCATTCAAGAAATTACCCTAATTTCGCGTGTATAAGGCCAGGTGTTTTGAACAAAATTAAAATTGGCGCCAATGAGTCCATTCTGTTGTATTGGATCCAAGCGAGTCCAAATTTTGTCCCACTTTTATGAAACCGAGACAAAGGCGGGCACAAAATTTGGACTCTAACGAATCCGATACAACAGAATGAACTCATTGGCGCGAATTTAAATTTTTGGCTCAAAACACCCGGCTTTATACACGCGAAATTAGGGTACTTTTACTAAAAGTTACAATAATGCCTTTTTCACGTTTCCTCAATAATCTCATTTTGCCTTCATTTTCTTATTTAGGAAATAGTCATGAGTGTTTTTGCAGCTGCAAGTTGTTTTTACATCATTTTGAACTTTCTTATTTCTGATCCTGAGATTTTTTTCATTTTGAACATCAGGCGTTTAAAATTTTAGTGTAAATTCGACGATCGTGATCCACTGATTTCAACGATTCATGAAACAAGTGAAACTTAAAACAAACGAATAATACATTTTTTGATCAAAATGGTGTGTAGAATTCAATAAAATCATCAGAAATACTAAATAACCGCGATGATAAGACAAAAAATGCAATAAAAAATTGCTCGCTATACATGTATATTGATATATTAATAATTTAAATAATTGCTATTTCATTGTTTCTAATTTCGAATGTCTCAGATGAAACCGTTTCGAACAATTTAAATTTTTACAAAGATATCTTTAAACTAAAAACAAAATTGAAAAAGTTGAAAAATTTACTTTTCATTATTTATTTCCGTGCCATCCAATTTTTGATATCTTTTTATTTGTTCTTTTTTTAAATATTCATTCAAGGCAATATGAGCGTTCTAAAATTAATTAATTTTTATACGAGAGGTTTAAATCTGAAATGTGATTTGATCACAAATGGCTCATAAACCATTCGAGTCAAACGGACTATATTGACTTATAGAAAAAATAACACAAATATTTGGTTCTCTATTTGATCCTTTAAATATTTGGTCCTCAGTTTACAAACACTTTGTTAAGTTTATTTTCAAATTAATATTGTCTTTAGCTAATTAATACTTAAAAAATAAATCGCTAATGTGCCGGCTCAACAAGCTAATAGCTTACAAATGGCTTTAGGCCATGAGCCATTTAATTTGATGAGTAAAGTCACAGTTTTGCTCTAATCAAAAATTTATTTTGAAATTTTAATAATATTTACTTCCAGCATTTTCGAATCCTCACAACATAAATTCAATGTAGCATTTGGCGATGTTTCTATGAAAATTCCGGAAGGACTTTTATTACTTTTATTTTCCACATTCTCTGTCGTGAGACCATTCTTTTCGAAGAAAATATCCGACTTTTTATTCGAAAAATTTGTTGCTGATGACTTTGTTTCGATCTAAAAAAATAAATGATAAATTTTTATGAAAATTTAATTTTTGATCTTTATTATTTTTTATACAAATTTTAAGTTTTATCCTATTTTTACATTAAATTAGCATAATATACTAATTAGTAGAATCTAAGTTACTATATACTGTTATAAACAACAAATGGGTAAATACTTTATCAGATTTTACGCGTGGCGGTGGCGACGCATTGCAGCGAATTGTCTCATCGATGAGACGTCGAGCTTCAATTATAGCTGCCAAACTCGAGCCTGTAATTGTAAGAACTCTATCACGACATTTTGCATCAACTTTCTGGAAGCTGATTATTGTATCACTAAGTTCTTCCACTAGTGCTACTCGACGCCCTTTTACGCCCATTACTGCAAAAAATCACTATTATAGTTGAAAATTTAATTTTTTTTTTTATTTTTAAAAATTTGAAAATTTATAAATGAATATAATCTCAGAAATTTTTAATGAACTATCCACTTTCCCATGATTACACAAAAAAATGGCAACTGTTTAAAAATTGTACTTTTTCCCGAGTCACTATTTCGAATAATCATTTCTTCGCGGAATTGCCACGTTTTGGCCAACTTAGACGCGACATTCATCATCGTGTTGGCTCTTTGTCCATTTACTAGTAGTTTATTTGATGCAACTAATTGGACACCTGTCGACGGTAAATAAGACGCTGTTGAGATTATCGGAGGAACAGGCCAAGTGTCTAAAATATATTTCCTTTTTAATTTCCATGTATTGAAGTTTAACACTGGCGCTCAATGACAACGTAGAGTATAATTTTAGTTCCAAATTAAATAAGTTCAAATACTGTTTTTTCTTCAAAAAATTTAATAAAATCTTAAAAATCCGGACTCGGGTTTGGTCTTATTTGTGTCTAATCAGTTAAATTTATATTGAGTATATTTTTTAAATAAGTTTAAGCAAATTTTCACCATTGGCTGGTATAATAAAAAATCCGCCCGGCGCACCGTTAGAAAGTGTTCCTCTTGTAGTTCCAATATGAGGTTGTGGAGGCGGAACGTAAAGTGGTCCCATTGAAGTTGAGGGTATTGGTAAACCATATGATAATGTTAATGACAGGACATTATTTTGATTACTATTTTTTTGAATCATCTCATGATTGTTTGCGAAATCATCCTGATTATTTGAATTTTGTTTATTGTTGAGCTCTATTCTAGATTTCTGAAGTTGAGTCTCCATTATGACTGGTATTTTATCATTCATGTCAGGTTTCTCCGATAAATGTTGCTTCACTGAATTTTGTAAAATATTTAATTTTTAATTTTTTTATTTTTTGATAAAATTTATCAAAATTCCTTTTTAAAAAAAAATAAAAAATTATAATTATAATTGAGAAAGTTGCTCAATTAAATGATTATAATACACGAAATAAAAAAACATTTAAAAACCTTCGTCAAAATTCTTTTCATCATTGTTGTTCTCGCGATAACAGTATTTGTATTTGCTCGCAAGATGGCTTAAATAGTATTGCGTGTGAGCCAGTTTTGGACGCCAATTCATTGCACGCAACTCGATCAGCTCCATTACACACAGGCGGCATGCGTCGCTGAGTGCCATAGATGGCAAGTCGTTGCAGCAAGCACGACGTAGCGTAATGAATAAACGATTAAGATCAGCTAGAATATTTAAAGTTGATGGTTAGTTTCAGCATAATTTCGTTTAAACCATAGCAATTGAAATATTTACTTGAATTGTTTAAAAATATTTCAAATTTAAATTGGATTATTTTTGCTTATTCTGTGGAACAAAGGCGTAATTTCTATTTAAATTCTCGTATTAGATTTTCCGTTAACATGAAACTAATCATTCTTTACCCTTGTTAGTATGTTCCATGTGTAGGCCTGCGGTTTTTAATTGGCAGCAGAGCGCAAAAATTTGCTCGTCAAATTCGTTTGACGTGCCATCGGTGATTAATTTTGAAGCGTTAAACGACTCGTAGGCCGCGCCTAGTTTGGTCATTAACGTAAGCAGATCTACATTAATTATTATTATTTATCTATTTTTTGTCTAAATGACAAAAAATAGATATTAGGACGAAAAATTTACAGCATCTATTGGGCCGAAATTAAAGCACAGTTATAAATTCTAGACACTGCTAATTTTTCATTTTCGGAAGACTGATAGGTGTTTTTTTTAATTATGAAAATAGATATACGTATTTTACGATTTAAAAACAAAAAGTCAAAAAAAAGTCAAAATATTATTTGTTTTTTTTAAATTTATTTTAAAATGCAATTAATTAAAATTTATTGAAAACTGAAAAAATCAATTAAATTTATTTACTTTAGGTAAAAACAAAATTTTTTTTGCTCAAACATAGAAACAAAACCAAAAAAATTTGCGCTTAATTAATTATTTAATTAACCAAAATTAAATTTTGAGTTATATGTATTTTGTGTATATATTTGTTGTGTGTATATTTTGCGTGCATTTTACGTTCTTGTATCATGACTTTTATGTTGTATAAATTAATTTATTTTGATATTTTTACAATTATTATTTTTCTGCATTTAACATAAAAAGAAAAGTTTGATATTAAAAAAATGATTTTTAAAAATACATAAAACCAGAAGAGAAATTTTTGATAAATACATAATGGTTAAAAAACGGAAATCGGAATTCTAACATTTCTAACATATTTCATAATACAAAGTGCTTCAATCTCAAAAATTTAAAAGTTTTTTTTTTTTTTAATAAGATAAAATTTGATTAAAAGCTATATTGTTTTGAACAAAATTGTTATTGGCATAAATAAGCTTAATGTAATAAGCTTAACATTCCAGCCAAAAAGTGTAATTTTGTGTACATCGTATAATAAAAACAAACCCTGCTGCATTTGAAGCTCGAAACTTTAATTTTTATTAAAGTCGAATTATTGAAGTCATTTGGAATGTGTTACCGAATGAAAAAGTTGCAAATAAAGATTGAAAAAATAAAATGACTAAACTACATAAAAAATAGCTGAAATATTATAAAAGTAATCAAAAATATCAAAAAATAGAAAGAAAATTATGTATATAAAAGCCAATTTTGAGCAGTTTGAAACAATTTGTTTGAAAAAAAAATTAAAAACATTTATAAAAAATATACATAAATTGATTTTAAAAGTAATAGAATTTTGCGAATTTATATAACATTTAAAAATATGTGCGATAGAGGATTAGTAAAGCAAAATGAAAGATGACTTTGCTGATAAAAAAGCAAATGTTTTGACGAAAAGAGAAGAAAATAAATTTAAAAAATATAAAAGAAAAAAGAAAAATCGGAAATAAATGAATAAAAATAAACCGAGAGAAATAAAAGTAAATTCGGAAAAGAAAAAAATATATATCGAGAAAACAAATTGAAAGAAATATAAAAATTTAAAATATGAAAAGAAAAAAAAATGTAGAAAAATCAAAAAATGATAGGCACGCGAAAAATTAATGTGTTTGATTTTATATTATGCCGCAATTTTTTTGTTTTGATAAAAGAAAGGACGAAAATTATTAATTCATTTTTTATGTAAATATTATACATGTATGGGGAGTGTATCGGAATTCCGATTTTCGAGGATAATTCAAAATTTCAAACGTAATGTTCTTTTCTAAAAAAAGCATTTGAATAAAATGATTTTTTATGTTAGTTTTTAGCTAAACTTTATGCCTGTTATATCAAACCGATTTTTTAAATATCTTTTTGACTAAATTTTAAAATAGATATTATTTTTACTTTTATTCTACACTAGTTTACAAGATTTTTAATCCAATGTCATTAAAATACAAAAAAAAACATAATTAATAAATTTGTTTTGGTGGAAGATTACGCATATTTACTATATTTACTTATTTATGTATGTTTTCATTTTTTATTTTTTTCGTATAGAATTACCTGTAAAAAAATTATTTATTGAGTATTATTTTGTAAGTGGTCATACAATATATAAAACAATACAAAACTTGAATTAAAATTTCTTAATTAAGTCAGAGATTAGGATTAATCTTGAGAAAAATCTTGTCTCTTGATGTTTTTGGCACAGAAATACGAAAAATTCCATTGATACTTAATTAAATGCAAAAAAATTTCAAAATATTATGCAAATAATGAGGACAAAACATATTGATACTATTAGATATGTATTTTTAAAAATTGAAAAAGATCCCAAATAAAATTGGAACTATTATTGGATATTAAAATATGCTTCATTCTAATATTGTTAAATTTATCGTGTATAAATAAGCCGAATTTTGAAGAAATCCTAATATATATATAGAAAAAAATAAAAAATGGTATTGTTTTATGTTCATTAAATTTAATTAATTTAATTAGTGTTATTGATTTTAAGCCGAAACAAATATTTTTTAAAAATCTTGAGATTTTTCGTGATGATCCGAAAAAGAGTTAATTGATTCTATTTTTCATGTACTCTTGAATTTTCGTAAGCACAATTTTATTTCTTTTCATTCGCCGAAATTGAAAATAAAAAAAAAAGACAAAAAAGAAGTTTTAAAGCATATATTCCGTTGTTTTTATATAGTTGACAAGATAAGTTTAAACAATGATGTAAAAAATAATTTTCTGCTCGTTTACATCTAGCTAAATATTTAAATATTTAAGTTATTTTTTCAATTAATAAGAAATGATAAAAAAGGCATTAATAAATTACGTTATCTTGAGTTTTTTCAAGTAGCTTTTCAGCTTTTCATTTTTGAGAAAAATGAAAAATGGTGCGCAAAAATTTGACCATCTGCTCGTTTTTTTTTTGACTAAAATTAAGCCAAAAAACAATTGAAGAAACAAAGAACAAAAATGAGGAAAAAATTAGAATTAAAATAGGCTCAAAAACATTTTCTAATTTTTTAATTCCTGTTATTTTTATTTATGTACAGGGTGGTGCATCTTTGTGAAAGGATTTGAATTGGCTCTAACTTTTTTACTTTTTAACCAAATTGTAAATTTTTTTTTGCATTCGGTTCCCAAGAGTATCCCATTTTGTTTAATACCAAACTTGTCGATATTGGTCTCGAATTACGAATTTACTAATCATTTAAACCTTTTTGTCACTTTTTTAAAGGTCAAAAATGAGTAAAATTGACATTAAGCAATTTGTTGAATTGATTTTTGCTAATTTTTTATTTAATAGCTTAAATAATGTCTTCTAGAACGAATTTTACCTTGATTTTCAAATAAAAAGTCAAAATGGTCCAAAATAGGTTTTATGATTAGAATGAGTTGAATCTTATGCTACCCATTTTAATGAAAATATCTTGTTTTTTAAAAAAGTAGCAAAAAAGTTTAAATTATTTTTAAATTAGTAATTCGAAACCAATATCGACAAGTTCGGTGTCAAACGGAATGGCAAAACCTTGGGAATCGAATGCAAAAAGAATTTTACAATTTCTTATTTATTTATTAAAGGATACCTTTCCCTCCCCCCCCTCGCCCAAAAAAAATATAAAACATTTTAAAAAGTTCACACAATTAAATTTTAACTTAATAACAATGCTACATAGTTTTATAAGGAGTTTAATTTTTTCCATTCTCAAAAACTATAAACAATAAATTTGGAACAATAGCAAAAATGCATTTTCTCACTCAATCGAAAATAGAAAACAATGAGTTGCTAAATGTTTTTTTAATGTTTAAATATTAATTAATTAAAAATTTTATGAGAACAAGTTTTTACCTAATTTATAGTGTATTTACTGCAAAATAACATTTTTATTTTTTAGATTTTAAAAAGTAAAAATATAAAATTAAAAATTACAATTTTATTTTGACTTCATTTAGATATTTAATAGTGATTTCAAAAAAATTTGTACCACTTTTGAAGTTAAGCCGCTAATTTTAATTGCCAAAAGTTTTTGCGTTAATGCATTTTATTTTTGGGAAAAATTAATAAAAACAAATTTGAATTAATTTTTCGTTTAATTTCTCAAGCCAATTTTTTTTTTACCGCAATATGTTTCACTAAATTGAAAAATTTTCTTTCCGTTTATTTCAAATTTGCCGCTATGTATTTTTTAACATTTCTTAGTTGGCATTTTCCAAATCTTTCTCGATTTCTTGATACGATAGGATGATAATGTAAGCAAATACTCTAATTTCGCGTGCATAAAGCCGGGTGTTTTGAGCCGAATTTAAATTCGCGCCAATGAATTCATTCTATTGTATCGGATCCGTTGGGGTTTAAATTTTGTGCCCGCCTTTGTCTCGGTTTCATAAAAGTGGGCACAAAATTTGGACTCGCTTGGATCCAATACGACAGAATGAACTTATTGACGCCAATTTAAATTTGGTTCAAAACACCAGGCCTTATACTTGCGAAATTAGGGTAATTTAAAAAATATTGTAACAGATAATAATTTAAAAATTTTTAATTTTTTTAGAGCTTATTAATTTTTGATTTGATCAATGATTTCAAACTTTATTCAATTATTCGACTCATAAATACAAAATTTTCCAAAAAAATTTTTCTAAATTCGAAAAAAGTCAATTAACAAAATTATGTTGAAAGTTATTAAAATTATATACATAATACATATAAATAAAACAACGTTAAATTTAATTTAAATTCAATATGCTTTTAAAAATTATAAAAGTAAAAAATAAAAATGAATTTGAGATACAGTAATTTAGTGCGGAAATTTGTTCGTTAAAACGAATTTATGTAGCATTTTTTAGATTCGTTATTTTTTCCCTTTTTCTTCTTTTTCAATAATTTAAATAAATTCTCAAAGTCTGATAAAGCTTTAAATACATAGGTTAGAATGCAAGGCAGGACGTTTTGGCATCGCTGTTTTGACCACGGCAAAAATGCGCTTTAGGATCTAATTTTAGGCTCAATTTGGGCTGGATCTTAGTCATTTAGCTCTTTTTTAGCCTTAGACTTGGCCAAACTTCATGTAGGGTTTTTTTTAATTCCGTTATACAAGATCCAAACGGCATGAGCGGCATTAAAACGTAGAAAATTCGTTGGAATATAAGTAATATATTTGGCTAGAAATGCCGCGATGTATTGTCATGATGTTTATTTGATAGATATGGATAGTAATCAGTGCCGTTAGATGCAACAACTGCTGCGGCAGCCGAGCTCGGATATGCCCCAGCGGCAGCAGCCATTGCGGCTCCGTTTGCTGCCGCCGCGGCTGCTGCCGGATGCATTCCCATGCCCATGCCAGGCAGACACGGGAAAAATGGCGTGTTTAGCATTGGATTCTGGTACATTGAATACTAAAGATATTGAAAGATAAAATAAATAAATTTTTATGTATAGTTTTAAATTTCGTCACCCAAAATATTTGAATTTAAGACTAATTAATAAAACAAATATAATTTTACCATATGATTGTAAAAAGGTGCTCCAGCTCTTCCAATATCTGGTAATGAATCAGCGGACGGCAAAAGTGACTGTGGATCCGCAATTATTCCCCTATCTCCTAATAATGATGGCTTTATGTCTTCCTCGGTTTTAATTGTCCTCATATTTTCGTTTCTAGAAATAGTAATTTTTTAAGAAAATTGTTTAAATTATTATTAATATATAAAACAAATTTTTATCAATACAAGCTCTACCCAAACGGTATTCCAATAAGTGGTGAATTGGCGTCATCGCAAGATTGTGGACTTTGCGAATCGTCATGAGTACCGCCGAGACTCGTACTCGTTCCATTTTTACCATTTTCCATCATTTGTTGTTCGCGTTCTAATCGTTTGAATTTGTAGCGATGATTTTGGAACCTAAATTAAATTATTATAAATAAGGTCTATAAACATTTTAAAAAATTCTTAACAATATTAATTTAATTTTTAATATCCAATTATTTATATATTTTTACCATATTTTTACTTGTGTTGGCTTAAGATTAATTGCTTGCGCCAAACTTTCACGTTCCTGAGCATTAAGATATCTTTTTTGTTTAAAATGTTCTTCCAATTGCCGAACCTTAATTTTGTTTTTATTGTTATTTGTGCGTTTTTATTGTAGCAATATTATTTTCGTTTAATATCAAATATTGGGCTGGTCCATGAGTCATTGCATTTTTTCAATTAAAAATTGTGGGTTAAAAATAAAGTGTTCCTATTATCAAAAAAGTGTTTTATTCAGGTTCATATTTAGCCGTAAAAATATATGTAATAAGCAGTTTAACAAAATTTTTTGTTAAATGACAATTTTTAATAGTCTTATAATTTTTCAACTTAATATTTTGTAGTATCATTTTATATAAGTTTTTTTTTATTAATTTATATATCAAATGCACTACGATTGTATAGTTTATTTATATTTGTTATTTAATTTAATCAATATTATTACTTAAGTTCGTTAGTATAAATATATAAACAAATAAAAATATTAAATTAAAAAAAATAAACCTGCCCAGCACTAAACAAAATCCTCCTTTTTCGTTTACAGCCATTTAACGATGCACCGAACGAAAGACCACCGTACGCTTCGCAAACGGACCCTGACATAGTGTTACCATTTAATGAACCAATTGAAGTCGTTCCGACATTACCCACCCCGCCCAATGAACCCATCGCCGCGGCATTAAAGCCCATAGAACGTGAGACTAAAATTTGATATATTTTACAATATGATTAATATTTTTGCAATAAAATATTATTTTAATACCTAACATAATGCAAAATTATGTTTTTATTTTTTACACACATTACATTTTTTATCTATTATTATTTTTTAAATTCGTTTTGTAAAATTTTTATTACAGTGATGAGAATTTTTTTCAAGTTTGCAAAAGAGTGAAAATTGGTTTAAGGCCAACATTTTCGATCAGAAACTTCATTATTATTGTTGAACAAAACAAAAATAATAAATATGGAAAAATTTTGTTAAATTTTTTAAGTGCTCAGCTTCCTTTTCATTATCCTTATTTTTATCCTTTCCTGTTCTATTCATATTCCACCATATTTCCCACATAATTTTTTTTTCGAAAAATGATGTTTTAAGTGAATAAATATGAAAAAATTGTTTTTGCAAAAGTTTTAGGAAAGAAAAATTGAATGAAAGGTGTGAATTGATTGACAATAAACTGCCAAGAAAGTATTTTGCCCCCTACTGTCCCTATTTCTTATATTGGAACAAAAATATTTGTTTTCCAGGATATATGTATTTGACAAAAATAAATATGAATAGCTTTTCTTAAATTAATGTGAAAAATTTACCTACTTTCAAAAGACATTTATTCCGTTCACACTAAATAACCATGTGCATTAGATTAAATTCACAGCATTAATTTTTATTAAAGTTTACATTAAATAATTTTTTCTTTTTTTATCTTTTAATTTATTTCTCTTCACGATTCATTAACTTTTAATATTTCTTTTTAATTTTTGACTAACCTTAAAGCTTGCGCAATATTGCCATATATTTCATCAATGCATTCATTTTTATTTTTTCTTTATTTTTTTCTTTTCCTTTTCTTTATTTATTTTTTCGTTTTTATCTCTTTTCGTTTTAACGTTTTCTTTTACCGTATTTTTGTTATTAAACCATTCTTTTAACATCTGAAATGTGGCGCTAATTTTCAATAACTTCAAGTAGCTTCAAAAGGCAAACTTAAAAAATAGCTATTAAATTTCTTAAATAAAAACAAGCAAATAACAATGAATATTTCAATATTTTTCTAAATTAGATAATTTTTATTGTATTATTATTTAGCTAAAATGGCGAAAGTTGATGAAAGAGCGCATAGGACCTAATTGGAGACAATTAGCAGAAAACAGAAAACAATATAAGCGGCGATTGTATGATCCACCTCGAAATAACAACGCGTGTGACACGGATCTTCAAGTGCTCAAGTGTATTATTTAGCTATATTGTAATATAAATATTTATTTCAATTTAGATATAAAACAAGAATGCAAGACTTTCTAACGATTTCATTATTTATAACAAAAGCGAATGATAAATTTAAAAAAATCTCAAACTGTTCCGATTTATGCATGATAAATAAAATATTTATGCCAAAAAGATTAAGTAAAAAAGAATAAAAATATGAAAAATTCAAACAAATTTATTTTTTAATTTTTTTAAATAATTTAAGAAAATTGAAAAAAAGTGTCGAAAGAAAAAAAAGAAATGAAAAAATAATATTCATGTTTATTATTATGGTATTATTATTATTATTTCATGCAGGATCGTTATTTATTATTATTTTTTTATCCATTTGATTTTGGGTTTTGCATTGTTTTATAACTATTTTGTTTTCAATTCCTTTCATTTTCATTTCCTTTCTTCTTTTTCTTTGATTTTTTAAAATAATTTGGTTTAAATTGAATGAATAAAAAGAACATGAATGAATAAAAAGAAATTAACGCCTTAAAAAAGTCGGTAAAGGAAGTTCAAGAAAAAGTGAGATTGAAAAATAAAAAAAAACTATATAAAAGTTGAAAGAAAAGTAAATGAATACTCGATATTCCGCCGTAAATTACATAAATTAATAAATATTTATATAACATTCAAAAAGGTAAACTTCAAATAATGATGTGTTAGCTCTATTAATTCATACAAATATTCCGAAAATTTTATTTATTTTAAACTTCTTTCTTAAAATCAAATTTGAATGGCCGAGATTGAATATGGCAAAATTTTGATCATGAATCTCACTTTTTCTTAAACTTTCTTTATTTACTTTAACTTCCTTTATCTACTTTTTTAACTTATACAAATTACAGCATATATTAATAACAGCCATCTAAAAAAATCTTTTTGAATTAATTTTTATTATGTTATATTTTCTTAATGTATTCAGTTTTTAGTCTTACTGTATAAACAAATCAAACATTTTGTACTTCCTTTTCATTAATATAATACAAAATTTTCCAAAAAACGGATGCGACAAACTGCCAAAAACAAAAAAAAAATTCAAAAAAGAGGCGAAAAATTGTACATTTCCTCAGGTCAAATTCACGCTTTTCTTTCTTTTTTCTTTATTTAATTCATTTTTTCCCTTTACTTTTTCGTTGTCTTTTTTTCATCGGCAAATCCAATGAAAAATGTCGGCAATTTATTAAAAGTTTTGTTCAAACTACAATTAAAAAATTCCCAAAATTCTAAAATAAAAAATCTGATTAATTAATATATTTTAACACCTTTTAAATATGATACAAGTACTGAATTTGAATTTGAAATTTGTGCTTTTTACTTCTAGATCACATATTTTGAATTTTACATTAGGTTGTTTAAAAAGAAATGCAGGAAAATCATGTATTTATTTTTAAACTAGCTAATATATTTTAAATTTATTGAATTTGCTTTTAACTCATTCACGTGTTTACTTTTCTATTGATATTGAATTTACATTTTCATTATTTACTCATGCACAAGTGCTCGAATTTTTTTATATTTATGTTGTGCATTTTTGTATAAAATAAATAAAGTTAATATATGTATATATTGGCTTAATCTTGGTCATATAATAACAAATCAAGCTTGATCATATTTAAAAATATAAATTTTTGTTAGTTTATTAAATTTATCATTAGATAAATTTTTTTTATGTTAAGATAAAAATTACAAAAAACTAAATTTTTGTTCATTTTCATCGCCAATCCTTAAATAGTTATAAGACCCTTTTGCATATTTTTACAACTCTATTCACATCGGATTATCTCGCCTATCGCATAGCACTAATTAATAATTTCAAAGATATTTTCAAGCCAATTTGTTGGAAAAAACTTCAAAAAGAAAAAAAGTTAATCTTGTTATATAATTAAAATTCCAACATTTCATTATCATTATTATTTTAAATTACTGTGAAAAATAGTAGAAAATGGCGGCAATTTTTTTTATTTTAAGAAAATTTTTGCCTGCTAATTAAATTTTTGGTTGAATTTGAAAATTTAAAGTTCATTCCATTTACTAATCATTTTAAGTTATGATCGCCTATCATTATTCCTTAAAATTTGAATATATTTAATTACATCTAAATTTCAAGCTTACTATTAAATCGATTGTCTCCGGCGGTGGTCCAATTCGTTGGCCATTGACTAAAATTTTATTTATTTAATAATTTATAATAAATTTTATGTATTTATTTTGATTTATTTTAACACATTTTTAAAAGCCAACCTAAAATCTGCACTGGATGACCATGCGTTAGCGGCCAGATAAGCTGTAGGGTTCATATTTGCGGCGGCCACTTGATTTGCGGCAAATGCCAAATTAAATGATTCTAGTGCGCTGG
Organism: Bradynema listronoti; assembly: GCA_024678965.1. Classification (NCBI taxonomy): domain Eukaryota; kingdom Metazoa; phylum Nematoda; class Chromadorea; order Rhabditida; family Allantonematidae; genus Bradynema; species Bradynema listronoti. The sequence continues at coordinate 4,300,714 of JANLNO010000007.1, read as the reverse complement.
CCGATGCCGATGCCCCGCTGGGTAGAAGTGATGCGCTGCCCATTGGTTGCACGCCATTCACCGATAAATGACAACCGCCGCTGCCGCCAGCAGCAACGGCGAATGGTGAGTCGCATGCAACACTAGAACTGCAACCTAATGCGGCAGTCGTTGTCGACGCGGCTGCCGCAGCCGCCATTGCCGCACCCATAACAGACATGACGTCCGTCGATGGAGCGATTGGCGAAGTGGTATGACGCGACGAGGACGTTTTCGCTGATAAAGACGAGGTCATTCGCATGAGCAATTTTTTACGAGCTCTGGCTTAAAAAATAGTGATTTATCATATTGGCAAAGAACATTTATTTAAAAGATTTCTCAAATTTTTTCAATTGTCATTTTTGGCTTATATTATTACCTACCCTTAACTTATAAAAATATTTCTTAAAATTTTATGCCTATTCGTTAGTCACATTTATGCAGATTTTTTTAAACTATAAATTAATAAAATATTCGGAATAATCATTTAGGATCATAAATACCAAAAAATAGCATTAAAATTATTTATAAATCTAATGCTATATCTTATGAATATAAATTTTCGTGGTCCCACATTTGTCACTTTATTCAGAGCCATAAAATTATCTGAGCGGAATTAGGTGGCTAAAAAGATTAATACGTATTTTTCTGGCCAAGGTTAATAGTTTAAGAAAGTTAAGCTATTTAAAAAAATAAAAATGCAAAAAATATAAAAAGTAAAAACAAATTGATTTAAAAAACAACCGGTCTTCCTTTTTTGTTTTACATTAAAAAGAAGTAAAAGAAAGAGGTAATATTTCCTTCTGTTCGGATAAATTAGCTCTTGTTATAAAATTTTCTTTCTTTTCTTTTTGAATTAAAAATTTACTTATTTTTGAATCAAAAAAGAAATGGAATAGAAACGGATATAAAATTCAAATAGAAAAAAAAATGAAAAAATAAGGAATTATGTTAGCTTTGGAATAAATAATATACGTGAACTCAAAAAAAGATCAAAACTTTTTCTTAAATATTTGCAATTAAAAAAATAATAAAATTGATTTTTAATTAATAAAATTGATTTTTAATAATAATAAGCAGTTTTTTTATAATAATCGCGTGGTTTCAAAAATGTTTAAATTTTTGTTTTTATTCTATTATTATGTATCGAATATACTTAATATTTGAATAACATTTTGAATTAAAATTAGAGACCAAAATTAAGTTAAAGAGAGCTCATTTTAGTTATAACAAAATGCTAAGTATTAAAAAAAAATTTTTAAATTATCCCAAAATAAGGGTATTAATTTTTGTTAGAGCTAGAAAAAATAAAATGGATCAAAAAATAAAATTCTATAATAATTTGTATTATATTTATGAAATAGATTTACGTTAAACAATTGTAATATAATTTAATTCTAAGTTAGAGCCATAAAAAATTGTCAATTTTAAATACGTTTTATTTGATAATAGTAACTATTGCAAGTTCGATTTAAATAACATAAGTGATAAGTTATACAATAAGCATATTAATAAATACTATAAAAATTTAATCAATAAAAAATTTATTTAATAGTGACTACCTATCGATTTATCTAATTTAAAAATTTTAATTAAGAAATGTCAATTATATTTAATTGCTTTTAAAGAGGAATCATTAAAAGTAATAATGATCACTTTACTAATAAAAGTATATATTCAACGAGAATGATGATGATATAAGTTTAAACTCGAGTACACTACTAAATGAATTTAAAAATTGAGATGATGTTGAAAAAATGATTTGAGCAATAACCATAATAATGTTGATGGAAATGATTGTGTGACGAAAATATGGGTTGAGTGGGTCCGGCTCTTGAGCTAGAGTGTCCTTTCGTCCCCTCTCTTTTCCTTTTTTCTGTGTACTATCGTAAATTTGTGTGAGAGCTTTGCACATACAAAACACATTAAAATGTGTGAAATCCTTATGTTTTTTCTTCACACATTTCTTCATTATTTTTCAATTATTATTGCTGTGGATTTGCTCTTTTTTTTCTTCTGCAACTTTCATTTTTTTTTTCAATTTAATCTCTTTTTCTTTTTCATTTATTTTTTGCTACTTTTTTTAGAAACACGAAATTTTGTAAATATTTTTCCTATTTTTCATCACTTTCTTTTCCATTTTTTTTCCAATGTCCCAAATTTGTATTTAAGTTATTGCTTTCATTCATTTCTCTCCTCATTTCTTTTATCATTTTATTCGTTCCTCAAAATTCAATCCAAAAAAAATCTTAAGTTTTTGAGTGGCTGTTTTGTTGTAATTGAAAATTTCAATAGCAAAAACGGGCTAAAGCGATGATGATGATGATGTTGATGAAGATGATGAACATCGCGCCGAATTCGATGTAAAATGAATCGGGAAATTTATAAAAGAAATTTATTATTAACAAAACAATTTTACATTTGTGTGAATAAAAAAAAGACATATATTAGCTTGTAGTAAATACTGTAATTCTTAATCTACGGTAGTTTATTATGAAACTTTTAAAATAGATTTTTAGTAGTTTTTTGACGTAAATTTTATATTTTTTTGGATTGTCATTTTCTTTCATATCATATACATTTTTTTGTATTTTCTATTAATAGATATGAAAAATAAACAATTTTAACAATCAAAAAAAGACTAAATTATGCAATATTATACATAATAATTTAACCGAGTAAGTTTAAGTTTATGTTAAATTAAAAAAATAATTTTATCTTTAGTGCATTATTATTTGTGCCTAATTCGAATTTTTCATTCTAAAAAATCTGTAAATTTTTCCTTTTTTATGAATGATATAAAACTTTCAAAAAAAAAAATTGAAAGCAATCAATAAAAACTTTTCATATAAAAAAATTAGCATTATAATGTAAAATACTTATTTATAAAAACAACTTAAAACTTAAAAACAACTAAAACTTTTAAAAGATACTAGAAATTTAAAGGGATAATCTTGAGGCTATAATCTTGAGCTGTTATAAACTAATTGCGGCTATAATCTTGAGCTGTTATAAACTTTTTGAAAATAATACTTATTTTTTGAGTAAAAATAATTAATTATGACATCGGATCCTATATTTTCCTTCATAAAATTAGTCAATAAAATTTACTTTTTTTTATTCTTAATACAACTTATAAAGAAAGGATTATTACGATTTGATAAAAAAAATTAAAATATTTTCTCGTTTTCAGGTTAAATTGAGATTAATTCGTTCGTATTCATATATTAATATATTAAACAAAAGTGAATAAGTATTTATAAAGTAAAAAATAAGTAAACTTTTATAAGAGCCGTCTATTTTTTGAGTGCTCTCAAGAAAAGTAAAAACGATTTTTAAAAATGAAAAAAGAGTAAATGTTTGACTCTAACTGTAAAAGGAAATGAATTTTTTTTAAATGAAAAAAAAAGAAAATAACAAAAAACAATTAAACACAAGAAAGAAAGAGACGTAAGAAATACAAAAAACATAGAAAAATACAAACAAAAGCTGTTTGTCGATTCGCTTGAAAAAATATTCGTTTTTGTGTTGTGGGAGGTCCTTCATTTTTTTTATGAAAAGATAAAAAAATTTTACTTTTCTTTCTCATTTTTCTCTTTTTTATGCAACGAAAAAATAGTAAAAGAAAAAACAAAAGATTACCTTACATTTTTGTTCGAATATATTTTTTCATATATTTTTATAAAACCAAATCTAAATTTAAAAATTTAAAAAGAAAAAAAAATGTAATATTTTAATGGTTGTAGAAAAAAATATTTTATTCAACCAATCAACAATCTATGCATATTTAACATTTGAATATTTATATAAAATTAATACCCAACTAAAATTTTTAACCAAATGAAAAGAAATTAACGTAACCTAATACTTAACGTTTTAGTACTTAACGTTTTAAAAGCATTTTTGAAAATTTAAAATTTTTAGAAAAATTTTTCTTCAGTTTAAAAGAAATATTTTTGTAATTTGTAAAAAATTTACATTTTGGAAAAATTATGAGGTCGATTTATGCATAATATTAAAATTTAATGTATGTATAAGTACCTATAGAAATGTATTTTCTTTAGTTTTTCCATATGTTTTAATTTATTAAAAGCAATAAAAACCTGCTTTTAATTTTTTTTATTATAAATTCAATAAATTTTTATTATAATATTCAATTTAAAATTTTTTTAAAAATCTTACCAAAATTCAACATTGCGGCTATATTAGTTAATCGCGAAACTTTGGCGAAATTTGATGAAACATTAAGATTATTCATGTTTAGCGAAAAAGTTTCTGTGCTTGAACTAGGAATAGCATTTGAAGCAATATTAATAGGATTTTTAACGTTTTGTCGGGCACTTGCCGATTGCAGCAAATCATCTACCGAAAATTTCGTCCCTTTATTTGTTATCTGTACAAAATTATTCCGAGCTTGTAATTGTAATAAAAAATTATAAATTAATATTTTTTATTTTTCTTTTGAAAAATAAGAATCAAGTTTAGTTTTAAAGTAAAGTACGGAGTGCTCTAAATTCGTCTCGGAATTTGTTTTGGATATAACTTTCTTATTTCGCAACCGATCTTTAATTATTTTATTCTCTTTCCAAGATTTTACCATTTTGTTTGGCACCAAAAAATATTGGTTTCGATTTATAAATTTTGTAATTTTTCAAACATTTTTGACACTTTTTTAAAGATCAAAAATGGTTAAAATTAACTTGAAAATTTCAAGTTGAAATTAACTCAATTTTTCAATTTGAATTTTGTTAAAATTTCATTTAACGGGTCAAATAATGTCTTTTATAGAAAATTTTACTCTCATTAATTAAAATGTCAGAATAGTTTAATATAGGTTGCTGAATAAGACGCGTTCATACATTATTTTTTATTTTTTGCTATTTTGAAAAAGTGACAAAAAAAAACTTTGGACAGGCATAAAATTCTTAAATCGACATCAACTATTGATAAACTTTGATAAACTCTTAAGAAGAAAATTTAAGAAAAATTTCGAATATCAGTTACAAAATAAAAATGTTATAGTCAAAAAAAATCTTGGACAAATTCTTCATATTTTTTTTTAAAACTATTCCTTTATAATATCTCTTTATAATGTTTAATTTTCAACTTTTAGTTTTAATAAAATATTAAAAAATTTTAACCTGTTTTCCATCTAGCTCATTTTGTTTGACATATTGAATATTTCCCAACTTCATTTTTTTAATTTTAGAATTTGAATTTTGAATAAAAATATCTACAATAAAAATTTCTATAATAAAATATCTATAATAAAAATTTACCATTTAAAAATTGTTCTTATAAAAATATAAAACCAGATATAAGAATAAATATTTAAATTAGCAATAAACTTTATTTTTAATTTATTAATATGTTTTTGAAGACAATAATCATTGGGAATAAAATACATTCTAAAAAAGGCAGCTTATATTTTTTGACTTTTTTTCATGAATATGGTCCATTTGGGTTTAATTATAAACTTGTCTAAAAATTGATAACTTTTTGATGCAGCTTTTTACGCTTAAGTGGCCTCTCGAAAAAATTTGCCTTTGTTGCTTTTCGTTAAAAAAATAAGAGGAAAAAATGTATGAAAGAAAAGAATGGCTTACATTGAACATTAAATAAAATTAGAGAAATTGAAGCAAAAATTTTAAAAAATTTACAAAGTCATGTCCTCAAGTTTTGATCGGTAATTTTTGTTCGAAATTTTTAAAATTATTAACGACACACTCGGAATTAGTATTTAAAAACATAAATGCTAATTTTTATTATGTTATAATTTTTGCTCAATTACTACCGATATTAGATTGATACAGAAGAAATACAAATTGTATAAAGTTAAAAAAATATTAAAATTTTAATATTACCTAAATAAAATTACGAATAAAAATGAATAAGAGGATAAAAAAAGCCAAACTAACAATAAGTCTTTTTTCAAATTCAAAAACAATGATATAAAAATTGTGTTTTTGGCGTGAAAAGAGTATCTAGTATATAAGAAACTAATTGGACGGAGAAAGAAGCTGAAATTTTTCTTATCGAATTAGGTATTTTGGTTTTCATTAGTCTAAATTTCCTTTTCCATGTTAGTGTTTCTTCAATTTTTGTCCAATTTTAAACCCCCAGTATATCTTTTTTTGTTGAAAGACATTCATTTAATGACTCGGATTTGTTCGCAAACACTTGTCAACGCTTTAAGCCCGTTTTCCTCAACAATATTGAAATGGGTAATTCTGCGCGTTTTTCCGATGTCACTAAAAAAAGCGTGAAAATTTTTTCGTTTTCTCTTTTGTCTTTATTTTTAAAAATCTTAAATTATTCCGCTTTTTCTTAAGTGAACAAGCGTTTCTAACTCATGAAACAAACGTCTCGGCAACTATTTGTGATTAAACCAAAAAAGGCCAAGCCGATATATGTACATTCTAGAGTAATAAAATTATTTTTTAGTATAATTGAGATCAAATATAAACCAATTTAATTTTGGAAAATGTTTATACAAATGAACGTATCCACTTGTTTTTGTGTACTTTTTTTATTTCGCAACTGATTTTCAAAATTGTTTTTTATTTCAATTTCCAAGATCTGATTTGATAATTTTCCTTGTTTTTTTTATTCCAAAAACCAAAAAGTTGAAAAAATTTAGCAAATTTTTGCGACTTTGGAGTCCCATATTTCGCGACGGCTAATTTTTTCATTTATCGTCCTTTTAAACCATGGCGAATCGAATAGCATACTTTTTATGTTGATCTGTTGAAAATTTTAGCTTAGTTTATGCGCAAAAAAGCAACATCAACTTTACTCAGAAATTACGATGTTCCCAATAGGTATCCATCTTATCACGTCGTAACTCGAGTAAAAAGAACAATCAAAATATGTAGAGTATATAAAGAACAAGTTGAGGAAGAAAAGCCTGAGTTTCGACAAATAATTTTATGATGTTTTTCACCTTTTTATAATATTTAGAAAATTGCAAATTTTAAAAAATGAAATAGCTTCAGTAAAACTTAGAATAGTTGTTACTGCACTTAGAATAGTTATTATTTTGTTTATTAAATTTTTTTTGAAATTTTTGAAAAATGAGCAATTTTTTCGAAAATCGAAAGGAAAAATCCTCGAAAATCGAAAAACGAAAACCATAATTCTTGCACTCCTGGTACATGATACATATAATATAAACATAACATTTAAAAAATTGAAATATATGTTACGGAAAAATATGTTGCACGGATTTTCCCGCCCGACGTCCATGTACGTATTTTCCCGGGCAAAATTTAAAATTTTTCAAATGAAAATCGAGGCTATTGATTACAAGATGGTTGAAAAATTTTATTCTTCATTAATTTGTCTATCAAATATAATATCAATAAAATTTATAAATTTATAAAAAATATTCCAAATAGAAGAGCCAACTTTTTTTTATTTTAATTTTTTTGACCGCGAAATATCATTGGAATGTCTGCTTGTCTGGCCCCTTGGAGAAAGCCATCATAATTTTTTCGCGTTGCATTCGTCGTCTATATAAGCGATAAATTTTCCCCCACCCCCAACATTATCATCGTCAGTGTTCTTAAGCCACGATTCATTCTCTCAAGCTGTAGTTAAGGTCCTACCGTTCTATAGGTTCGCATCCTGAGGGTTGCGTTCCTGGTTCGGCGATGGGCACGGAGTGTTTGTGGTTCACTCCCTCGGCAAGCCAAATCGGGTGTCGTGACGTCCCACAGCTCGGGAGTTCTGGATCAAGGCAAAAGTTCACACTCGATATCGTCACCTCTCGGGTTTACCCGGTCCTTCTCAAACAGCATCTTGTATTGTTAGATGCTTCGGGGCTGATCAACTTCCGTGTTCACGGCTTGAGCTAGTCCGTTTCCAAGTTGGATTCACATCTTTGAATCGTTGAGTTCAATTAACGTTGACTTTGGCTCCTGTTGCGGCCCAAAAAATTTTTTTTATATTCTAACTTTGGAGACTTAATTCGTTATTATTTTAAACGAATTTCTAAATTCTACTCCGACTATTTTATTTTCCATTTAATTCTCTAATAAACGGTATAACATCATTGGATGGCTGGAAAATTCGGCGCTTTTTTCCAATTTTGGTAGTCCGTAAATAAATCAATTTCTAATATTTTGTAAAAAATTCTGTTTTTTTAAATATAACTATAAAATATTCAGTCAATTTTGGGAAAAGTTTTAGCTTTTTAAAAAAATTTGGTTATGTTCAGCGACATTCCTGCCAAGTACCGCAAAAAATCCCAATGAATTTACTTTGCAACACTGCATTTAATTAATAAAACAAATTTCAATTTTAATAATTTCCGAAATTTTGGCTATTTCTTCGGAAATCGGAATTACGCGACATTCTGATATATGCATAATAAATCGAAATTATAGTTAAAAATAGTTGAATAATAATAATTTATATGAGAAATTCTTTGAACATTTGAAATAACCCTTGGCGTTATGAAATTAAAAAAACGACAATTTTCGGCGAACCGTAATTTGAGGCTTTACAATTTTACGATTTGTTGGGAGTGGGTCTTCTCAAGTGCGCCTTGTTTCCTTTTTAACACTATAATAAATATATAACGTCTATTTATCGTTTGCTTTTTATAAATAAAGTCATATATTTTTGAGCTTTTTTTAAGTTAATTATTTAGCTTATTATATTTTTTTCGAAATTCTGGGCGATAAATTAGGATTGAGCCACTTAATTATTTTTGAATGCACTTTCAAAAAATAATGCATTTTCATAATTTTTTACAATTTAAGAAAAAGCCGACGATAATGTTTCCACGTCAGAAACATTTAGTTATCGGATTATGTTGTTTTATTGCATTTGGCCTTCTACGTTATTGGAATGCTAGCTTATCAACATCTGATCTAACACGCTTTAATCGGCTCGCTGAGGAGTTAAAGAATCGTATAGAGCAAAACGAACTTCTTATAGAAAATCTTCGTCGGCAAATTAGTAAAAAGGAGGCTCAATTAAGTTAGTTTTTTTCTATAGTTTTTAAGAAAAAAAGTTTTTTCATCAATAAAAATTTTAAAAAATAATAATTTATATATTAGTTGAGCAAACTAAAATATTTGATAAAGAGGACTATCGTCTAAAATCGGAAGCTTCTCGATTGAAAGATAACGAAATTATATTAAAAGGAAATAAAGTACTTGTTGATTTTATTTAAAAATTTTATTAGAATTTTTCGTATATGTTTTAGGCTCAACGTGCATACGAGATTTTAAAAAAAACTATGACACAAACGTCATTACACAATTTTTGTCCAGCAAACAATCTCATTTACAATTCTAGCAGCGACGTTCAGGTAATTTTTAGAGATTTAAAGCTATTTTTTAATTTACAGGGCGTTTTAATTTTGGCGCACGATTTTTTTTGCTATAACTTTTTCATACATAAAAATATTGTCAAGTTTGGTGTCAAATAAATTTCAAAGGCTTTTTAATTGAATAAAAAAGAATTTCGAGAGTTAGTTATGAAATAAAAAATTGTAACAAAAACAAATCGTGCGCCCAAAATGAAACACTCTATACACAATTTTGCTAGGCTTAATAAAAATGTAATTTTTAAATAAATTTTTTTGTTTTATATAAATTATTAATTTTAAAAAATTTAGATGCTTAGCATTTACGAAATGCTTTCTTTTGACAATCCTGACGGCGGCGTGTGGAAACAGGGATGGGAAATTAAATATGATCCAATCAAAATTCGTTCCGAAAACATACTTAACGTTTTTATTGTACCTCATTCGCATACAGATCCAGGTACTTTCGTTTTAATTATTGTAGTTTTTGCTGGGCCAATTTAATTTAGATTTTTAACAAATTAGTTTTATTAATCAACCTAAATGATAGGTTGGCTAAAAACATTTGAGGAATATTATGCTGACGACACTCAACATATCTTTAACAACATGCACAAACAGCTTAAGGCAAAAACGGATCTTAAGTTTATCTATGCGGAGATGAGTTTCTTTGAAATGTGGTGGGCTAATGTTACTAAAGATGTTCGTGAGGACGTGAAAACGTGAGCTTTAATTGTATTTTGATTTATCTTATATTTTGCTTTAAAACTTTTTATAATTTGTTATTTTAATTTATTTGCTTATTTAGATTAGTTGAAAGCGGTCAGCTAGAAATTGTTACTGGTGGCTGGGTAATGACTGACGAAGCCAATTCGAATTATTATTCAATGATAATGGAACTCATCGAGGGGCACGAATTTTTACGCAATCAACTCGGTAATTATTACTGTAAAATATTAATAGTATGTTTAATTTTCTAAAAAATGTAAAAAAATTTTAAAAATTTTAAAATTATTTCTGGTACACTACTGATATGTTAAAAAAAATAAAATTTTTAGTGTCTATATTTTGTCCGCCACTATTTTTAATTCAAAATTTTCTTTTATAATTTTCAATATTTTTTAAGTTTTTATCTTAAAAAAAATTAAAACAGATCGATTTATTTTGATTTTGATTGAATTATTTATTTTTAGACTTTATTAAATCACAATTTAAGGATATGCGCCTAAAAATCATTGGTCAATTGATCCGTTCGGTTTGAGTGCAACTGTTCCATATCTATTAAATCGTGCCAATCTTACCAACATGGCAATCGCTCGTGTGCACTATGCGGTAAAGAAACAATTGGCTGAAAAACGACAATTGGAATTTTACTGGCGGCCGCTTTTTGCGCGTGATTCTTCAGCCGACATTATAACCAATATGTTTTCTTTTTTTTCATACGATATTCCACATACTTGTGGTCCCGATCCCAAGGTAATAATAATGGATTTAATGTTTACTTTATTTTTAATTAATAATTTTAAAATTATAATGGAATAAATTATTTTTTCACTTTTTAATAGTTCGCCAATTTTAATATGGATTTTTATTTAGATTTGTTGTCAGTTCGATTTCCGTCGTTTACGCAATTTCGGGTGTCCATGGGGAAAGATGCCAAAAAAAATAACCGAAACGAATTTGGCTGAACGGGCCGAAATGCTGGCAGATCAATATCGAAAAAAAGCACAACTTTACGGCACTAATACACTTCTTATACCTTTGGGTGATGATTTTCGTTATAACGTGGAAATTGAATGGGAGGATCAATATAAAAATTATCGAAAGTTGATGGATTACATCAACTCTAAAAGCGATTGGAATATGAAGGTAATAAATTTATTTATTATTTGTTGACTTACTTTAATTATTTCATATGAATTGCAACAGATATTGCTCGAGTTTAAACTTAATTAATTAACTATTTTATTACGGAGTAATTGAATAAAAACGCTGCTATTAATACTTTTGTTTAATGCATTAATTTTACTTACTAACAATGTGTATTTTTTAGATTCAATTTGGTACATTAGACGACTATTTCACGTCTATGCGTTCTCGTTTATTTACTACCAACTTTGCTAGTTTTAAAGCGGATAATGAAAATAACAATAACATTGAAAATAAAGCATCTTTTGGATTACATTTGCCAATACTTACGGGCGATTTTTTTACTTATGCTGATCGCGATGATCATTATTGGAGCGGTAATTTTTTTTTTAACAATTAAATAAAGATGTAATACTTATCAAAAAATAATTGAAAAAAGAAAAAGAAGTTATATTTATTGTATTTACTAATTTTTATTATCATTGTTTTTAGGTTATTTTACATCGCGACCTTTCTATAAGCATATGGATCGTACGCTACAACATTATTTAAGGTTAATTTTTAATTATTTTTATAAGATATTATATGTGCAAGCATTTCAAATTTTTGTATACAAATTCCCTAAGTTCGAATAAATAAAACGCGATCGTTCGAAGAATTTTTGAATTTCGACTTGGTCTTCATTCTGTTATAAACAAAGTTAAGTTCAAAATTTTTGATCTACAGCTCGGACCTGCTTCAATAAAGGTGCTCATTAAATTTTATGCTTAACTGACGCAAAATAACAGAATGAAGGCCAAGTCAAAATTCAAAAATCTTTTGAACGGCCGAGTCTTATTTACCCGAACTTAGAATAACTACAATTTTTTAATGTTATATTTTTTAGATCAGCTGATATTCTCTTTAGTCTTGCACACGCAAAATCCTCAACCAAATTTAACGATGAAACGTTTGGTATATCAATGTTTGATCAACTCATAGAGGCTCGTCGCGCTTCTGCACTTTTTCAACATCACGATGGAGTAACGGTATGGTTTTTAATATATTTTTATGAATTTAATTCTGATTTTACTGCAATTTTAGGGTACCGCTCGCGATCCTGTTGTTCAGGATTATGGACAAAAGTTAGTTGTTTTTGTTAGTTTTTTTCATAGATCTTTCTTATTTGTAATCTTAAATACAAACATTTTTATAGGATGCTTACAGCTATTAACAAATGCAAATCAATTATTTCTAGTGCTACTCAATATTTATTAAAATTGTCGACGGCAAGAGACGATACGATTCAAATTGTACGTAAAATACTTCAAATTATTTTTTAATGTTTGAATTTAATGAATTTAAAAACAAGCAATTAGCAATTGATAAATTGCAAAAAAATATCTTTAGGACGAGGATTATTTTAATGGAGCTCTTCCTGAAAAGTTAATTAGTGAAGACGGAAGGTTTGTTAAAATTAATATTACTAATATTATTTTGTCATTTTGTTTAGCTCATTAATAGTGTTTAATTCGTTGGCACATACTCATAATCTAGTTGTCTGCATACACGTTAACTCAGATAAAACACGCGTGAGTGGCGCTGTTAGCGGCAAGGAGCATGATGAGGTAGTTCAGCAATTAGGCCCTTTGTTTTATGTAGATTCGACTACGCGTCGCATTCGTGCTTATCATGATAAATTTGAGGTAATTTTAGTTTTAAAAAAATTTAACAATGAATTTTGATTAAAAATTGGATTTATAATTAAATAAAATTGAATTGGATTCGATTGTATGATTTTATTAGTTTTTCTCTTAATTTATCATTGTAATGTTTTTTAATTTTTGTTTTTTTAGCTATGCTTTTTGGCTGTTTTACCACCTATGGGATTTTCTAAATATAATGTTTTTGAAGCTGATGATTTATCACATAAGGCTTTTATTTTTGCAACTGCAAAGGATTTAATGTCTAGGTATAAATACTAGAAATTATGAATATTATTCAGAGTAATCAGAAAGTCTTTGCACAAATTTTTTCAATTTAGTATATATATATATATATATATACCGATTTATACCTAATTAAAAAGTTTATGCAAGGACTTTCTGGTCACTCTGTATTTGTTATGATTAATATTTTTGCTAAATATTTTTAGCATCTCTGACGTAAAACTAATGAACCTTGACGAAGATTTGAATATTTCAAACAAACATTTAAAGGCTTCGATTAATTCTAAAACAGGTTTACTAAAGGTAGGGTTTTTAATTTTTATTATTTTTTGCTTTTTACTAACTAACTATATCATTTTTTATTATTTTAGAGTCTCAGCATTAATGGAGTAGTTTATTCAACACAGTTAAATTTTGTTAAATATGTTCCAAGGCGCGCCAATACAAGTATGCATATATATTTTTTTAATTTGAATTTTTGTTGTGTTTATAGGTAAAGCTGGCGATAGTGCATCTGGTGCCTATTTGTTTTTACCTAATGGGCCAGCGCAATTACTTTCGAACGATGACAATGAATTTGTTATCGTCAAAGGCGCCGTTCGACAATATGTTTTTGTGCGAGGTTTGATACATTTGTGTTATTGAGGTATATTTAAAATTTTTCAAATTTGCAGCATTTGCTGTAAATTCTTTCTGAAGTATAATTCGGTGTAACTAGTAACTAATTTATTTTTGGAATTAAATTTTAAACAATAATCGTTTAATAGATGTAGATTTTTTTATCAAAAAATCTTTTTGTTTTAAAATTTTATTAATACTAAGTCTTTTTTACAGCAAATTCGGAGTACAATATTGAGCATCGACTTATTTTGGATGTTAATACCAACGCACCGGAAATTTTCAATATTATCGATTTGAACGACAAGACTAATGATTTTACGGGAAAAAAGAATTCTGTATCGACACCAGACGTCGAGTTAGCGATGCGTCTTAACTTTTCGTCTGTTTCTCAGATGCCTCGTGACGACGAGAAATTCTTTACTGATCTCAACAATTTTCAGGTAAATTTTTAATTGATCGTTTATGGTTCAATTTTTATTATTGATAAGCAAACTAATTTTTTAATAAAATTGACTAAAAATTAGCAATATAATTTTTTGAATTTTGATAAATTGAAAAAATATGCATATAAATTTTATTAATTTTTAAATTGTAAAAAATAACTGTTTTAGTTGATTCGTCGACGTCGTTTTGCGAAATTACCATTACAAGCACAATTTTATCCAATGTCCGGTGCTGCTTTGTTGGAGGATGATCGACGTCGCGTCACTTTGCTTGGTCGTCAAGCTCTTGGCGTATCCAGTCTTGTGCCAGGTATTTATCTGAATGTAATATAAAAACTTTTTAATGAATAATTAATTTAGTTATAGAATTTTAAAAAAGTATTTGCCAAAATTACTTAGAATTAAAAAATAAATTTTATTTTTAGGTCAACTTGATGTTATGCTTGACAGAAGGCTGGCTACTGACGATGAACGTGGATTGGCACAGGTAGCATTTTAAATTTATATCATTATTATATAGTTTTTTGATATTTATGATATTTTTATAGGGATATATAGTCTTTTGATATTTATAACATTTTTGTAGGGTGTTCTTGATAACAAACCCACTATCAGTCAATTTCGACTTCTTATTGAGCCATTGTTATTCTCAGAAGCTACAGGTACATTGGCTTCCATTGACGGAACGATTGCTTATCATTCAACTGCTGCAAATTTGGCCAGTCTATCTCTGCATTATCCGCCGATTATAATGACCGGACAATTAGAAAACAATGACTTGGGTGATTATTTATATAGCATAAATTCAGTTTGCTATTTTTATTTTTTTAGACATATCAAATTCGTATCTTTTCGACGATAGCGACTTTGCTTGTGATATTCATATTGTGGCTTTGCGAACCGAAAGTCAACCGACAGAGTATAGCAATGGGAATGTAAATGAACAACTTCGTCGAACGCATCCTCAGGCAGCTTTAGCATTAATTTTACATCGTTTCGGCACTGCTTGCCATATAGATAGTAATGATGTTGCAAACCAAGAATCGATTGTCTCATTATGTCAAAATACCTATGGCGAGGTATGAAAATAACATGCAACAATGATCCAACTGGAAAAAATTCATTTAGCACGTATTTGTGTAATGAGATAAATACTTTTTAGGTAAATCTTAATAGTTTGTTCAGCAGCCTTAATCTTCGTTCGATGCACAATGCAACGTTAACATTGTTGCATAGATCGCCGGTCCGAATTGTCGACTTTATACAGCGTCTTGAGCCCATGGAATTAAGAACGATTCTCTTGAAATTCTAGTTGCTTTGCGATTGTTTTCATTAAATATATCGGATCGTTAGATTTTTATAAATATATTGGCTTAAGGCTTAGGGTAAAAGTTCTGTACATATATTGTAGATGAGGACTTTTTTTAGATTTCAAATTAATGTTTTTTGTATGGCAATATTAGTTTAGTTATTAAATATAATTTTTTGTTTCATAAAGATATCACTTAATTTATTTTCTAATTTTTAGCTACTTTTTGTTGTTGTTTCTATTTCAGAATTGTTATTTTATGCTTCTCCAAAGAACGTAAGTCATATTTGAAAACCAGTCATTGTCAACTTTGTCGAACTTTTCTTATCGTCATTTTTTTAATAAGTAATAGAAAACAATTAAAAAATTCACCCAAATGGAAATAAAAAAGTTTTAGAAAAAATATATGTATTTGTTGATAAAATTTATATATATGTGTATATTTATTTTAGTTTTTATTGGTTATCTCTTTTTCATTTCAGCCAATTAGGCTTACAAAGGCTATGCCTTGGGCTCAGGCAATTAGGTTTAGGCTTAGCATATGTTCCACTTTGGCCTTATACTATGCCTTAAGATTAGAAATTTTTTTTTTTGACCCACAAGAACCAAAAATTTTTAATAATTGATTTAAAGTTTTTAACCAGACAAAGTCAATCTTACTAAAGTGAATGATGTCTATATATTGTATATAAATATTATTTATTATATTTTAATAAATTTTTTAAAACATTAATAGAATTTTTGTATTTTAAGTTTCTAAAATTCTTTTAATTTTTAACTTTTTTAAAAGAATTTTGAAAAAAATTATTTCTAACAATCTATTTATTCTTTCTAATGATTTTATTTAGAATTTATCGTGATGGAAATGGCGATGAACTCGACAAAAAAGGAGATTCGCGCATTTAATCGGATACGAAAACGTGAAGTGGAGCTTAAATTAATGAACAACGATGAAGCTGATATACAGAACGAAAATAATGTAGTGAACAATAATCATGGTTTGTACTTATGACAAAAAGTTTGTGAAGAAATATATTAACATTTTTGTTTATTCATCGTATATTGATCGAATTTGCGATCAATTAGATAATTATTTGGGTTACTCCATAAATCTTGCAACAGTTGTATTTTTTCAAATGTCTGTAGCAAAGCGTTACATGTTATTTATGTGTTATTTGGTAATGTCCGATTCCGAATTGTACGTTTGGAAATGTCCCAACACTCATCAAAGTACAGATTGAAAATGACGAAATTTCTTAATGATGATATTACTTCAGTAAAGCGTGCTAAATTGCTTTCGCGGGCAGTCCGCGCGGAGCGTGAAAAGCGTAATTTTACAAATTTGGTATTTATGATCGATCGACTTGGTGGAAGAGCGCCAAATGCGCGTGACGTCGCCTCGCTCTTGCATTTCATGCTTTTAGGCGGTGGTGCTGGACTTGATAAACCGTCTTGGGTTCGTATTGAAGGTAGGCCGCTTCAAACGGTCCTCTTACGCATCAATTGTCTCGAACATAATTTTGTGAGTTATTTTTATAGTTTTTTTAAATTAATATTTACATGAAGCATGATTTAAATTTTTTTTAGAATACCGTAGGACTTTTTATTGACGAATTTTTTTCCAAGAAATGGATACAACTAGATGCAAGCGTTTGCGATCGCCATACATTTTGGAAGGCTATTTCAACGGTGAAGCTTAATACCAAGATGATGATTGCTAATGAAATTCGTCGGGTTATTTTTTAAATATTTTTACATTAGCTATATGTTTTTTAAACTTAATTTTGTAAAAGATTTTTAAAAAATTAAAATTTTTATCAATTTTTAGACTGGTGTTGATCCTTTAGCCAACTTTCGGGACTCAAACATGAAGCTTTCATTGTTAATGAGCTTAGATGAAATGGCGCGAGATACATTTTCTTTAGGTGTTAAAGATGATGTATACGAAGGAATTGTACCAACAAAATCTCTTTATCGACGTGTCCATCGGGATTCTCCTATATACGTAATTGACTGCGAAATGTGTTTGACAAGCGATAGACAAAGCGAACTGACTCGTTTTTCAATGGTGAGATTTAGAAAAATAATGATGAAAATTTTTGAATTTTTAAAGAATAAAATGCTATGTACTTGATAAAGACATTTTTGTAGGTGGATGAATACGGACGTATAGTAATAGATACATTTGTCAAGCCGTTAGCTCCAATTATCGATTATATGACCAAATACAGCGGTATAACGCCTGATATGCTTGCCGGTGTAACAACTCATTTGGTGGACGTACAACGTGCTGTGCGTCGAATTTTACCGGCAGATGCAATTTTATGTGGACACACGTTAGCAAGCGATTTACATGCGCTTAAAATGTCACATCCGTATGAATTTATTTTTTTAGCCTTAAAATTAAATTTTTCATTTTGATGTATATCAAAATTATTTTAATTTTCCGCAGTTAATTCAAGTCGTTGAAAAATTTCAAATGCATTATTAATTCGACTATTAATTTTTGGCGAAATTTAAAAGCAATTTAAAAACGGGAAAAAAATAGCGCTTTAGTGTATTTAGATAAGAACTTATGATATCTATCATTTTTTTACTCGATGTAAATTTTTTTTTATAGATATTGTATTGATCTAGCTACACAGTTTCATTTTGCAATTACTCACAAAAAAAGCAAACTACAAACATTGGCGCGGATTTTCCTTAAAGAGGACATTCAAAACTCCACACATGGCCATTGTTCCGTAGAGGATGCTTTGGCGACGTTACGTCTTTTGCAATTAAAATTTAAACACGGGTCTGTTTGCTATTTGTGTTAGTATGCAGCATTATTCTCTTTTCACCTTGCTGTTTGATGTAGGTTAGCTTTTGGAAATGCACATTATGGATGGAGTTATTATGAGTGGTCAACGAAAGATAACGACGATTCACAAATACCGCTTAAAAATTCAGCTAAACTCGATAATTGTTTTGAAGAAATTACGACAAAAAAATCAGAAAAATGTCAAAAATGCAACAAGCTGACGAGAATCGAATGTCGGAAAAGCAATTGTTTATGCCTTCGTTCTCTACAGATCTTATTCCCGGAAAATAGAGCGAAAATGAGAGATCCTGCTAAGGATTACAGTTTTTTTTGTGTGCCTTGTTTGGCCACATTCGAAATGGAAACATACATTGAGAAAAATACGGAACCGATATATAATTCTCAGAGTAAAACGAATGAAAAAAGCATAAAATATTTTTACAACGAATCGAATTATAACGACTTATTTGACTTTAAGTTAGTCTTTCTTACGTTATTTTTTTATTTGCTCATTAAAAATAACTATACATATTTTTATTTCAATTTTTTTTAACAATTTTACCTAGAGCAGCCATTAACGTTGAGCCAAATATTGGACGATACGTTCAAATAGATGAAATTTTAAACAGACAAGACCAAAAATCGAAAGAACAGCGAAATTTTCTTGCCGCCATAAACACACCCGACGAATATTTCCAAACAAATAGCAAGTAAAAATTAAACAATGATTTGACATATTTATTATTCAATATGAATTATATTTTTCAATTGATAAACGGATTAAACTAGCTGATTTGACTATAAATTTTTTTAACAGTTATGCATCTCTCAGACAACTTCCAATTGTCGTCAAAAAGAAATTTTTAAACCTCTAATTTATCAAAGTGAGCATAATGTCACATCTTATAGATGCACTTTACTAGACCTCAGCTCGAAATCTGGTAACAATGCCACAAATCAGGATCACCTGAAGATTGTTGAAAACGAAGTCACTTCATGCCTAATCAACTATCGTGCAGCTGTCATTGAGGTCGATGCGAACACGCGTGGAGATATCGACGTATTTGTGCGCGCCATCGTCAGCGCGTCGTGCGTTAACTCGTTGATGGCGATAGTTTTGACGTCGCCGTCCAACGCAATTTTATACGCGAAAATTAAACATTGCTCTATATGATATACTTAATTATTCAATTTTTCGTTGTTGTCATCAAATTTTTATGCCAAAAATAAAAATATATGTTTATAAGATGATTAATATAGATTCATATGTTCGATTCGATTTCACTCTTTGCATTATCCTGATGTTGCTTCGGTTTGGTACTTTAACTGGATCAGCAGGATAAGAAAAACACATATCTTCTCAATTATCCATATAACATGCGAACCCACAAAGTATGCTGGTGTGCGGAAATGTGAATTGTTAGTTTGCAGCCGATTCATAACTCGCTCCATTCCAATCGCATAACAATGAACTTGCTTGAGCCTAATGGTCTGGTGGAATTAACTTTTTGTTTTCCAAATTTGTTAGAAAATTTTTAAATTGAATTCTTCGAATTTGTAAAAATCATAACACAATTTAAAGGATTTCATATGTAATTTAAACAAATTGAGTTTCGTACGAATAATCTTTTATGCTACTTGTAATCATGTAATCATGTGACAACATTATAACAACTGCTAATGTCAGTAGGTTTGTCTATTTTGATATTGCGAAAGTATGCCTGTCATTTAAAAGTTGAGCTCTGCGCAAAAAAGTCAGTACGAGTTATTGCGGTGCGCGCATATGCGTGCTAACAATTGTTTCCATGGTTTCGTATAAAGGCGCGTTATCCGGTTTGTTTAAAAAAATGTATTCACATTACAAAAACGCCGATTTTTTCTTTTTAGCCAAACTAGGTAATAAAAATAAAGTTATTTTTTTGCAGAAAACTTTCATGCTATTTTTCAAGTTTTGAAATTTATGATTAGTGTTTTTAGTTGACTTTTATCATGCTTGCTTTAAATTTTTAAATTAGAAAATATCAGTAAAAATCATCAAGACAACACGAAAAAGTGATTCATATATAAATTATTAATGCATCCATATTAATATATATTTTTTCTTAATGTTAATATTTAGTAAATTCATGTAGTATTTGATATACTTCATTTTTAAATCATCCATAATTGGACAATTTAAAATGATGAGGCTGCAAAGTCCGCATCAATTAATTTTTTTTATTATTATAACTCGTTTTTAATTATTCGCAATTGTGTCAGTGAGATGGGCAATTGTGTTGGTGGGTTTCGTCGACGAACAACGCGAATTGCACCATGGAAGAAAAAATCGCGGTAAACTATTAGTTGTTTTTTTAAAGATAAACTCAATTTTTTTAGGACCATAGTAATTTGCTTTATTGGTGTAGATGGCGTTGGAAAAACTACCATCGTAAAGGCTTTACAAGGCGGTATCTTTGATTTTTTTAATTTATGACCGCTTTATAAGAAATTAAAAATTGATTAATTTATCAATTTGTATTTTAGAAGATTTGGGAAGCACTTTACCTACCGTAGGATTTTCACGCGCCGAGTTTGCAATAAAAAAGCATCATGTTATTGCTTACGATCTAGGAGGAAGCAGTCTCATTCGAGGTATTTGGTCTACATATTACGCTGAGGTAGGTGCGTTTTACTAATTTTATTTTTTCCATCCATAGTACCTTTTTAATATTGGATCCTAAAAATTTTTATTATTTGAATATGCAGGTTCATGGTATCGTATACGTTGCAGACAACACTGTTACGAGTTCTCGACTTGACGAAAATCGGCAATTAATCGAGTCGCTCGTAGAAAATCCTGATCTAATGCATAAACCGATTTTGTTTTTACTTAACAAGAAGGATTTACCAGATGCGATTCCTGAACTACATTTTTCAGAGACTTTCGGACTTCACGAAATGTCTCGACGAAATAAGGCCGACATTCGTGTTGTATAATAAATTTTTTTTTAAAAACTAGACATGCTTCTTTTTTTCTATAATTAAATATTTTTTATTTTTAAACTCTTAAACATTTATGATGTTTAGGAGCCCATTTGCGCGATTAAAGGTTCCGGTAAAGAGGCGGATGAGCTTTTGCTCGAGTCGATGACATGGCTGACGGAAACAGTAGCAACGAATTATGCTATTATTGATCGTCGAGTTAGCGCTGCAATCAAAGCCCTTCGAAAACGTCAGACACAGGACCGCCTTGAGCGCCAACACCGACTCGCTCAACTTAGGTTGTGTAGAGATTTTTTTGAAAAATTTAGCGCGGTTTCATTCTCGCTAGTCAATTTTATACTTTCTTGCATTTTTATGCAATTTTCAAAATTAAAACGAAACGAAAATTATAAATAAAAAATTACCCTAAAAGTACCTATATTTATCCCATCTTTTTTATACCTCATTACGCCTTTTATTATTTATTTGCTTGCGAGCAAAATCGAAAATAACCAGCCTCTAACGAAAATTTTTAGAAATATTTTGCTGATAACAATTGAGCAGAATGCCAAGATAAGAAAAGAAGCGAAAAGAAAAATAAAAATTTGAATTTTAAAAGAATTCTTAATTTCGTAAACCAAAGTTTACGACAACAACAAAAAAAATTTAATGTTGGTCAGCTAATTTTGACAAATTTGATCTTGACAAAGGTTCAACCTTAACTACAACATATACATTAATACATGTATCATAAATTGATTTTCAGTACATTCAAAGATACACCCCGTCGAGACACTACATCCGATCCAACGACCCAGATCGATTCAATGACCGTCGATCAATATGCCTCTACCTCAATAAAAAATCCCACATCAACGAATAATATGATTGTGGTTGAAGGCAAATCCAGCCCAGAAAGATCTGACACACTAATAGCTTCAAAAAGTCTCGAAGACGAAAAGAGGCAGGAGCCAAATTTCCTAACTCATACAACATCCAATTTTGAGAAATTTGCGGCTTCACAGTAGAAAACTAAATAATTAATATTTTTTAAATCCCAATTATTTTTTGCACTTTCCCAGAATTTTTTTGTTTCAAAGCCTTTATATACAAAATGAAATTTAAAAAAAACTAAATTTATTAATTTATAAAAAAAATTATTAAACATTTAATGATTCAAAAGTTTTATTTTTTGTTAAGTTAAAAACATATTGAAAGAAAATAATTAAGAATAACAGAAAAATATACAATTTGACCGTTATTGTAAAATATCTTAATTTATAAAGTTATATTAGGCCTAATACTTAATATATTAGGTATATTAAGTTAGTTCAGTTAACGTATGCGCCGAACTGTGATCTATAGCGATAACGGTTGAGTCGACTCGCCTACGACCTCCCAAAAGCACACTAATCAATCTGCCTCTGAATCGACCAACGAGACAAATTGTTGTAATAGGACTAATTAATGGCACCCAAGACCACGCTGTAACCACGGCAATTCCGGCACCAGGTACATCAATTTTTAGTAAAGGGAAAAAGACAAAAACGAGAACTGGAATGATGGCTGTGATTAGAGGCATACACATCTAAAAAATCTAATGCATAATAAAAAAAATTAAATGAATATGAAAAAATCATTCTAACCTGGGCAATAAGCATCCAGTTCATTTGTTTTTGCAATTTTGAAGTTTGTTTTGAAACACTTCGAACATCACCAGAATACATTTCACGATAAATGCCATAAGTGCAGTAGGACATCACCGTATAAATAGCTGTATCAAGAAAGAGAACCCAAATCATAAAAAACGCGAAAAATGGACTCATCTATAGAATGATTTGTCTTTTCAGATTAAAAATATAAAATTTAAGTTGAAATTATACAATTATCAGACATTTGACATATCGAATAAAAACGTTGGAGCTCACCAAATTTGAAAGCATACACTTATTGTTGGCGCTTCTTGTGCCGGGTTCCCACCAAATCGGATGCTTCAATAGACGTTGGCACATCATATCACGTTGGCTATCATATGCACCCGTCGCCGCCATTAGAGACGCGCCTTCGAGAAGTGCTGCAAAAATGGGTAGAGCTGTAATTTTTGTAATCGCCCAGTTGCTCATGGTTTTGCCTCTATAATTTTGAATGTTATTCTGGTTATACTTTTTTTTATTCTTAAAATAATTTACTTGACCACTAGCATGTAGCGGAAGTAGAACATTACCGGTACGCTGTTAACCATCGAAGAGCATGTTACCGTGAATAGACTCAATATGAAGTAGTGAGCTCTCATAGGGAAATGACGCAAAATCCCGTTTATCTTGAAAACCAAATACCCTTCGGAAAATTCGAATTGCTAAAATTTTAATATGTTGTTGTTATAATTCACCGGCATTTGCCGGCCGACATCCGCAAATGTCAGATTCTCAAATGTTGCTAAAACATTTAAATTTTTGCCAGATTCGAATCTCTCTGAGTACATATGAGTCTGGCTGGCCACAATTAAAAATTTCATTTTGGTTGATCAATTTCAATTCTAGTTGATGATGAAATAATGATAAATTTTAATCAAATTGATTTCTAACTACTTTTTGGCCAGATCCAAACTTGGCAAAAGTTCGAATATGGCTACAACAGATACATGCATGTGTATCTAACTTTATTCAATAATGAAATAATTTTCGTTCTTATTTTATAATTGATCTTTGAAATCGTCCAATCATTTACCAATTCAACCATTGCGGCGACTATGGTTTGCGTCATATCGATTACACAATTTTGCAAAAGAACTCTTTTATATGCATTGAGAGTTTTGTTTCTTTCGGTAGCAACTAATAAGGCTAAAATTGCGTTGACAATTAGAGATAGAATCAGAATTGTCATGTCATTGATGTGATGGAGAATTCGAATATTGAAGGATCCTATTCGATTGTAGTGAAAAGAGTCCACAAATAATTTTCCGTATGATAATGTTGTATTTAATAATATATTTGAATAATTTGACATTCTGAATTCTGCTAAAATTTCATCAAATTTTACTAGGTTATAATAATTAAATTAGATCAATATACAATATTATGAAAAGTAAAATCAAAATTTATTAATCAAGATAATTCGAAAGAAAGCTAAATATATAAATACAAATCTCAATATATTTTCTAACGAAAATCCTTCTTAAGCCTCAAATTTCCGCAATTTTTTATTTAAGTTTCCTTTACAAACATCCTCATGAAAAAAAAAACGGAACGAGACTCCAAATTTTGAATTTGACTAAAAAAATACTTTAAATTCAAAAAAAAAATTTTTTTTATAAATTCTAGAAAATTTTTTGATGATATTTCTTTATCCTTAATCTTTAATTCAATTTTTTAAAAATTCGAAAAAATGTCATTTTCTTTGAAATCGAATGTACTTTTTTTTATTAACTACAATAATTCATAAAAAATTCTTAATTTTGTCATTTTATAGGTTTTATATATCAAAGCTATTAGGTTTTATATATTAAAGCTACAGTTGCGAATATTTATGTTACGATTTAAGAATAACAAATTAAACTTTTTTAGGATTAAACTTTTTTTTTCACTAATCTAATATCATAAAATCACATGTATAAAAATATGAATTATATATGTAAATACATTTTCATTGAACACGAATATTTTCATAATGTTATTATTATTTATTCATTTATTATTGTTTGTAATTTTATTATTATTATTATTATTATTATTATTATTATTATTATTATTATTATTATTATTATTATTATTATTATTATTATTATTATTATTATTATTATTATTATTATTATTATTATTATTATTATTATTATTATTATTATTATTTATTATTTAATTAATTTGAAATACCTTATTTAGCTCTTTTTAAACTTCTAGCTCTCATCCAACTTATAAAATTATAATTTTTAATTATTAAAGTGAAAATATTTCTTTTGGCCTTTACATTATCGGAAAAAATTGTTCAAAAACATCGAAAATGAGAATTCTAGTACATCCTTTTAAAGTATTTTTTTACAATGCATTGGATTATTAATTGAGGAAGATTGTTTGATTATTTTCTTCAGATGTTTTTTAAAATTTCATTTTCAAAAAAAAAACATCAAAATTTTATTTTAAATTAATTACATAAATTAATTTTTTTATTTTATTGAAAAGATTTTTATTTTATGTACAATATATTTACAGATAAAAATAACACTAAATTGGTATAAGAAAATAATCATAAAATTCTAAAAACTAATTTGAGGTCGATATTTAAATCGATAATAAGTTTTTATTTTTTACAAAAAAGTAAATTTTTTTTCATAGTTTTATTTTTAGAGAACTCTAATGATTATTAGGATAATATTATTGGAAAATTTAAAATAAAATGATAAAAATTTGCTGAAGCATTGTTAAAATTTTGAACATTAAGCGTTAAATAAGAATGAACTCTAAATTGGAATACAAACTAACATACGAAAAATAAATTATCTCGAAGCAAATTGACGCATTTTATATGTGTATTAATATAATTATAGTGATATGTAATGAGATGTCGAGATTACTGATATTAATTTTTGATTTAATTGAGGCAGAAAATGAGTTGAAACACACGGTAAAATTGATTTGTAAAATTTAAATTTTTTAAAATTTTCTATTAAATATTAATTGATAATTAACTCTTAAAAGGTGTGATTGAATTAATGCCTGAGCTTCGATTGAAATATGCCGCAGCTGTCTCTCCAAAAACACGTCGCACCGCGTAACGTCCGACAAAACGTACCAGACGGCGACGAAAACTTGACACGAGACAGATTGTTGTGATGGGACTAATTACCGGAACCCAGGCAAAAGCCATCGTTACAAGTAATCCAGTGCCGGGCAAGTCGATTTTAAGAATGGGAAAGAAGACCAATATACCTACTGGGATAATGGACGTGAATAATGGAATTACCATCTGAAAATATCTCAAATTTATTTATCATTTTTGATTGAATAATAAAAAAATAAAAATTAGAAAAGTAATGTTTAAATTTTTACTTGAACCAAGAGAATTCGATTCATTTGACGCTGTAATTTAACTGTTTTGGCGCTATATGTGCCGCTTACAGTTTTCAAATGGCTGTAAATCGCATGGCAGCATTTGGTCATTACGACATAAACACATGTGTCCATTATTAAGACTAGTCCTACAAATGTGGCAAACGAAGCACTCGACTGTAACAAATCAGGATAAATGTTATATTTAATGTAGAAAAATAAAATTATAATAATTAGGTCATTTTCATTAAAAATTTTAAAACTATGTATTAAATGCAGTATTAATTTAAATAATTAATCGATTTTTTTTAATCGACAATATATACCAACGGTATATTGTGTATTAAATTATAATAATCAAAGCTTAAAACTCACAGTATCTGAAGCCATACACATATCGGTAGGTCGTTGTGTAGCCGTCTCCCACCAGAGTGAATCACTGAGAAGTGTTCGACACATTTGTGCACGACGAGGTTCATTTAACCGTACAGCATGTGTATTTGTACAAGCCGCTATGAAAGATCCCGAAAGGGCCAGAGCACTGACCAACGCAAAATGCGTTTTTCCCAATATCTTGCTTCTGAAAAATTATTGAGTATGTCTTTAAAAAATTTTGTGATATATCTTTTATTTTGAACTTGAATCTATTCAACCAAATAGATTACATTCTGATTAAAAATTGATCGGCTTTAATTTAGATTTTATTTATTATTACAAATTTTAATTATCGAAATATGACTTGCTAGATTCAAAAAATTTGCCACTTTTTGGGCAAAATTAAATCTGGCAAAAGTTTAAATATGATTAAAAACAAATTATTCATTCAGAATATTATTAAATTTTCAATTTTTTATGAAACTAATAATTAACGCACTTGCATACGAGCACATATCGAAAGTAGAACATTACAGTGGAAATATTTATTGCGCCTGAGCAGAAGAAACTATAAATAAAGAGGATTGCATAGTGATATTGTATTGGAAGATGCCGAAAGCCACTATTTATTATGAAAACCATATAGCCTTGGGTAAATTCGATTTGCTAAAAAAGTAATTTTTATTAGAAATAAATTTGATATGAACTCATTTAAGCATAAAATAATGCGGTAAATTGGCTAGTTAATATCTAATTTAATGATGTTCGCTTTTATTTTGTTGTTTAATTTGAAGTGAAATAAAACGACTCATAATTATGTTAAAAGCCAGCAAGTGAATCACTGAGTGTTTTAAAAAAATTTAGGAAATAGCTTTACCATTCCTGAAGCCATGCACACAATCGTATAAATAAAGTCCACGAAGCAATTTTGCAAGAGAACTCGTGAATAAGCTACCAATCCTGAGTTTCGCTCAGTAAGAATCAGAATCGCTAGAGTAGGATTTACAATAATTGATATAATAAACACCGCCACTTCATTAATGTGATGAGCATCTCGTAAACCAAAATGCGACTTTGAAGACTCTAATGTTTCTTTTAGGCTATTTATTCGAAAATAGGACTCGGAATAGTTGTAGAGCAAATTCATTTTTTTTCAATTTTGAAAAAATTCTAAATTTAAAAAAAGTAAAAAATTATTTTGAATATTCTGATTTGACTTTTCAAGTTTAAAAACATAAATTCATAAAAAGCTATTAATTTATGATTACAAATTAATAAAAATAGATTAAAAAGATTGTTGATTTAAGCTAAATATTTTGCTTTATTTTTTAAAGTACTAGTTTTTCTTCCTGAAATGTAATTAAAATAGAGATACATACACAAATGTTAATTATAAAAAAACCATTTATTTTTTGACAAATTAAAAAAAAATTATTTTCCAAAATTTTAAATATGCACAAATTAATTTATATTTTATATACTTCTTATTCTATAACAATAAATAATAAATAAAAAAATTTCTCATTAGTTGTCGATGATCTACCACAAGAAAAAAAAAATTAAGATAACAACATAATCTCCAGCATAACTAAATTTACATCATTTCGACACATCATTTTAATTTTACCACACATATAATCTAACCCAATTATAGTAATACTTTGTAAAAGTCAATTATAATGAAAAAAATTTTTTAAATTAATTTACTGGAAAAATGCGATGATTTATCAATGAGAGAATTTTCAATAAATTATTTTTTTTCTGTAAAATATTTTTACAAAGCCATTATATAAATTTTATTGAATTTTTACACGATAAAGTTAAAAGAATAGTATCTAGAGTCCAAAAATTAGCACCTAAAATCTAATTCTTTGTTTCAACATCGTTTGTTGTTTTGACATTTTAAAATAATACGATTTCGAAAAATTCCTATTTTAGTTTTTAATTATTATTATTATTATTATTATTATTGTATTTCCAGATTTAATTTGCCTATGAGAAGTTTAATAATTATGAATGTACGAGTGGATGAAACGTATCGAAATGGAAAGAAGAACAAAAGAATTCTACGCCGATCTGTTGAAAAGTTACGAGACGACGATGAAGAAGTGCCACAAGTTCTGATATCGGAAGTAACAACGCTAAAAGCAATGCAAAGAAAAGCAATCGGAGTGCGAATTATGGACGAAATCAGAAGCGAGGAAATCAGAAAGAAAACACAATTCGCAGACTTGTACGAAACAGCTACAATACGAAAACTTCTTTGGGCAGGGCACGTAGCCAGAAGGAAGGACAACAGATGGACGACACGAGCGACATTTTGTTGGCCATACGACTGCAAAAGACCACCTGGAAGAGGAAAGATGGCGAAAGTTGATGGAAGAGCGCGTAGGACCTAATTGGAGCGTAGGACCTAATTGACAATTAGCAGAAAACAGAAAACAATATAAGCGGCGATTGTATGATCCACCACGGGATAACAACGTATGTGACACGGATCTTCAAGTGTTCAAGTGAACGTTTCTCCCATTCAAGTGCTAATTAGAATAAAAATGCTTATTTATATAAATAAATTCATTTAACGCAATTTTTCTTAATTAAACTTTTAAAAATTTTTAATTTAAATTTGTTTTCAAACTATTTATAGGTGATATTATTCAAAATTGTACTCGAGCAAAAATTTTTAACGCAATTAAAAGACAACAAAAAAAGTAAAAAATTAGTAAAATGCGAGTAAAAAATTTGCGTAAAGTATAAAATTTAAATTCAAAAGAATTAAATAACACATTATTTGTATCAATTGCCGTGTCAAAGTCAAAAAATACAATTTACAAACGCTAATAAACAAAAAATGAAAACAACGCCAAATATTGGCAAAAATCACATTGAAATTTAATTTTAGTGCACTGGAATCGATTATAAAAAAATCCTACTTTGCGTGTTAAATTCGCAACATTTCACATCCAAATTTTTCCATTTTTTTTTCACAATTTTTGTATAAAAATATCGTTTTCGCCATACTATATGATTCGATATGGTAATAACTATTTATTACCCTAATTTCGCGTGTATAAGGCTGGGTGTTTTAGCCAAATTTGAATTCGCGCCAATGAGTACATTCTATTGTATCGGATCCGTTGGGGTCCAAATTTTGTGCCCGCCTTTGTCTTGGTTTCATAAAAGTGGACACAAAATTTGGACTCGCTTAGATCCAATACAACAGAATGAACTCATTGATGCCAATTTAATTTTGGTTCAAAACATCCGGCTTTATATATGCGAAATTAGGGTAATCAGGTGTTTATTTAAGTTTTCGACATTATATGTTTTTGCTAAATTTTAAGAAATGTTGAAAACAAAAAAAATATTTTTTTAAATAAAAATATTATTTTTTTGTATGTGAAGA
The DNA here is from genome assembly GCA_024678965.1 of Bradynema listronoti. Taxonomy (NCBI): domain Eukaryota; kingdom Metazoa; phylum Nematoda; class Chromadorea; order Rhabditida; family Allantonematidae; genus Bradynema; species Bradynema listronoti. Next base: position 4,270,623 of record JANLNO010000007.1, on the reverse strand, counting down.
AACTTCATAAATATTAGGTGTACAAATATGAAGATTCGTTTTTTTACGATTCAAAAAATTAATATTCCAAAAAATTTTCAATTAAACTTTTATTAACAATAACAATCATTATTAACAATAACATTATTCTAATTTATGGGCAACTTATGGATTCCATCAAAAAAAATTTCGGTTGTTTCGACGCAATCCATTCATCGAGCCATTTTCGCACTTCTTCTTGTTTTGTGAACTTACTTCAGCAATCATTTTGTGAGAATCGGCTTTTCTTCCAGCTAAACATTCCTGCAAATGCTCTTTTGTTGGCGCTTCGGTGGTCATCTGTAAAATTGTCCTAAAATTTTATATGCAAACCTTTTTTAAAAATTCAAGAAGCATTAGATAGCACTTTAAACACTTTACAAGGTAGATACTAACAAATGTTTTGAAAAAAAGTTTATTCATGAAAAAATATTAGACAAAGTAAATCGAACTTTCATATTTGTACACCTAATAGGAAGAAACAAAAAACAAATACTAGGTATATCGGTATTTTTGTATTTAAAGGTTTTTTAAATAAAATTTTTGGAGTCCAGGTATCGCGATTTCAATATTCCACAAATATTTTGTTCATTATTAATAAAATTTTATTTTTTGTACTTTATTTCCTTAAGAAAACTTCTAAAGCAAAAATATTATTATAAATATTCTAATGTTAGGTTTTTTCAATGGAAAATAATTAACATAATTTTTTAAAGTTTTTGTAGGCAATTAACAATTTGACCCCACGTTTTCGACCTTCATACCTACATTAAAAATAATTTTTTTTGAACAACAACAAAAACTACTCGTTTTGATTTTAAAGTTAAAAAAGCAAATTTTATATTTTATTAAAATCATTCAACACAAAATTTCATAACATATTTGTAACATTTTTTAAATAATCAATTAAAGCTTAAAAAATTTATTTAACTTGTATAAATTTTATAAAAATTGGCAAAGCACATATTAAAGTTACTTTTAACTGTTTAATTTTTAACTACTATAAAAATTGTAATGCACAAAGTAATTTAACGACATTTAAATAATAGAAAATAAATTATAATGCAATTTTTTTAATTGCAATTTATCAAAAATCACATTTAAAATTTTTTAAAACTTTTGAAAGAAGGGAAGAAAATTTATGAGTTAAAAAAAAAGCAAGTGGACCAAACTTTTTGCACTTTCTTTAATTATCCAATTGAATAAAAAAAATGTAAATACGATCGCATAATCCTAAAAAGTTCCAAAAAATTAAGAAAATCTATTTTTAAAATTTCCTAATGCAAAATACCATAAAATCAATTTTAAAATGAAACTGAAAAAATTCAATAATTTATAATTTTAGCGAAGTAATTTTTTCATTGACATAATGCAAATTAACATCACAAGTCTAAATAGAATATGTTATTAAGCAACAACACTTAATACTATACACATTCACTCAAGCCACGTATTTTCTTAAAATTAATAAAATCATTTGTTATTTTAAATGTGAAAAAATGAGTTCATTGTTATAATTGAAGCTGGTTTGCAATAATAATTTTAAAAAATAAAGACATAGAATCTATATATAAAACATCCTGCAATTATGTTTTTTTTAATTGCAATTTAAATAGCAATTTAATTTTTAATTGCATTATAATTCAATCATTTTTAAATTGCTTCAAAAATATGACATTTGTAAAAAACAAAAATAATTAAATATTTTTGACGATTTTTTTAAAATTTTTCAGTTAGAGTTAATAAACTAAAGACATTTTACTATTAATAAAGAAGTGTAGGACCTAAACTTAAAACAATTAGGGTCTTGTCTATGACGTTGGTGACGCGCTAATAGACAACAAACTTTTATATAAATTTAATCAGCTTGTTTTACAGAATTTTGGGTGTCTAACTTAGGTGGTTTTTGAAGTCCAAAAGTCGGAAAAAATATATATGTTGAAAAAGTTTTTAATAATGATTTTTGACTGATGTAAGTAAGCTTCGAAGCTATGAATATGTTCTTTTCAAAATAAATAACTGTGATAAACACTTCTCCAATTCAACATTTTTGAAATATTTTCAAAATTAGCAGAATAACATTTTATGTTGCTAATGATTCCAAAAAAATTAAAATATTTTATTTGAAAATTTGAATCACAAAAAATAGCTAAAAATGAATAGAAAATATGATGATAAAAATGATTTTTAAAATTAATTGACATTCGAATAAATTTAGTCAAGAATTAGAAAAAGTAAAAACATTTTTTAGAGTAACGCCTACATACCCGGTAAAATACGAAAGGAGTAAAGGCAGATTAATATCAGAAATAGCATCGAATAACGTCGATAATAGGCGTCCGGCAAATAGGACAATCACCACTGCGGCGACTGAGTTCTTTGGCGCACGAAAAGCACATGCACATATGGCCGCAGCGATATATAACAGCGTTTACGCGACTGTTCATGCAGATGGAGCACTCACTTGTGCCCGCCGCTGTTAAAGTGTCGCCATCTTTATCCGTTTCATCTTTTTCCTTTTCCGCTATTAACGTGGCTGTAGCGGTAGTGGTAGTGACTGAAATATTGGTTGGAGTGGAAAGTGAAGTAAATCTAGGTGACGCTTCAAACATACCACTGGTATTTGAAGAACTACTAATGGAAACGTTCGCCGCAGCGTCATTTAAAGCTTCCATCGCCTCGGTGAAAATGTTTCGACGATGAGAGAGCGGAGTCGAGTATAAAGATGATCCCACAGGCGGCGTCGATGAATGATTTAAGGCCCGTGACAATGTAGTGTGTACGTCATCTTGCCTACTCGGTGATGCACTAAATGATGGACCCTGTGCACGTCGTCGAGACGACAGTAGAGACGAATATCTAAAATAATTTAAATATAATGAAAATTTGAAAATGCAGAAAAAATCTTGTTTCATTAAATATTATAAATATATATAATTAGCCAACGAAATAATAAAGCCCTCTTTTAATTAATTTTTTAAATTTAATTTAAAAAAATCTATGTATATAAAAAAATAAAAAGCTCTACAAAATTACGAAAAAAAATTTACCTGGCTGCTGCCGCGTCAAAATCATTAGCTATAAATAGAATATTTAATTAAAAAATGATATTAATTAAAAATAAAAAAATATAAAAACCAATAAGTTGAATTTTTCCAGTAGTTCCATATAAATCAAAAAAGATCCAAAGATCCACAGATACATCCACATGCATAATTACTCGGGCCGGTGCGCCATTTTTCGAAAAAAATACTTTCCCTAAAGTTGAAAAAAAATAGTAAAGATTTTAAATTTTAAATTTAAATTAACCAAATTTATCTAGCCAGAAAGCGAGTCTATCGCCTACGTTGGGCTGTGCACCCACATCCTTAATACAGACCCAATATTCGGGCCTCTCCAAAAGATCGTCACTGTCAACTGGAAGACGGGAGGCTGCCACCCGGACGGGATCGCAACTGGTAATACCAAATGCAAGACTTCCGCTAAAGGCCGGTTCAAATTCCAATACCTTTAATAAATCAATTATTAATAACAATATTAAATTTTAGACCTAAATATAGTCATTCCACTTTTTTGCATCACTTTAACTATTATATCAAAAGTAAATAAAGAAAAAACCGAAGAAAAAATATTAAAAAACTAATTGTTACCACAATTTCAATAATCTCATCAATGCGAATTGGCCGTTCCGTAAACACGTAGCCAAGATTATATTCTCCATGGCGACGTGTTGCAGTAAAATCGTCCGCTTCGATTATTACGTTGGCGCCTTTCATAGTATGAAAGCGCATACGCGATGAATGGCTGGTCAATTGAGCTAAAAAATAAAAATAAATTAAAAAAGTTAATAAGCGCAATAATTTCTAATCAAATTTGAAAAAGAATCTTTAAATATCGGCAAAAAAAACTATCCACTTAAATAAAATAATGTATATTATAAAATATTAAAAAATCTAATGCATTTAGATGATTTTAAATAAATTTTAAAAAAATTAAACGTGTACGTGTCGAATGCGAAAATGGAGAAGTGCGCGCCGATGCCGAATGTTGGCGATTTGTCGCTGCTATAGTTGTTCCAGCAATCGATGATAGCATGCATAAATTCGAAGCAGAAGTTGACGAAGTCACCATTGTTGACGTCGTTGGAATAGCATCATCACGAGAAGATATGGCAACAAGCGGTGAATCCTCATCGCACATAGTGGAAGTGTCTTCTGCATCCGTTGTCGAGGAAGGTCGAACAATTCGTGGTGACAACGCGCTGTGTTGCTTACTGCGTAAAACTTTGCTTAGTGAACGCAGTTTAACATTAGAATTATCTAAAAAATCAAAAAAAAAAATCCTACAAAGATGCTAAACCAAACAAAAAAATTAAATAATTTACAAAAAATAATACCGACAAATTCGACTCCGACGCTGTTTCCGTAAATGTCAACTACGATCCACAACGGCGAATGAACGTTTATACCGCACAAGAAAAGTCCTTTGCTAACCCCATTAATACCATAATGTAACTCGCCGTCGGAGTTTACAAAAAAATGAAGAAGAGCCTTGTCAATTGAATAGCGTTCTGCCAATGCCTTAGCCCAATAACCGGCTTTAGATGTAAGGTCCGGACAAACAAATCTAAAAAGAACATATTTATAAAAAAAACTCTTAAAGTTTCTACTTTTATATTTCTTCATTCGACGTTTATTTCGTTATCAGAAATGCTTAACCAATATTTATTATAAAATACATTTAAGTCATTTACTAATTTTTATAATTTTATTACCTAATTAATCTATATTTTCTAAAGTTAACACTCGATAATTAGTAATCTCTCCCTTTATTTTCTTTTCTTACGACTAAAAATTTAAAGATTATCTCACTTTGGTAACTCAATGTCCCGAAAGCTGGCTGGATCCACGTTGGTAACTCCGAATCTTAAAGAAATATTATTTTATACTATAAATTTATGTAAAAATTATAACATACATTTATAATAAAACCCACCTCAAGACTCCAGACCAACTGGTACCGACTTCACAGAGTGATATGCATACGATCTCATCAATGTCAATGGGTCTAAAGTAAAAAAATTGAAAAATCATTTAAAAAAGCCTTTAAACTCAAACCTATTGCTAAAAGCTAATGCTTTGCAAAAGGACTCTTTACGTCGAGCAATTCGTGCGTCGTTAAGCAATTGGACGTTTTCACCATGCACCGAATGAAATTTTAACAATGGCATTAGTCGTCCAGCCGTGCCTCTATTAACGATTGCCTCGTCGTATGTCGAATTGCCCATATTATTTATAAAAGCTAAATAGTATCCAATTTTAAAAAATTGCAATGTTACATCGTTAATTGTTTAAATTTCCAAAATAACATACAAAGCCCATTAAATTTTTAATTGCCAAATTATTCATAATTATTATTCGGATTATTTATCTAAAAAACTAAAAAAAAAAGTTGAACCATCAACCAAAACCAATAATAAAATAATTAAAAAACTTACTACCCCGTGCAGGCGTGTTACCCATTTTTAAATCATCAAATCTATAAAATTAATTCATATAATTTGTGAAAAATACAAAAACTAAACATAAAAAAATATAAATATTATAAAATAGAAAATGTAGCATAAGAAAATTAGTCGTTTATCAATAAATATTTCCACACATCTGAATGACTTGTTGCTAAGTCACTTGAGATTTGAAAATCATAAGTTAAAAATAAGACAAAAAACTGAAAAAATTAAACATTCGTTTTGACCCCATTTATAAAAAAAATAATAAGTGCAAGTGTTTAATATATCAGTTCTTTTTCAACAAGCAAGAAAATAAATATATAGATAAAAAGAAAAAACCAAAATTACATAGTCGAAAAATATACAAGTTGAAAGCTTGTATATAAAAAAATTAGCGTAAATAAAAATAAAATTTAAAAAATAACGCGTGATTTAGATCTAGACTAACCAATTGAACAAATCATTACTATTATAATCATTTATAACTACAAAGATGATGATATCTGTTAGACAAGTAAAAGAAGATTATATAAAAAAATAGTTGTTTATATTAAAAAATTCGTTTAAAAAGAGATTGAAAAATCAGATGTACATAAATATGGAAAGAAGTGAAAAAGCTGGAATAAGAATAAATGGAATGATTTAACAAAAGCAAATCACGTTAAAATCAATTGCTATTATGATTAAAATGTAAGCAAATAAATTATTTTAAGAAAAAAAGATAAAAAATTTTAGAAAAAATCGAGCGAAACATAGAAATATAGAAAATATGGAAAAAAAACTCAAGCAATTTATAAAAAGCGAGAAAGAATCATATTGAGAAATTACGCACAAAAAAGATAAAAGCTAATAACAATAACAAAAAAATGTATGAGTTAACAAAAAAATGTATGAGTTTAAAAAACTTAAAAGTTATCAAAAGCAAAAAAAATAGATCAGCTATAACTTAATGTAAAGGCAAAAAGAATAAAAGCAGACACAAGATTTTTCTTAATTTTTAATGCCTTGCAAAAAAAACGCAAGCATTTCCAAATGAAAACAAAAACTTTTAAAAACAATTCCAACAGTAAATATTTTGTCATACTGGCAAAAAATAGAATTTAGATCAAAAATTGTTAAAAATAAATCAAATGCTTCAAAAATTGAGGTACTTTAGATTAAAGAAGAAAAATGTATAAATCGAAAAGTGAATTTATTACTTGTTTTATCAAAATGCAGATAATCTAATAATTTAAGATTTCAGTGAGAATCGATTTATTTTTCATTTTTTTTCTGATTTTTATATTTACTTAAAATTGACTATAAATTCAACAGTTGATATTAGGGCGGTATGCTCTAACTTAACGCAAATTATTTAACTTGCCAAAATTTTTTGTCATTTATTTTTTTATCCAGGTGCCTAAACCTAAGTCCAAGAAAAAAACCTAAACCTAATTTCGATTTTTTCGTTTTTCAAGTTTCCAAGGAAAAAAAACCTAAACCTAATTTCGATTTTTTCAAGTTGTCCTTCTCCCAAAATATTTGCATATTGGTACTTTTAAAAGTATACTTATCTCAAATTTGTTTAAGGTGAAACAAATTTATTCAATTTGTAATAAATTATTTAAGCAAAATATTTGATAAATCTACAAGTGATTTATGGTATTCACAAATGAGTTATCGATACAGTAATGTTATTGAGAAAATAAGAAAACTACATTTGATCTTAAATAACACATTCAAATTTTTGATCTTAAAATTGATATAGCAGAGAAAAAAGGAAAAAATCGACAAGCAATTACAATTCCCATTTAAACAATGGTTTTAAATTAAAAATTCTTATTTACGAGTTTAAAAATTAAAAAAAAGTATTTTAAGATTTATTCTCTGAATGTAGTCATATATGCAAAATACAATATAAATTGAAAAAAATGAAAATACGGTAGCTGTAGTCCACAAAATGGCTTAAAAATTTGAGCAATTAAACAAAATGTTGACACGAAAGACACAGATAGACCGACATTTCACGGGGATTATTTGAGATTAATATATTCTAACATTTAGATCTATAATTATTTGTTCGTAATAAATTTCTTTAGTTTTAGAAAACTCATCATTTGGAATCCCAATTATAATCCTATATTTGTAACTAAGTTTAAAATTTAAAATGTTTTAAACCACAATAAATTATATTTAAATTATTTTGCATACAGCAAGGAATTAAGTATATAAGTACTAAAATTGAAATTGAAAATAAAAACAAAATTGCTGTTTTTAAAAAATTGGGCACATAAAAGTAAAAACGATGTAAATTCGAACAAATAAAATTATATCAGCTAGGCCACATGTTACTCCACTCATCTTCCACTGCCGGGTTGAAATAAATATTCGAATTGTGGCGGAATTGTAATGGCACGCGTCTCAGGTGGTGGTTTGTAATTTTTGGCAATTTTGGCAAACTAAAATCACTTTTATAATGTGTAATATATTCAAAAGTGATTACCTATATAAAAGAAGAAATTAAACCTGTTCCTTGAGCATGTCCAATGCACCACCGGTATTAGCCCAACGTTGGAGTCGTTGAATATTGTCCAGGCCAATTGTTCTGTCGACGTGGCTTAGTAATTTGGCTTGACTGTCTAATTTTTGACTTCCTAACGCCACTTCTAGCACATCAATAGCAGCGGCCTCAATCGGAGTGCCTTGCTCAAAATGGCTAATTACCTGATTGAAACCCTCATCGGCACGATTAAGAATGCTCAGCAGCGCGGAAGGACGAACCTTTAACAACTACGCAATTTTAAATTTTAAAAATATGCATAATTGTTTATTATAAAGTATTTATAATAAAAAAATAGAAATTCCAGCATTAGAATTGGCTTGGTTGCATTTTATATATTAAATTATTATAGATAATTACGGTTGTAGCTTGATTATCCTCGGTTTCACTTAGAAATTGCGCTCCGGATGATTCAACAGGTCCCGTCGATTCTGGTATCGACAACAAAGACTGAGGCACAATACCTGCGGCAGCACCACCGTATGTTACCGGTGCTCCAGGAGGAGGCAAAGGAGGCACAGCGGCACCTTCAAGAACTGGTGGTCCGTACCCGTCACCATTGGGGCCTCGTCGATTCGGGGTTAAAGCTGACTCGCCAGTAAAAAAATCATCTTCTAAAGATTTGATTAAAATTGAGATAGGGAAAAAATCAATGACTTATTTAATATAAATAATTATTAAAAATGTTGTAAATTCCAAATTTTAAATTCTTCTTTAAAAATTACAAAAAAATCTAACCCTTTAATGCTGGTGGTTCCACCTGTACATTAGCAGATACATGCGAATTCTTATTACCGGAAGGTTGAATTCCCGAAGCTCCTTCAAACCCATCACCTGATCCTTTTCTTAGTCCTCTACGAGGACTGCTGCCAAAGCCGGCTCCCGTTAATTCGCTAGGTGGAGCTACTGGCCTTAAGCCCGAATTTTCGGGAATATTAAATGGCTCTTCTGGTTCAATAACCACTGGTATGGTCGGTGTTATGTTTGAGATGATAGCCAGACGAGTAGTAACGGCATCATTTCTTAAATAATTAGTTTAAATAATAATAAAATAATGTTTGATGCAAAACCTTTCAGGCTTAATCCTTTCGCGATGCAGTGAATTAAGTTCTTGGCCATCAGCACTGAAATTGTCAGGAAATACAGCTGCAAATGCTTCGGCGTTAACTTTTGATGGCACATGTCCTGGTGATGCAAAAACGAGCCCATTGTCGATTTTAACACCGGAATCATTATTAGTATTCTCCTCATATCCCTGGAGACCCGGAAAAAGTGCGGGAATTTCAAGAAATGACTTATGTGGACTAGGTTGCGGAGGTTGTTCACCAACAGATCCTCGATTTTCCCCATCTGTCGGAAATACCGGAATTAGAGTTGAATTCAAGAATTCGTTGACAGAAATTTGAAGAGATTCTTCAGGACGATTAATGGCTGTTGTCACGAAAGAAGGCAGAGTTGGAGAAGATAAATGAACTTCCTTCGAGATTGTAAATTGATCTGTTTCAATAGCGTCGTCTTTATCGCGTGTGTTAGTTGGCGCGGCAGCGGCGCGGGCTGCTGCTCGACTCGCTGCCGGCGAGACGATTGCCACATTGTCTCCTAAACCACGTACCGGTATAACTACCTAAAAATATTAAAGTCTAATTAATTAAGAATTTTTTTTAATAAAACATTAACATTATATTAATACATGATGTATCATTTTGTAGCATTATGAAAATAAAATATTGGTTTAGTTTCTTCTTTTCCACTTTCTTCTAACCAAATTTTATCTTATTTGATTACAAAAAAAAACAATAAAAATGCTTGAAAAAAAAATAAAAAAAAAAAAAATTCAAAAAAATTATAATTGGATAAAATTTTAAGACGAATCATAAATCATACTTCTCGATCCGCATTCGATGACGATGTCGGCTCTTCGATGATAAATGCTTTTCTGCTAAATTGTCGTGCAGCGCCGCCGCCAGAAAAATAGCGACCACCGCGTGTGGTGCTGCTGGATTGTGGTGCGTTTGCTTTTTGATGCAGCGGAGCCAAATGCGGTAATTGAATGGGTGCTTGTGCATTAAAATTTCCGCCGCTAGCGGCAGCGCGTGCCGCTAGCGCAAAATTGTCAGCTAAATTTTTTTTAAATTTTACAAAAATTATATTGTTCTTTGTTAGATAATACTTAAATATTATACCTAATAGAAAAATTAATGTTTAAAGAGACTCACATTAAAAAAAAAACTATTCTTAATAGACAGTAATTTGGAAAAAATTAATTTATATATAACATAGAAATTATTCATAAAAATGTTTGTAAAATATTTGTAATATTTTTATATTTGTGTTAAATTAAAAATTGGAAGATAAAAAAAACTTTGTTATTCGCAAAAAATCCTACAAGGTCTTCGAATTTTTAGACGTGGTCTATAGCTCACTTTTGCAGGTGTCAACTTAAACCGTTTTTCTAATGCCATTCCTTTGCGATGATGATAGTCATCATTGCTGGCATCGCTGAATGACGAGCTCGAGACAAAAGATAAGGGAACATCATCTAAAATACTTTCGTTAAAAATTTTCAGTTTTTTTATTATAAATTTCAATTGATTTTTAAAGTACAAAGACCAATTCAAATCAAAGATAATTAAAAGTTTGAAATATTATATATCGAACAATTGTATAGTTCACACTTAATTTTCTATTTAAGAACAAAAATAGAAGAGAAAAATTTATTAACAAACTTTCGAAAATAGTCGGTGCATCAGAGCTTTCGTTTGTGCCCAATAAACCATTTCTTTCTTCATCCTCTATAATTTTTTTTGGAGCCTGATTGGGTTCTGACTCAATTGTAGAGGCAAGAATTTGTCCGCGTATTTTCGGTCGATATCGTCGTAAATTATTTGGAGTTGAATTTTTTTTCGATACGATTACATCCATTGACTCAACATCACCATAATTTCTCAATGCTAATTTGCTATTATTTTCAGTAATTTTTTTTATTACTTTATTTTTGTTGTTGGTTATTTTTTCGGATGATTGCAATGAAGTTTTTGACACAATAATTTTCTCATTATTTTGTTCCTTAAGAGTAGCCAAATGTTTTGCGGGAGATTGTACATGAACTAATGTTGGAATATGATAGTTTTCGAACGATGAATTTTCCTTAGTTTTTAACGATATATTTTCGGTATTTGAGATAGGTTCTACTGATGGATTAGACTAAATCAAAAAAGTAAAGTTAAAATACTAAACTAAAAATTTAATGATAATCATATTATTATTTAAAGATTATGTATATGTGTAAAAGTAACCGTTGCCAAAGATTGAGCTGAACTCAGTCCGAAGGAGCTCACGTGATTTTGATTGATCAGTCGCATCCGTTGAAAGAGACTTCCTCTTGCATCTATTAATGGTCCTATTTTGCGCCATTTAGATGACTAAAATAAGCAAGATGTTGCTGTAAAAATCAATTTTTTCCCGATCATGATCAATTTTTAATATAAAATCGACTTTTTCAAATGCGGCTTTATTATAATTCTAAACCTAATTTTATGTCAAATACATATAATAATGCGTAAACTAAATTGAAAATTAAAAATTGAAAAAAAACTACTTTTTGAATATTTGTTGGCCTGAACATAGTTTGAGTTTCATTGGCAGGCAATAATATTCCTTTAGTATTAGAGTTTGCATTTATTATAGTAGTGGCTATACTTGACGCAGTTACCGTATTCAAAAATTCATTCGATTCATTAATGATAAAAAATGGGTTTGGCGGTGCAATAGCTATTGGAGGTCTTGGCAGAGGAGATCTTTGTATCTTTGCAAAAATCGGGACCCTTACTAGCTGTTCATCTTGTTTCGAATCATTTGTTGGAGTTTCAATCTGAAAACAGCAAAAAATTTATTTTTAATATACAAGGCTTCAATTAAATATAACATGTCTCACTCTCTTAAGTGCGATTTTACCACCGTCTCGTTCATTGCTGTCAATAATATGCACTTCATCGCGATTGAAATCACGCGGTTGCACGTTTAACGGCCGAATGCCACGCAAATGATTTTTTCCGTATTCGCCGCCATTCTCATGCAAATCTCCGTGCTAAGTTTTGTATTTATTTTGTTGAATAACACATTTATCTCTCAATTAGTATTAATTTAGATATAGATAAATTTGTTCATAATAATTCATAATAAATAAATAAATAAAATAATAATAAAGAAATTTTCCACTTTCTCTTTTCGCGCATTTATAAAATCGGGGACAACGATGACCTATATTTTTTTTAACAGATTTGAATGTAATCGAGGACCGCGCATCCGATGGGTATAGTGGCTAAGGCGGGAAAATTTTTTTTTTGTACCTAATGGTCCTAAATAGGGTTTTTTTCACTTTGATCCTATTTTTGGGTGGGATGCGTGGGGTATAAAGCTTTGGCACATTAGAAAGGGCACCAATTTAGGAAATTCTCTATATGACTAGAGAAAAAATTTTTTGATTTGGTCCTGTTTAGGACCCGATGTGCGTTCCACAAAATTTTTTGATCAAGGGTCCCAAAATTCCACATTTTTTGTGTTTGATCCTATTTTTGGTGGTGATGCGTGGGGTATGGAGCTTTGGCACATTAGAAAGGGCACCAAATTAGGAAATTTTCTACATGACTGGAGAAAAATTTTTTTGATTTGGTCCTGTTTAGGACCCGATGTGCGTTCCACAAAAATTTTTGATGAGGGGTCCCAAAATATTTTAAATTTTTAAAATGTATAATATGTATGTATAAATAGTGTAATATGGGGTATTTCAAGTCGGGGAGCACGAATTTGATATTGGTTTTTTGTAATTTTGTGTTTCAAGGGTCCTAACTGGTCCTAAATTGGGTCCGATATTTAAATTTGGTCAATTTGTATGTATGAAAAGTGTAATATGGGGTATTTCAGGTCGGGGATTACGAATTTGATATCGGTTTTTTGCTATTTTGTGTTTTGAGGGTCCCAAGTGGTCCTGAATTGGGTCCGAAATTTAAATTTGTTCAATTTGTATGTATGAAAAGTGTAATATGGGGTATTTCGGGTCGGGGATTCCGATTTTGATATTGGTTTTGTGTTTCAAGCGTCCCAAGAGGTCCTGTATAGGGTCAAAATCATAAATTAAGGTCGAAATTTTTAGATTTGTGATCCATTTTCTCTAACAGGGTCCCGATAGTCCTCAATAGGGTCCAAAAATTTTTATGCTAAAAATGTCATCAACGAATAGGCGTTATTGGCCGAATTTTTGGTCGCCGTAGTCCTCCGGGACCCTAATCGCTAACTTTTCGTACAGTGGTCGGATTGGGCTAAAATTGCACAAAAATCCTTAAAATGGTCTTAGAACACCATTTTGAGTGTTTTGGAACGATTCTGAAAAAATTTTTTTTTGACCATTTTTGGACCCATGCCCTTTGGTGATTTTTAAAATTTTCGTTTTTCGCCAATATCTCGAAATGTATAAGAGATGGTAAAATGGTTAATTAAGATCATAAGTAGAGTTCATGAAGCCGCATCGATTAAGTATATTTGCGTCGGGATTGGTCACGCGGTTGACGCGCTACAAGGCGCGCAAATTTTGGTCAATTTTCGACATTCGCGCCGGGTTTTCGAGGTGCGCGCGCAACTTTTCTTCAAAAATTTTTATCGCATCACATCGGGCGCATGGAGATCTATCATTTAAGCTTTAATTGATGTCGATTGGTTTTTTGTGTCCCGAGTTATGGTCGAAAATGTGAAAGTTCGAAATTTCGGCCATCACTTTTTTAATCGTCCAAAATTGGCCAGCGGGTCGATATGGGTTTGGTCGAAATTGGGCAATTGTATAGTGTTATATGGGGTAATTCATGTCGGGGATCACGAATTTGATATTGGTTTTTGTGTAAAATGTGTTTGGCGGCTCCTAATGGACCTCAATAGGGTCCCGAATTCTCAAGTGTTAAATATGAATGTAAAAATATATAATCAGAGTGCAATCGGTTGCAATCGGGTTCGGGCAATACAGGTTTGAAGACGACATCAAAATGTGGGTCCTGTGAGGGTCCTATCGTAGCCGTTCGGGGTCCCAATATTTCAATTTTTCAATTTTCATGTGTGAATAATGTTTTATGGGGTAATTGGGGTCGGGGAGTTTAAATTTGCGGTCCAATTGATCCTACAATGGGTCTACGAGGTCCTAATGGTCCTAATTAAGGTCCCTACTTTTGTTGGAAGGTCGAACCACTTGCACAGCTCCCCCCAACACTGACGCAATTTCGATTTTTTGGGTTTTTTTTGGTTTTTTTGAAAATTTTTATACACACAGCGTATCCCACCGATCCTGCAATGGTCCTACGAATTCCTAATGGTCCTAATTAGGGTCCCTACTTTTGTTGGAAGGTCGAACCACTTGCACAGCTCCCCTCAACACTGGTGCAATTTCGATTTTTTTGGGTTTTTTTGGTTTTTTTTGGGTTTTTTGAAAATTTTTATGCACATACCGTATCCCACCGATCCTGCGATGGTCCTACGAGGTCCTAATGGTCCTAATTAAGGTCCCTACTTTTGTTGGAAGGTCGAACCACTTGCACAGCTCCCCCCAACACTGATGCAATTTCATTATTTTGGTTTTTTTTTGGTTTTTTTGGGTTTGCACATACCGTAGCCCACGGATGGTCTGGGATGGTCCTACGAGGGTCCTACGAGGGTAGTTTTATACGCACTCACTACTTATTGGTACTCACTTGTTCTTAGTTATAGCAGTAATTTATATATTTTATTGCAATAAAAATTTCAAAAATTCAAAATTACCTTTTGAGCCAAAATATGTCCATATAAAAAAGAAAAAACGATGAAAATCCACGAATATGATATTTTGATCTGGCGAAGTCGTCTTCCAAAATTGTTAACAATTAACGTCATGTGACGTTACCGTAATCTATCGTACTGCTTTTTTCGTGGTCTGGCGTGTAATTTCTCAAAACTCACCCTTCTTAAGACATTCGGCAAATTCGTTGTGAATTTTTTGCTTAAATTTTTTAAAATTTCTAATTGAAAAAATTAAAATAATAATCTTTTGATAATAAAATTATTCTAGTATGGTATTAAGTTAGTGCATAATTATTGTCAATTTTTTTAAAATTATCTTTTTGTATTAAAAAATGTAAAAAATATTAGCTGGGATTTGTTGAATTCAAAAATATTTTCAAAATAAAAACAAATTTCAAAAATAAAGCAAAAAATCACTAAATTTTCATTGATTTATCTTTAAAAATTTTTTTTCAACAAATTTAATTTTAAAAAATTGTCGCTAATTTTGATCAACAACCCAATATTTATTTTATAAATTTTACTGTAAAAAATGAAATTAGCATAAGTACTCTAATTTAATGTGTGTAAAGCCGGATGTTTTGAGCCAAATTTAAATTGGCGCCAATGAGTTCATTCTGTTGTATCGGAAATTTGTGCCTGCTTTCGTTTCAAAAGTGGACACAAAATTTGGACTCGCTGAGATTCAATGAACTCATTGGCGCTAATTTAAATTTTGATCAAAACACCTGGCCTTATACACACGAAATTAGGGTAACTTGAATTTTAAAATAATTATTTGGCTCATAGATAAAAATCGTGGCAATCACAAAGTGAAAATATGTACTCACAATAAAAAAATTAATGAACAAGAAACAAGCAAAAAAAGCAAAAAAAATTATATCTGTAAAGTAGTGCAATAACAATTCTTGTTGTGTGTTTGCGCGATGATGCAATTTACGCATAATTATTTTGTTTTAGTTTTAAGCTAAATTTTTATTAAAATCAAAGAGAAAAAATGCAAACATTGAAAGATCAAAAGAAAGAAAAAGAATTAATAGAAAGATCAATTAAATTTTAAAAGGTAATAAAAAACTGCAAATAGAATTAATATAAAAATAAATAGTAAATAAAAAAATATAAGAAATTTTCTTTCAGTAAAAGTTCAAAGGATTAAACAAAAAATAAAATTTTTTCTATTTTTGACGATATCCTAACAGCGGGATTTCGTTTTTCTTTAATATCTTAAATTTTTCTTCCATTTTGTTTTATTTAGCTTGATTAATAGCATTTAATTTTTAAATTTTATCGATTTCTAATTCACTTTTAAACTTTTTTTTACAAATTTATTTTAGCAAAACATTTTTCAACTAGTGAAAAAATTTCAGTTTATTTATAAAATAAATTCAAGATAAAAATAAAAAGTGAAATTTCAGATAAAAAAATAAAAAATAAAATTGAAAGTTAAAAATTTAAAAAATTAACAAAATTTGTAAATCAAAACCAGTGTTGTGACTTGACCCCAAGTTGACTCCAGCAAATCCATGACAGACGAGCGGAGTACCATGATATTTCGCCATTTTTAACAAAAAATACAGGGTGTCCCACTAAGAAGTTCTTTTTTTAAACTTGAATAACTTTTTTATTTATGAACCGATTTTTCTGAAATTTTCAGGATCGACTATAAACTCTTTGAGAAATTTTTTCGCATAAAAATTTTTTTTTGCGCGCGCAAATTTTTTTTTTGCGCGCGCAAATTTTTTTGCGCGCGCAACATATTATAGTGCAATCGACGCGGAATTTCGCGCTATTTTCAATGCCGTTAAAATCAGGTAAATTGCTTCACTCTATCAAAAGTTATGACCAAAAAACTGAAACCAAATATGCAAAAATTTGCAAAAATTATTTAATAAAATTTCTTATTTTTTTGCATATTTGGTTTCAGTTTTTTGGTCATAACTTTTGATAGAGTGAAGCAATTTACCTGATTTTAACAGCATTGAAAATAGCGCGAAATTCCGCGTCGATTGCACTATAATATGTTGCGCGCGCAAAAAAATTTGCGCGCGCAAAAAAAAATTTTTATGCGAAAAAATTTCTCAAAGAGTTTATAGTCGATCCTGAAAATTTCAGAAAAATCGGTTCATAAATAAAAAAGTTATTCAAGTTTAAAAAAAGAACTTCTTAGTGGGACACCCTGTATAATGCGTTTGCCTGCTCGTCTGCCAAAAATTCGGAGCCAAGTCACATCACTGATCAAAACCAATACAAATTTCCTACCAAACAAGGTCTTAGAAATCAAATAAAAAAGAATTTCAAAAACTGGCTGCGAAATAAAAAAGCTATAGCAAAAAAGACAGAATTGCATAATATAAAACGAATTTCGATTTGGATACTAACATTTCAAAAATTTATCGTTTTAATATTTCACTTTTGTATAATTTTAATTTTTGAGATAATGATATTTTAATTTTCTTGTTTTCAAACAATTATTTAAAAAAAACATTATTTTTACAATAATCATTTATGAATTAGTTTTTATCGGAAATTTTTAAAATAAATTTCTAAAAAATGAATTAAAAAGAAAAGATAAGAGCAACAAAAAAAGTAAAATAAAAATGCGTAAACTAACAACAAAAATTACCTAAAATAAAAAGTAAAAAAATAAAAAGAAAAGTTAAGATACGTTTATAGCGTATTTTCACATTTTTTCTTTTTCTGTAACCATAATGAAAATGAATTAGATGAGAGGATTTTTCGCTTTCGCAATTGCAATTAGAATTTACTTATGGTTAATGTTACTGTTCTTGATTTTTTTTAAATTTTATGCTATTCACGTTATTATATAATAATATTGCGTAAAAGGCAAATGTAATTAATGCTTGATTAATAAACAAAAAGGTAATGATATTAAGTTAACTATTGTGAATGATCCAACAATTTAATTTAAAAAATAATCGAATTAACATATACATACATACATATACGTATGTATATTCATAAAGATATAATACATACTTTTTAAATTTAGCATTGAAAAATAAAATTGCAACATTTCTCTTAAACACTCAATTAGGTAATTTAAATATAAAAAATAAAAAATATGCAGCAACATAAAATTTCAACTTTCCATATTTTAAAAAAATTTATGCCCAAATTTTGTGCCCACTTTTATGAAACCGAGACAAAGGCGGGCACAAAATTTGGACCCCAACGGATCCAATACAACAGAATGAACTCATTGGCGCGAATTTAAATTTGACTCAAAACAACCGGCCTTATACACGCGAAATTAGGGTAATTATAAACTCATTCAATTACTAGTTGTGCACGAGAAATTTACAATGATCTTTATTATAGATTATAATTGAAAATAGTAATCTCCGGCGGAAAAAAAGGGATAATTAGACGTCCGTTAGATGTGTATTTGCGTAAATATGTTTGAAACTTAAGCATAAATAACAAAAAAAAATAAATTTGAAAGTAAATTATATTATATGTTAATTACATAAATTCACGCGCTCTTATCTTTTTTTCATAAACTTAAAATTATTAAAACGCTTATAAAAAATGAGAAATTTTATATTTTACCAAGTTGTAGGTAACAAAATATTCAAGTTGATAGTTATAAATTATTTTTCAAAATCAAATTTTTTTAAAATTAAATCGACAGCTAATAAAATTTTTAAAGTGATTCAAAATCGATAAAAAAAATATTAAATAAAAAGCAAAAATCATGCAAAAAGATATCCGCACAAGAAAAAAGAATTTAATTCAATTAAAAGCTCTTAATAATATAATGGATATCAGTTTGATTTTTGCATTAAGGGAGCGAGAAGAAAGTGGAAAAAGAAATGGGAGAAGAAATAATGAGGGAATGGAAAAATTGAAGGAAAAAAAGACTTTTTAGGTTTCATTAACCACATGTTATTTTCAATTTACATTTTGGCCCTTTCATGTCTTTCCTTTTTTTTTGATTCATTTTTTTATTGTTTTATTTTTCTTCTTTTATTTTCTACACTTTTTAATTATGTTTCTAGTTCTATTTTCATCGAATAATTTGCCTCGCAATCGGTTTGGTTTCATTGTGCTTTTCAAAGTAGTCATATCTCCAAGCTGTTGGTTACATACTTATTTTTTAGCCGTTCCGTGTGCGCATAATGTATATGCGCGAAATAATTTTTTCAGCTACGTAATTGAAAAAAATCAAACATTTTACTTATATTATTAATGTGTGCTTTTTACATATTCATTTACATTAAATATCTGCATCCTAACTTATCTTATCAATTTTTTTATTTCTATTTTACATATTTTATAAAGCTTTTATAATTGATTTTTTATTTTGATTTTTATCTTATTCTGATCATCATCATTATCATCATTATTTGCTGAAATTATTTATGCTGATTGGTGTCTTCTTATTAATAACAAAGCTATACGTATATTTAATGTTTTTTTAAATAGTTAAATAGTTTATTCAATTTAACAAATAATTAATTTATTTATGTAAATAAATCAATTTAGACATAAAATAAAACATTTACTAAAATAAATTTATTTGCCAATTTTTTACGTCAAAATTATATTAAACTTTAAAAAATTTTTCCAATAAATTTAATTAATATCGTATAATAATGTAATTTTTGTGTCACAAAAATTTATAAGTAATTTTTAACATTTATCAAGTTATTATATTAATAAATAATAACTTTGTTTAAAAAATAATTTTATTTGTATAATTTAAAATTTTTTATTAACATTTATTTATTGAGCAAAATCTTGAATATAAATAAATTAATATATATTTATTATAATTTACATTATGGCTGCTATAAGTTTTTGTAAGATATAGGCATCTATTTATATAAATCCTAAAAATAAGAAAGAGAAAATAAATTAAGAGTAACAAATGAATTTAGAATTTTTCGATATTTAATAGTCTAAATTTTTATACAAAAAGAATTTAACAACATTATTTACATTTTAAAAGATAAAAAAAACATGAGATCTGATTTGTAAAGATGTAATTGCATTTTCGGGAGATAGTAATGAAATGAGATAAAATTAAAAAAGCTAAACAAATAAAATTTCTAATAGAAAAATTTTTAACAAGCAAATAAGTGTAAGGTACATAAAAAATTAAGCGACAAAATTGACTCAACATCGAGATTCTAAATTCGAAAAGAAAATAAAATTTCTGCGCGTTACGTTAGGTACGATGCTTCATTTTGTTGTTTATTTCTAACGTTTGTGTTTGTAATTGCTTGTAATAATCGTACTACCAGCTAGAGTGGTCTTGATGCCATATTATAGTTGCTAAAATAACTTTTGATGCATTGGTTGAAATAATTAATTATGTATAATAACGTTGTATAATATTCTCATTATTTGAGTCCTAAAAAGGCAGCAGCACCATTTTGAATTAAAACATAAAAAGCTTGACGTATCAGAAATAGTGGGTATTATCGTTTGCGTTTGTCAATTTTTTCTTTAAGGGATACGTCCTTAGTTCGAAAATTCTGGAAAAATTGTCTGCGACCAGTTATTTGCATCTGTTGAACATCCTCCACGGATATAAGAATATGAATCATTTATGTTGTTGATAATTATAATATACGCTTTTTTTTGAATAGTTTGATTCTAGCGTCGAAACTCAAATATAGAAACAACTTCAAAAAGTTGAAATAATTTTAAAAATGAAAATAAAAAATCGTCGCTAAAAACCGAAGTGACTAAATTGTGACTGTAACGCGGTTTAAAAAATTCTCGCCGAATCGCGACTTTTATACCCAGCTAAATGAATGCTATAAGTACGAGAAATTTTTATTAACTAGACGGTCATGCACATTTAAAGTATTAAGGTGAGGAAATTATTTTTTGTTTTTTTCTCTTTCTTTGGCATTATGTTTTGCCTTTATTTTCATTTTATATTTTTCATTTCTTTAATTTCTCTCTTTTTATTTCTTTTCAGATGTTAAACGAGCAAGCGCCGCCTATTTTGTTAAATTTAGTTTTAAATTGCAATTAATTTAAAATAAAATTTGAAAATTCGACTTAAATAATTATTGTAGAAGAATAGACAAAATTTCTATGTTTTAACTGATTTGCTTGTTTTGCTTATCTAAAAAAAATGTTTGCAAAATAATCAAAACAACATAAAATTATAATTACCACGTAAATTTTTTTTGTAAAGACCAAAAAAATTCATTACAAAAATTGAAAATTATGCGATTTTCAGATTTTCTTCTGGAATTTAGTTCAAATGATATCATTTTATTTCATTAAAAACATAAAATAAAGTGTGTAATCGTTTAAGCGGATATGTATGTAGTTTAATATTCTCAAAGTGCAATTTCAACGTTGTCTGTAAGAAAGTAACAGATGACATCTCGAAAAGTGATCTCTTGTTTTAGCCTTATACGATATTGTGCTTTGCGACAATTATTTTTATATTTATTATATTTTTGACGTGTTTACGCACTTTTTAATTTTTATTACCGTTTTTTAAACTAATTAAATACAATTTGCAGAGCTAATAGTAAAAATTTAATAAAAAATGAGGTTATTGTATCCGCATTCTTATACATTTCAAATTGCTAAATGCGATCACTGCTTTTTCAATCTTAATTAAAACAACAACGTATATTTTTTCTAATATATTTATAATAACTTATTTAATTTTTTTTAATTTACTTATATGGTTAAGTTTATTCTTATTTTGATTAAATATTGACGTAGAAAATATTTTAGATTAGTTTTGAGTCATTTTTTAATTTTATTTATTTATTTTTCAATTAAAACCAATCACAGTATCACTTTTTTATACAAAAAAATTCTCTATCAGTCATCTCCGTTTGACAGAGCTTTATAATTTAATGTAAAAATTATAAAAAATAATAATAGATAATAAATAATAATAAGCAGATTTCTTTCTGTTTAAGACGGAACTCTTTGCATTCTAGTACTTATTCTAGTATTTATTTTATTTTTTTCTTTTCTAATACATGCTTTTTAATTTTTTTATATTAAGCTGGAGACTTGAAATGAGCAAAAAAAAACAAATGCAAAAAAGCAAATAAATTCGTTTGTATTTCCTAATGGACACTTTTTTACATTTTCAACTTTCTAATTATATGTTGAAAAATGTTTCCGTAAACGTGATTACTAAAATTAAATAAAATGTAGAAAATATATGAGAAATGGATAACAATAATTATGTTTTTACACGTTTAAATAAAAACATATAATCTTGATATTTTTAAAAATAATTATAAAAGTTTAAAATATATATATGTAAATATTTTCCAAAACAAAAAACAAAAATGTTATTTAGAAATAAAAATTTTTAAAATCTTTTTTTCATTTTTTTTTAAATCAAACAAAATGATAGAAATAATATGTGATTTCGCTAAACTAAAATAAAAACTAATTTGGATTTACATTAATGTTTTTAGTATTGAAAAAATAAATTATTTTAAATATAAAAAAAATCTCCCAAATTAAAAAAAAACATAGCGAAAATTCCGATTTCCAAATCTAAAGCAATTTTGACCAGAAAAAAGTTTAATTTACTTACCCTAATTTCGCGTGTATAAGGCCGGGTATTTTAAGCCAAATTTAAATTCGCGCCAATAAGTTCATTCCGTTGTATCGGATCCAAGCGAGTCCAAATTTTGTGCCCGCCTTTGTCTTGGTTTGATAAAAGTGGGCACAAAATTTGGACCCCAACAGATTCGATACAATAGAATGAACTTATGGCGCCAATTTAAATTTAGTTCAAAACAACCTTACACACTCGAAATTAGGGTATATGCATATTTTCAAACCCATAAAATTTTTAAAATCTAAACGATTATATATATCAGTACAAATAGCAGTACAAATTTGTTTACATTTTTAAATTTTTTTATAAAAAATTTATATCTTTTTAGCTCATTTTTTCAGGTAAAATTTCTAAAATAATCGTTTTTTTGATCCGCCAAAAAAACGCTGCGAAAAGCTCATTAAAAGAATAAAAATACAACATATAAACTTTAATTTATTTGCTCTTGAAGTTAAGTTTAAGTATCTGAAATTACGTGATTAAGTCCTAAATTACGCGCTTAAGTCCTAAAATAAGCATTTATATCTTTTTGGCACGTACTATCTACGATTTCACTTTTGATCCCGAATTAGTTTTTTAGTCGGTTAATGTTTTTCACTCAAAAAAAGTTTTCATAAAGATAAAATTAAGATTCTTTAAAATAAACATTTAAATGTCATTAAAATTAAAAATTTATTTCAAAATTTCAAATAACATTAAAATTTTCTATGTTTAAAATGAAGAACAATTACTAAAAAATCTTTCAACTTATTTAAGAAACTAGAGAAGTTATGTAGTTAGTCTTCAACTATATTAAAAAAAAATTTAAATATATTCTTTGAAAACTAAAAATCGAATTTGTAATTTTAAAGCATTATTTTTATAAAAGCTTTAATGTTAGGTTAATTCTATTAATCTACTTCATGCATATTTATTTTAAGAGGAGTAGTTCTTTATATTATATTATTTATGTCATATATGTTTTCATATATTCAGATTCGAAAACAGCCTCAAAATAATTTTTTATACATATTTTACGCATAAAAATATTTAAAAATTAAATCAAAGTTAATAAATATCGTCGACAAATCTACAAAGTTAAGGGTTCTGTGCAAATTTCTCAATACAGCATTAATAAATACTCTCATTCAAGATCAGTTTAAGCTGCAAATTAATTCATTTAATATTTAATAAAGAATTGCTTGTCCACGCCATTAGTTTAGGCTTTAAATTGTCCACTTTTTTGTTATATCATAAATTTATTCGTTTTTGTTTTGTCTTGCATTATTACTTTTTAATTTATTTGATTTGCTCGTAACAAAACAATGTTATTTTATTGGTATCACTATTTGACAAATTTAGTAAATTTTAGTCATTTTATTTTAAAAAATATCATTTAATTAAAAAAATTTTTTTTTGCAATTTATTTCATTTTTTATAGTTTCGGTCAAAGGTTGAGGTTATTGTAAAACACATAAAGGTATACAATTTATATAGAAATATACATTAACTATGCGAAAACAAAAAGTTTAAAAAAAATATAAAAACCATACCGGAAATTTTTTCAATATCTAATTCATTTTATATGTCATAAGTTTTTAAGCCAAATTATTTTTAAAAATGAGAAAAAAATTAATTATTTAATTTATGCACTTGTAAAATAAATAATTTTAATTATCTAATACAATAATACAATAAATAAATATAAAACTGATTGTTAAATACGTAATAATTATGTTTAATTCTAAAATTCTTATAAATTAATCTTATTTTATTATTTTATTTAACATTCAGCCGCACTTATTTTGAATTTTTTCCGAGATTGAACTTTGTTAATCTAAAGTCAATCTTGTTAAATCCAATAAAATTTTGATTAAACTTATTTGGTCTAATTGATTTCAATCATGCTCTGGCAAAAAATTTCAATTTTGATTTTCCAACTTATAAAATAAAGAAAAAAAGCAAATAAAGAATAAAATAATTTATAATCATTCTTCAATTTATACATAATGTACATAAGGTCTAATTTGCTGGATTTATTGATCGAAAATGAAAATTCTTTCATAATTTATCCATCTTTCATAATTTATCCATAATCAATAAAACACGTGCTATCAAAAATAATTTTTTTTAATTTTAATTGTAGGTGAAAATTAATGAAAAACAAAAACAAAAAAGAGTTTTTTTTTGTCTAACTTTTGAATAATGAATTCTTCGATAAATATGGTACAAATTTTTGTTTTTCGGCAAAATATTATCCCAAATATTATATTCTAACACCTAATAAATATTGTAGTACTCTGAAATTTATAAATTATTTTATGATGTTTCAATTTTTATTTACTTCCGAAAGGCAATTTATGATAAATTATTTGTTTAATTGAAGAAATGAGAATTGTAATTGTTTAATTGACATAAATGAAAATAATCAAAAAAGTTGACAACTAAATCAAATTTAGTTTGAATTGATTGTTTTGTAGTGAATTATTGCAACTAAAATATAAAAAACATAATTCAGTTCATACAAAAAAAATTGATTTATAAAACAAAGTCAAATAATTTTTTTATGTAGCAAAAATGTCATAAATTCTTCAATTTATTTACATAAAAATGCTATAATTGCAGAAATGTAATTAAGGTAATATTCTATGCAATTATGTAGATGTTGACAAGTATATAATATTAGGTCGTCAACGAAGTATTTTCCGTTTTTTATGGAACGACTATTTTTTGAATCTATTAAAAGTTCTTATAAAATAAGTTTATCAATCTTCTTGAAAATATTATGATACAAAAATTATTTATAATAACTCTATATTTGGGGCAAAAATTTATATTTATTGAGATATGTATCAAAATTGAAAAGTGCCGAATTTGCAATAAAAACGTATTTTTTAAAGTAACCCTTTTGGAATTAATTTTTTTTAGCTTTTTTAGGCCTAATTAATAATATCATAGCAAAAAAGAATGATTTTGAAAAGCTTTAAAATTTTCCACATGTCAATGGGGGTATCGAGATCCTCAAAAATTTTAAGATCTAAAATGGAAATTTGTATGTAACTCGATTAATATGTCAGATACAAAAAGACTAGTTTTGGTACCGCCAAATAACCAAGAAAAATTGCTTCTTATCTCCAATAACTTCGATCAATTATTTATTATTATAATAAATTGTGGCTGAAATAGAGGCAAGAACTTCAAGATTGCAAAAATTTGGAGGTTTAAATTCTTTGAGTCAAATCTGGCCAAATTCTTCGCAAAGGGCATTCATTTTCATAATCATGATGAATAATACTTCTTGGATTAATTGAATGTTGTAGTTTTGTTTTTATAATAAATGTCGTTCCATATAAAAACGGAAAATACTTTCTCGCTGACCTAATATTAAATCATGAAAAATTTTCCAATAATGTCAAAAAATCAATTAGTTAAAGAGATAAAAAAATTGATACAACATCGAAACAACACAGATCTAATTAAAAATGCTAAACTAGTTAACATTTAAAAAATAGAAATTTTTAAACAAAATAAAAAAATTGTCACAATCCTTTTGTGCTGTGCTTTTTGATTTTTCAATTTAATTAATTTAAAGTTAAAAATTTTTTTAAAAATATCTTTAAAAAATAAAATATATTTCTTTATGAATACATAAGAAAGAAAAAAGCACAATTTTTCGTTTGCTTATTTTAATTTTGTTTGCTTATTTTAAGGATTTGTGCACTTACTTATTTATTTCATTTAATTAAATATTTTTTAAAATAATTTTATTGTTTATTTATTATGAGTAATTAGAATTGTGAAGGAGTATAGATATTTTAAAAATTTAAAAAAACTATGTAAAAATCTATGCAAACTGTCATTTTTGTTGTTTTTATTTATAATTTTTAATTTTAAAATGGGAATGCGACGGAAATGTCAACATAATTTTTTAAAGCTCGTTTTTGTTTTTCTACGTTTTGCTTTTGCATTTACATTAATATTACGACATTCTCACGGAAAATATTTTACAAAAAACTTTTAAAATTTTTCAATTAATTTTTTTCATTTATTTTATTAATTTTCTAAATTTATTTTTAATTTATTTTTGCTTTTTCCCCAATTTTCATTAAATTAGATTCGACTTCGCGCTGTCAACTTCCACAATTAAAGGATTTTTAATCAATTAAAGCCAACTTTTAAAAAAATTACCATAAGTTCGAGTAAATAAGACGTGGCCGTTCGAAGAATTTTTGAATTTTTACTTGGCTTTCATTTTTTGACGAAATTGAGCTCGTAATTTTTAATCTGCAACTTGGACCTGCTTTAATGAAGATGCTTATTAAATTTCATGCATCACAAACACAAAATAACAGAATGAAGGGCAAGTTAATATTCAAAAGTTCAAAAATTCTTCGAACGGCCGCGTCTTATTTACTCAAACTTAGGGTAATCAATTTATCAGAAAAATAATTTATTTTGCTATTTTATAAAGCTTATAAATTAAATTAAACAATAAATCCATATAAACATATAGCTTTTTATTTATTTTTATTTATAATTATTATTTAATTAAAGAAGTTGAAATTATTTATAAATAAAATTTCCGATTAACATATTCTTTCGTTAATTTGATTTTACATTTTTTATAAAATTTAAAATAATGATTACTTATGTAACATTTATTTTTATTAAAATTATTTTTAATTTTTAAAATCTTGTCTACAATTATCGCTAAATGCACGATTCGTGATTTACGATATGATTTTTACGATTATTTGCAACAAACATAATTGAATAAATTTATTCATCAGCATGTATAACAAATGTTTGTTGTATAAATATTATAATTTGGCTTTTATTTTTCTTAAAAAATTTCAAAAAATATTATCTTCTACGCTTTTTTGGCTTTTGTTGTGTTTAACAAATAATAATTTTTAACGCATGACACGTCAAAAAAAAACTTTTTAGAATTTTTTCCACTATAAACTGCATTTTTTGTAATGACAAAAATTTTAAAGCAAAATTTAAGTATATATTAAAACATTTTAAGTGTGGAAAACTTTTTTGGCATTTAGTGGGAGGCTTCAATTTTTGTTGCAATCATTGGACCAACTTGATTTTGTCCACTCACGTGTGAAAATGGTTGCGTTTTTTTAACCCACCTCCCCTCTTGAACCTTCCTCTCCCCCGTCCCACTTCTCTTTCTATTTAAGCATATCTATTTATATAATACATCCATGATTTATTTGGATTATTCAGAGCAAAATAAAAAATTGAGAAAAAACTAAAGTTTATGTTAAACATTTTCTTTATTGATTTTTTTATTTCCTTTTTTGCAATATTAAAATGGATAATCACAGTTTCAAATAATTATAGGTAGAACTTTTCTCTTTTCTTTTAACTCAAAGAAATTGTAAATGCCTTCTTAATTCTAGTGTTCTAATTTTTTTAAAATTCGCATTTGAATCTGTCAAATTTTTTTGACGTTTTCCAATTTTGTGTCAACAGAAAATTTAAAAAAATAATAATTAGGAGATTTGCAACCAAAAATTTACAAACAAAAGAAAAAAAATTGTCACACGATCGGATTTTTTGCTTATAAAAATTACATTTTTATTAAATTAAATTGAAATATAAACTAAAATCTTGTTTTTATGAAATCAGGAAATTACAAAATTTTAATCTTAATAGATTAAATATTTACACGAAATTTATATTTTTTCAAAATTAAATTATTTTAGTATATACAAAAATTATTAAATTAATTGAAATTATTAAATTAATTGAATTTTTATTAATTATGCAAATTCTAAACAAAAACAAATATACAAATTTATAAGAAAAAATTAAGTTAATTAATTATAAATTTATAAAAATTATAATTAGTTTAGATTAAACATTTTTAATTAATATTGTGTACAATTTTTATAATGGATTGTACCTATTGCATTACGATAAACCAAATTTCGCCCAAATGCATAGAACTACGATTTAAATTTTATCACATGTGGAGACTTGCCGGAAAAGATAATTTTTCTATTCAAGCAACAGTTTTGCAGTTGTGTTGAGTACATTGAGTGATCACGAGCATTATTCATTGTTATTTCCAACAACTATTCCGAAAGAAAAAAATTTCTCTACAAAAATGTATTAAAATTATAATTTTTCATAATGTATGTAGTTAGTAATTTCAAAGTTTCCTCGTTAATAATTTATTTCTAACAAAAAATAAATATAATTTATAAGAAAAAATTAAGTTAATTAATTATAAATTTATAAAAATTACAATCAGTTTAGATTAAACATTTTTAATTATTTTTGTGTACAATTTCTATAATGGATTGTATTTATTGCATTACGATAGACCAATTTTCGCCCAAATGCATAGAACTAAATTTTATCACATCACATGTGGAGACTTGCCGGATAAAAAAAATTATCCCAATATTTAAAAAATAAAATTAATTCTTTGAAAATTTAGAAAAATTTGGCAAAAACAGAAAAAATACAATAAAAAATTTCAATTTACCAATTAAAATGTATCAAATTCGATCAAAAAAGCATTTGTTGCATTTTTTTAAATAAAGGTTTATTTTATATTTTGTCACAATTACAGATTTAAAGGATAATTTTTTGTAGTAGTTTTGTTTTTTTTTATTAAAATAATTTTATTATAATATTTGCATATTAGATGAAAAAAAATAAATAATTTAAAATTTTATTATAAATAGCAATTAATAAACAATGTTGACAATTTAAATTAAAATTTAAAGACTCTAAATTGAAAGTTAAATTCATTTTTAAATAACAATAAATTATTAGACTAATAAATTATTAGTCTTTAAACAACAATTTTATCTACCTATTTTTTTATAATAAATAAACAAATAGTAATTTAAAATAAATTAATAATTAAGCTTTCTTATTAAATTTTTTTCTAGTCTTTGTATAATATAAATTCATTACTTTATGCTTTGTTGAATTGCAAACATTGTAAAAAATTTAGTAAGCATTATTTAAAAAAAGCTTAATGACTTTTACTGATACTTTGCAAATATTTGCAAAGTACCATAATTAATTGCGAAAACTACAATATAATCTATAAACGTCTAATTTTTGAAAATATGCATAGACAAACTTTAAAATTCTCCTAATCAGATCCGTTATTCAAATGTAAACATTTTAAGCAAAAAAGATGCGGAACACATGAAAAAAATTCGAATCGAAAATGCATTTGGTGGAGAAGTCCGCACCGATTTTATATACCATGAAAATTTGAGGCCGGCTGTTTCGGTTGGATGCTCCTAATTGGTAATTAAGAAAAGATAAACCGATGAGCTAATTGTTTCATTCGCAACTCCTTCGAGTAAAGCAAATAGTAAACTAAAAAAAAAGAAAAACAAAGGAAAATATGGCAAATTAAGCATATTTTACTTTTTTGGCAATATAATTCTAAAATGCTGTTTTTAATATGATATTTTTTATGAAATGGGACAATCCGAAAATAAATTTCGGAAAAAAAGTAAAAATTTAAATAAAAAGTGAGTGGTTTTTCTGTTGCTAAGGGTAACAAGATAAAATTACAAAAAATTAAGTAAAATTTAATAATTTTATTAAAAACATTATAAAATATTGAAATTTTAAGATTTTTTATTGCAACTATTGACAACAATGCTTAACCGGGTATTAAATTTTGTTTTTAGATCATTAAAGAGTCTGTATGGACTTTTCTTTTAGAATTTACCTGCCTCTTTAGCATTGACTGGAATGGACTTCGACTCTAAAAACACTATCAGCACGATGGCTGCTAAAAACTCCGGAAATGAATCAGCTATAATGCCAGCTGCACTTCCTTCCAATACAATTATGTTTGACATGTCGAAAAAAGAGGAATTTAGCATATACAGCGGTTTTCGAGTTCTCCATCGTCATCTAATAGCTACATGGAACGTGGATTTGTAAGAGTTTTTAAAAATTCATTATTGTAGAATTCTTTAATTAATGTCTCGGCCTAAACAAATTTATTGTTTCAGGAACCACGATGAAATCGTGGAATCCACCCTTCAAAGAAGTCGGATTTTTATTATTCCACTTCCCAAAGCCAAATTTTATTCTGAAGAAGTTAGTTCATTTTCTTATCGAAATTTGCATTATTTTTATTAGGTATTTGTTGTGGTGTTTTTAAAATATTTTCATTTCTAAATTTTTTTTTCAGTTGGACGCTTTGCGAAAATTCGTAAGCACTGGCGGTTCCCTACTTATACTGATGTCGGAGGGTGGCGAACTTTATGCCAATACCAATATCAATTATTTACTCGAGCAGTTTGGCATTGTTTGCAACTCGGGTACGTATTAAGTTTAAGTATGTATCTCTATTTTGCAGAATAAATTTGTATATTATTGTTTAAAAAAAAAATTTTTAATAATTTTTTTTAAATATTAGTACTATTTTTGAATGTTTAAGGCTTATAACTATTCTGTTAGGTTTTTTTTGTAGAAAAATTAATTTATTTTACGGATATAGATTCTGTGATCCGCACCATATTCTATAAGTATTTTGACCCAAAAGAAGCCCTAATTTCAAATGGTGTCGTGAATCGTGCCATCGTCCAACCGATCGGAAATCGCAATTTATTGGGCACATTAACGAGCTCTAAACGGATTTTATCGGCCGATGTACGATCTCAAGCACTAAGCGCTTTTGAAAATCGGATTCAAAGTCCATCTGAAGTGAAAATACAGGACCAGGATGAGAACGATTCCGGAGTTAATAATACTCAGTAAGAGTTTTTCATTAACTTTTTGATGAATAAAGAAAGTATAGCATATATTTTTAAAATTATTTTTTTAGAAGTGCCCTCACATTTGTTTACCCGTATGGTGCGACTCTTACCATAAGCAAAAACGCTGTAGTTGTGCTATCCACCGGCACCGTTTGTTACCCTCTTAGTCGACCAATTTGCGCGTTTTCAAATGGCCCAAAAGTTTATCGACTTTATTATTTCATAATTTACTCTAATTTCGCGTGTATAATTTCGGGTGTTTTGAACCAAATTTAAATTGGCGCCAATGAGTTCATTCTGTTGTATTGGATCCAAGCGAGTCCAAATTTTGTGCCCACTTTTATGAAATCGAGACAAAGGCGGACACAAAATTTGGACCTTAACGGATTCGATACAACAGAATGAACTCATTGGCGCGAATTTAAATTTGGCTCAAAACACCCGGTCTTATACACGCGAAATTAGGGTAACTATATTTTTTTAATTTTTAATTGAGTACCATTTAAATCAAATTATGATTTTAACTATGAAAAAATTTGCATTTAAAACTTGTAGTTTGATTGAAATTATTTTTTTATCTTAGGAAGGTGACGGACGGGTGGCAGTTCTCGGCTCTACACATATGTTCACTGACGAATATCTGGAAAAGGAACAAAATATAAAGATTTTTGTAAGTTTATTTTTATTTTGACACCATTATCTCGTGATTAAACTTCAATTTAAAAATTTTAAAGATAAGTTTTTATATTTAAAGTATTAAAATATAAAAACTGCATTTTTTTATTCTTAGCACTTACTAACAAAAACCTCTTTCTTATTTTATTTTTATTTTTAGGATATTGTACTAAAATATCTCATCGAAGGCATTGAATTCAATCAAATTGACGCGTCCAATCCAGATCTTGCAGACGCTCATACAACGCCCGACCATCTTCAGTTGGCAAATCAGCTCAAAGTATGTCTACAAGAAAGTGACGTGGAACACACTAATTTTGGTAGAACTTTTGGCGCTGTGGGCAATGGAGGCGGCGATTTTACGCGAATTTTTGACGTATCACTTGCCGCCATAAATTTAGATCATTGGCCCGAGGCAATTAGGTATTTTTTATGCTCATTTTTCGAATAATTTATTCGACACTTTTTAAGTTAATTTACATTTATTTTTAGGTGTTATAAACGACTTGGCTTGACTCATGAGCCGTTAAGCCTTGTCTCACCCGTTTTTGAAGTGCCTCTTCCTTCATTACAACCAGCCGTAATACTTATAATTTTTAATTTTACATTCAATCTAATAATACTATTCTTTATTTAATGTTTGCCATGACTTTTCACCCATTAATTCTCACTCGAATCACTTCATTTTTTGCACCCGGGGTTTTTAATTTTTTTTTTAAAGGTTTTTCCACCAAATTTCCGCGAATTACCCCCACCCCAACTCGAGCTTTTTGATTTGGACGAAGCGTTCTCGTCTCACGAGATTCGACTGGCTCAACTCACTAATCAATGTAAATATTTTTAAGGATAAAATACTTAAAAAAATAAGGACAAAATACTTAAAAAAATTTAAGTATTTTGTCCACACTTTCGAGCCCTATTAATTTATCTCTATTGCATTGATAATTTTTGAGAGTTATCACTATGTGTGGAACAAATTCTTAAAATAAACTTTTTCTATTTTTAGGTGTTTTATATATATTTTTAGGTACGGAGGATGAACTTGATCTTTATATTCGCGAAGCTAGTGAACTTCTTGGCATTTCTCGCTTAATATTACAAGCTAATATTAATGCCAAAACGATTCTCGAACATGTCATTCATCAAATTGTTGAGTACAAAAAGTCGAATCAGGCAAGCAAAAATTATTAGATCAAAACCTTTTTTAGGAAATTAACAATTTAAACCTATTTAAAATTCGTTTTTTCAATTTTAGGACACGGAACTGCCACCAGTCTATGCGATGGATAGTTCAAGTGGTGACTATAAAATTGGAGCTGGACCTTATCATCATCAAGAAGAACAAGAGCTAGACTATTTTTCCGATATTGACGA
Organism: Bradynema listronoti; assembly: GCA_024678965.1. Classification (NCBI taxonomy): domain Eukaryota; kingdom Metazoa; phylum Nematoda; class Chromadorea; order Rhabditida; family Allantonematidae; genus Bradynema; species Bradynema listronoti. The sequence goes on along the minus strand of JANLNO010000007.1, from coordinate 4,237,366 downwards.
CTACGATGCACTCGATGTGATAGAAGCTTAATAATATGAAAATGCACTCGAGGCAGTAATTACAAAATTCAAATGATATTTAGAAATGATATACATTTATCGGGCTCTAAACTCTATTATATTTTAATTTTTATTTAATATTTGGAAATATTTATCCAATTTCATGTTTAATTTATACAAATTTTATATGTACAAATTTCTCGATTGTATTTTGCCATGTGTGCAAAAAATGGATATTGTTTGGGACGAAGAATTTTTTGGAGGACGGGAAAGAAGAATTTTGCGTTCTTTGGACCCAATTCGAATATTTTTGGGAAAACAAAACGCAATACAAAGTCCATCGGTTGACTATTTATTATTTAGGAAAAGAAAACGAAAAAATTGGTTTATTTTTCATTTTTTTTAAAAAAGCTTCTGATGAAACAAAGAAAAAAAGAAATAGGGTAATAAAGTAGAAATTGAAGAGAGCAAAAACAAAAGATATTATTAGATAAAAATTCAATTTTTCACCTTTTTTAAACAAAAAAGATAATGATTAATAATGGAATAAAATTAGATGAAAAAAGAATATATAATGGTCATTCATAATGTAGTTGGACGAATGAAAATAAAGATCATTTTGATCTTTTCTCTCTCATTAATTTATTTTTTGTCCAAAAAAAGTAATTATATGTATAAATTTTGAATCAAATTAAATAAAAAATTTATTTACTTTTTATCTAATACAACATTAGAAAATATTCTAAAGCTGAAATTCTTGAATAAATTTATAATATTTTCACTATTACGTGCTTGTTGATTGTACTTTCCATCAAAAAAGGTGAAAAACTAATACAAAATGAATATGGCGAAAAAGTAAAGAAAGAGATTAAAGAATGGAAAATCAATAGAAATGAAGAAGGGTGAACTCTGAAAGTTCCTCCCATAATGTTTTTTCTTCCCGATCACAAAATCGTCATCTCAAGGCATATCGTTAACATTTTCCTATTTTAAAAAATAAATTATAACGGCTGCAAATGATATTTAAAAGGGCAATGATAAGATAGAATTTAGATTTTTGCGTTATTATCGTTTTTTATATATCATATATTATTTTTGCTTTCGTAATTCAATTGTATCTTACACATGACCATATTTTGTGTTCTTAAGTTCAATTGATTATATTAAAGTAGGTAATTAGAAAAATTCAATATTAATTTTTTTTCTGACTTATAATCTCTCTAAATTTGAGATTTTTTTCCGGATTTTCTTATAGAATCGTTTATAATATCATATTATTGTAAATTTAGAAGCGCGAAAATTTGACGCACAAGGAACGCGCAAATTTACTACGCTGAAAATTTTTTTAAGTTAAATCTAGACATGTGATACCTCATCAAAGCTCTCATCGCACTGACCAAGAATTGTGTAAGAACTGTAGCCCAATTTTGCTTCCCTGTCGAATTACGATCACATGTTCAGATTCAATTTAAAAAATTTTTTCCTCGTGGTAAATTTTGGCGCCCCTAAATTAGAACAAACAATATGGCATTATAAACGATTCTGGAAAAAACTCAAATCCAGAGAGATTATAATTCTTTACTATTTTCATTTTTTGCTTAATTCTTATTTTTATTTACTTTTTTAACCAAATTTGATACTTTTATAAATCAAAGTTCAACTTTATGGGGTTTTCTTTATTTTGTGGAAGTATTCTAGCATCTATTTTTTCAATAAACACGTCGCATAAAAACAATCTTGATTTTTTACTATAATTTTTTTTCCGTTTTTTTGCTTATCTTCTATCTTTTCCCAATCAACATATTTAACTTTTAAACATTCAGTTTAGATACGGGTGTTTTGAATTTTTTATCAAGATGTCCGTTGCAAAGAACTTTTATCAGGTTTATACTTCTAATTTTTTTCACTCTTTTTGAATTTTTAGAAAAATTTGATTTTAAAAATATGTTAGTTGTTATTGATTTGAAATTAATGTTTTTTATTTTGTTTAGGTGATCAAGGCGGCTCCAAAAGGTCGTTACAAGAGTATCCTTCGCAACTATGAGGTAGAGGACATTCTCAAGTTGCGCGGCTCTTTAGACATTGAGTATACGTTAGCTGTACGTAGTGCCAACAAACTCTGGCAACTTCTCCACACAGAGCCGTACATTGCTGCGCTCGGCGCACAAACTGGCAATCAAGCTGTGCAAATGGTACGCGCCGGTCTTCAGGCTATCTATCTTTCTGGTATGACTATTCTTAAAAATTTTACTTGGCTTTTTTATGTCCGAAAAATTGGAATTTTTTTTTGGAAATAAAAAATATTCTATTGAGAAATTTTTTATCTTTTATGTAGTGTTTTTTTAAGCAAAATTTTTATTTTTTAGGTTGGCAAGTTGCGGCTGACGCTAACACCGTCGGCGACATGTATCCGGATCAGTCGCTTTACCCGTGCAATTCCGGCCCGGAGCTTGCTCGTCGAATCAATCGTGCTCTTCGACGTGCCGATCAAATCGAATGCGTTGAGGCCGAGGACTACAAATCGATTCGAGACTGGTACGCGCCGATAGTTGCCGACGCTGAAGCTGGCTTTGGTGGTGCCCTCAACTGCTTTGAATTGACTAAGGTTTGGATTATTTTTTCTAAGATTTTATAAAAAGGCTGAACTGAATTTAATTTTATATTAATGAATTTTCAGAGGGAATATTTAAATGATAAAGGGAAAATATTTTGGTGTGTTTAAATTTTTTTGATTTATTGCCTTGTTTTTTATTAGTAAAAAAAAACATTTTTAGAACAAAAAGATAGAAATTGCGAATCACGCAAAAGAGAAAAATATAAATTATTTTCTAAGTAACATTGATCTAGATAGAATAAAATGAATTGAAGATATATTTGTACAAGAAATCAAAAAATTATGTTATAAAGAATAAAAAAAGGGATATAAAAATTAGAATTAAAATTTTTAGTCAATTAATTTTTTAAAGCATGTATTATAAAGATAGATTAATTTATAAAGGATTTTTAAAAAATAAATATGAAAATAAAATTAATTTCTAGTATAATTGTTTTTATTTTTAAGGCATATATTGAAGCGGGTGCAGCCGGCGTGCATTTCGAGGATCAGCTTGGTTCGGAGAAAAAATGTGGTCACATGGGTGGAAAAGTACTAATTCCGATTTCGCAACACATTCGTCATTTGAACGCGGCACGTCTTGCTGCCGATGTGTGTGGAGTACCAACCATTCTCGTGGCACGCACGGACGCCGAGTCCGCACGATTGCTAACCAGGTATTCATTATAATAAATATGATGATCAAAAATTTGCATTAAAACTTTAGTGACATTGATGAACGCGATCATCCATTTATTGACAGAGCTGCTGGCCGCACTACAGAGGGGTTCTATAAGTAAGATTTCTTTCGATTAATCGACTAAAATAATTTGAATTCAGGTTTTTGAAAGATTTTGAAATAATAAAGTCTTTTTAAGATTTACCCTAATTTCGAGTGTATAAAATCGGGTGTTTTGAATCAAATTTAAATTGACGCCAATGAGTTCATTCTGTTGTATTAGATCCGTTGGAGTCTAAATTTTGTGCCTGCCTTTGTCTCGGTTTCATAAAAGTGGGCACAAAATTTTGACTCGCTTGGATCCAATACAACAGAATGAACTCATTGGCGCCAATTTAAATTTGATTCAAAACACCCGGACCTATACATGCGAAATTAGAGTATTAGTTTTTTATTTTTATTTTTTTTTTGTCATTTAATACATTTTAGACTTCGTGACGACACAGCAATTCAGGCGTGCATTGCTCGTGCAAAATATTATGCGCCGTATTGCGATCTTATCTGGATGGAGACTTCACATCCCACCCTTTCCGATGCTCGCGAATTTGCTGAAGGTGTTCGTAAGGTAGAACATTTTTTATTTTCACATTTTTTTTCAAAAAATTAAATTATAGTTTTTATTGATTCTCGTTTTTTTTATTAAAAAAATTTAAATTTTTTTCACACAATTTTAATTAGGCTATATTATAAAATATTACATTCTCTATTTTTGGTTTGGATTTTTAGGACTTTCCGGACAAAATGTTTGCCTATAATTGCTCACCATCTTTTAATTGGCAGAAGCATTTACGTATGGAAGACATTGAGAAATTCCAACGTGAATTAGGCGCCATGGGTTTTAAGTATCAATTTATCACACTTGCCGGTTTTCACGCCAACAACTTTAGCATGTTTGATTTGGCACGTAACTACAAGGAGCGCGGCATGGCCGCTTATTCGGAACTTCAACAGCAAGAATTTGCTAACGAAAAGTGAGTCTTATTTTTGAAATTTGTTTTTTTTTTTTGATACTAAATTGATTTAGTAAAAAGTTGTCTTTATTATTACTTTAATTTTACGATTGACTCTATTTTAATTTTATTTGTAGATACGGTTATACAGCGGTGAAACATCAGCGCGAAGTTGGAACCGGTTACTTTGACTATGTGGCGCAAGCTGCTGCCGGTGGACTCGCATCGACGACTGCGTTAAAGGGTTCTACTGAAGAAGCACAATTTCATACTGCTACCGGTTCTCCTGAAGAGGATGAAATTGTCACGGTTTGGTCATTTAAAAATTTTGTATTTAAAATATAAAATTTATAAACGAATTATCTTATTTGAAAATTAATGGATTTTGTTTAATATGTAAAAAATTATATATTTATTGCAGATTACGTTGGCCGAGGAACGAGGCGATGAGCGTATTTTGACTCCTGATGCGTTACGTTTCGTTCGCGAATTGCATCAGAAATTTGAACCCGTACGACAAAAGTTACTCGTTCAGAGAAAATTTCTTCAGCAACGAATCGATAATGGCGAATATTTCCCCGATTTTGATCCAAACACGGCGGATTTGCGTAATGATAAATCTTGGAAAGGCGCCGTCATTCCTAACGACATACAGGTATTACACATATATAAAAGATTTTTTAACTGAAAATTTTAGTATTTTTTTAATAGAATCGGCAAGTCGAAATTACTGGTCCAACCGATCGTAAGATGGTGATTAACGCGTTAAATTCCGGCGCAAATGTCTTTATGGCTGACTTTGAAGATTCAAACTCGCCAACGTGGCGCAATCAGGTTGAGGGCCAAATCAATCTTTACGATGCAGTTCGCGGTGATATTTCGTATACGCATCCCATTACTAAGGCTGAGTACACTCTTAAGAAAGATCATGCCGGTATAGGATTTATTTTTTCGCAATAGAATTAACATTTTCGAATGTTTTTTTTTAAATTTTTAATGTATTTTTTTTTCAATAAAATTCATAATTTATTGGTCTTTTTAAAGTTCTTATGGTTCGTCCGCGTGGTTGGCATTTGCCGGAGAAGCATGTTCTTGTAAATGACAAACCGATGAGTGCTTCGCTATTCGATTTTGGCATTTTCATGTGCCACAACGCTCGTAAGCAGCTCGACAAGGGCTCATGCCCGTATTTTTATCTGCCAAAGTTGCAGAACGCAACGGAGGCTCGGCTATGGGCCGAGGTATTCAAGTTTACCGAAGAAAAACTTGGACTTCCGCATGGTTCGATTAAGTGCACAGTTCTTATTGAGCATTTGCTGGCTGCCTTCCAGGTAGGATGGATTAATATGTATTTTTGTTTGTTTTTTTATCATAATTTTGCGTGCATAATTTCGGGTGTTTTGAACCAAATTTAAATTGGCGCCAATGAGTTCATTCTGTTGTATTGGATTCAAGCGAGTCCAAATTTTGTGCCCACTTTTATGAAACCGAGACAAAGGCGGGCATAAAATTTGGACCCCAACGGATTTGATACAACAGAATGAACTCATTGGCGCGAATTTGAATTTGGCTCAAAATACCTGGCTTTATACACACGAAATTAGGGTAAATTGAATTATGAGTATAATTTTTAATATAAACGAAAATGGAATTGAATTTTAATAATTGTCTTATTTAGATGGACGAAATCATTTATGAGCTTAAAGACTACATTATCGGCCTTAATTGCGGCCGTTGGGATTATATTTTCTCCTACATTAAGACGTTCCGCAATCATCGCAAATTCCTCCTACCGGATCGTTTCCAAGTCAGTAAGTAACTTTTCATGTAAATATAAAATTGTGAAATCTTTTCAATAGAGTGCGAGGGAAGAGGGCTTAAATAAAATTAAAAATGGGAAAAATTTTAGTAAAGAAATTTATGAAAAATAATTTTTTGAAAGTTAGAAACCAATGGATTGAAAATAAGATTCTAAATTATATTAATAATATATTAAGTTTACTATTTTACTTATTTCTCTCATTATAGCGATGACATCGGAGTTTCTTCGCGCTTATTCACTTCTATCCATTAAGACTTGTCACAGCCGCGGCATTTTCGCTATGGGCGGTATGGCCGCACAAATTCCAATTAAGCACGATCAGGCTGCTAATGATAAGGCAATGGCCGCAGTCCGCGCGGACAAGGAACGCGAAGCCAACGATGGTCACGATGGCACATGGGTTTCTTGCTTTTTTAATCAAAATTTTTTGTTCAACTTTTTTTTTGGAAAAAAAATTGCTTGATCGTAAATGAAATTATTGAAAAGCATTGTACGTTTTCAGGTGGCTCATCCGGGTCTTGTACCAGTTGCTAGGGAAATCTTTAGCTCTGTCATTAAGGAACATAACCAAATTCATCAGCAGCTAGGTTCTTACTCTGTGATTAACAAGGACCTTACCGTTGTGCCTGACGGTACGCGCACTGAGTTTGGTTTTCGTCGGAATATCTCCGTTACATTGGGTAAGTTTACGTTGAATTGATTTATTGGCTTTTGATTTCTTATAAATATTTATTTTTTAGGATATATGGATAACTGGCTTCGTGGTGTCGGCTGTGTACCACTTTACAATCTTATGGAAGATGCAGCCACTGCCGAAATCTCGAGGGCACAGCTTTGGCAATGGTTGCGTCACGAAGCTCGCATGGAGGATGGACGAATTATTGACCCCAATCTGATGAAGCAAACCATCGCCGCTGAGACGGGTAACTAACTATTTTTATCAGATTTTTCGTATTTAATTTTTTGACACTTTTTAGTCTAACTAATGATTTAACACCTGAGCCTAATGAAGTAGAAAATAATTTTAGAGCGTCGTTTGATTCGTGCTGGTTCAGTGGTGAATCGGCTCAGCGAAGCGTCCGAGCTACTTGAAAAATTCGTCCTTGAACCGGAGCTCAGCGACTTTTTGACTTTGGACGCATACGACAAACTCGTTTCGGAGGGAAAATAATTATCTGGTTATTGGGCGAAAATTTTGACCATTTGATATGGCCTATTATTTTCTTCATTTTATAAGTTATAATTTTAATTATATTGCCTTATTTTTTTCTACTTTTTTAAAGTTTAAATAATTTGCAATAAATGTTTTTTATGAATTTTTGACGATATAGCGGTCGGTCAGAATCACCCTACAAAATTTTTACTTTTCATTTTCATATTAATTTATTTACATTTTTGAATCTTGTTATTCCTTTCTATCTAGTTATAAAATTTATGTGTAAGGAAAACAAAATTCAAATTTGAAATCGAATGACCTTACAAAAGCCAAAAACAATTATAATCACAAGTGGTCGAATAAGAGTGAATAAGACTGATTTCCGCGACTTTGAATATTTTTTTCCAAAATTCAGTCTTATTTCACTCTTATCCAACTACTTGGAATATTTTTTCGAAAATTATTTTCCAAGTCGTTGGATAAGAGTGAAATAAGGCTGAATTTTGCAAAAAATATTCCAAGTCGTGGAAATCAGTCTTATCCGACGACTTGTGATTATAATTGTCTTTAGCTTTTGTAAGGTCATTCGATTTCAAATTTAAAATTTTGCGCGTTTTGCCTGAATTTTTTCGCCTTCGCAATTTCTTACTGTAGGAAAATTAACTAGGAGTTGAAAAACGCGCAGGGTGGTGGTTGGGGGGGATGGAGGGAAAGTGCCAAGCTTAAAAAAAAGAAATATTATAACGGTTACCGTAGTACTACTTAGACTGTTATAATATTTCTTTTTTTAATGCTTGGCACTTTCCCTCCATCCTCCCCGACCACCACCCTGCGCGTTTTTCAACTCCTCGTTAATTTTCCTACAGTAAGAAATTGTGAAGGCGAAAATAAAAGTGCGAGAAAATTCAGGAAAAGCGCGCAAAATTCAAATTTGAAATCGAACATTCCGAAAAATATTGTCTTTGATTTAAACTTAATTTAAACATTTAATGCATTTATCAGGCAACATGTAATATATAAAAACGATAATTTAATATATATGTAATTATTTTACTTATTGGGGGAAAGGAATTCCGAGTTTTAAGCGCAAACAATATAAAAAGGAAAAATTTCAAATGGAAAAAAGAACCAAGTAATTCATTTTCTAAAGCTCAGCAAAAGGAAAAGAATTACATCAAAAATAATATGAAAATTTAATACTGGTCATTTTTATCTGACAAACGATCTAAACGTAGTCTTCCTTATTGGCGTCGGTCACCGAGATTCGTTCGCCATCTTCCGGCGCCCGACTAATTGCTCCACTTCTACGCTGAAAATTAGGTCGACGCCCAACGTCTCTGCGGGATAATTGAGCAGTTATTCGAGCGACTTGAAGAAGAAGCACGGATCCTCGGATTTGATGTTCTTTTAACGAATCGGCATAAAAAATGTGCTAGAAAAAAGAAGAAATTATTAAGGAAAATTCCGACAATTTTAGGAAGGCGCAAAAATACAACCCCAAATAGTTGCTTTCTTCAGGGCCGATTCTTTCTTTAAAAATACTAAATTTCTAGACTATCAATAGAGGACAAAAGAGACATAATAGCTTGTGAATTATGCATAAAAGAACTAAAGAAAGAGTTGCTAAAGGAAAATCTGAACGACTTGCTTAAAAAAGAAGAAGAATCGTATACAGCCAGATAAACTAATTTAAAAAGTTGGAGACATAGTCCCAAATTCGCCATTTATTCCACAAAATCTATTTGCATATTCTCATAAAAACTATAAAAAAAGGTAGTCGTCTTGAAAACTTAAAATAATCTTAAATAATGTTTACGCAAATTTTTACACTTATCGAACTAAACGAAAATATTCCCTTTGTTCTATCAAAAAAGATGTTTGCAACAACAAAATGTAAGTAAAAGTAAGGAATTTTTCTAGGCTTTGAGGTAATATTGACTCGAAACAATTTCTTCAGAACTTATAAATCGAATAAAAGCAAATTTTGAAAATTGGCTAAAAAAATTTTAAAAATAAAGACGGACAACGAATCACTAAGAGTTCTGAATTTTATTTTTAAAATTTTGAAAATGCTAAAAGAAATTGAAATGATGACGTTGAAAAAAAAACATAGTTCTGCCCATAATTGCTAATTGTTTATTTTAATAAAATATTTAAAACATTAAACTAACATTAAGAAGTGGAGACTTCTTAAGTGAAGACTTGCGAAGTAGAAGCGGATTCAATCAACATCTTCATCAAAAAGATGCGCGCCATAATTACGCGCTCGAAGCGCGGCTCGCACGCGTTCTTCCTCACGCCGCAAACGTTGATGAGTGCCGTCTAGACGATGCAATGACGCCGAGTCAGCTCGTACCAAGCCATCCCAGTAGTTAGGTTCTTCAATAGTTTTTCTTGAATTCGTCGTAACGTTGTCCTCCAAGCTCGACTTGTAGCTTCGCCTTTTTCCTCTAAAAATTCCCGATTCATTGTGATGGAATTGTATCTAATATAGAAAAATTCTTATTAATAAATGTAATACAATAACACCTTGAACACGATCTAGTTCCGCGGTCATTTTTTCGCTCTCTTACTGGATGAAATTTATAATACGATTCACTACGATCATCCGCTTCGTTCAACGTCGAATCAAATCCATGAATTCCTTCTTTTCTTCGATGTATGGCTGGCTGCGTTGATGAGCCTTCACTGTAAGACGAAAAATTTGAAGAAGATCTTGAACGTAACGAGGCACAATTTCTTTTATTGAAGTTGGAATTTTGATGTCTTTCCACTTCAATAATATCGCCGCCACGTTGGAATTTGTAGGATAAAGGAGATTTTGTTGTTTTACAATAATTGTCGTAACAATTTTCATTATTATTTATTTCTTTATCATAAGAAAATTTGTCGCTAAAATCATTTAATCCACGATAATCACTACGATTGTATGAATTCAATTCCTTTTTTAGATTTTTGTTCTCTCTATTTCCATTAAAAGAAGATTCTCTTTGCTTTTTTGTATATGATAAACGCCTCTCGTCGGCGGGATTGTAATGCCTCATTTCTATTTCTTCTTCAATTTCTGTCTCATTCTTCTCAACATTAAGATTCTCGAGATTTTCATTGCCATAATTTTCATTCAATTTCGATCGTAAAGTGGGAATTACTGGTGATCGGGGTCGTTTTGCGCTATTCGCTTCTGGTCTATGTCCTGCTTCATCGTCCGATTCCTCTCGCTGGCGTTTTGCAGATGCATCGCGTGCGCGTTTTTCTTGTGCGTCGCGTTGTGCTTGCTCGAGTCTCCTAGCAGCCTCCTTTTGCGCGGAAGCAATTTTTTGTAATTTTCTCTCTGCCAAAATTTGCTTTTCGCGCTCCTTGCGACGCTCTTCCTCGAGCTCAAGACGAATACGTTGCTGATAGAGTTCATTTCTAAAGAAGAACAACATTTAATATTCATTAAAAAAATTAAAATGGAAAATTGACATTTGACTGTTGGCTCTTAAAATTTCTATAATTTTTTAAATCGAAATTTCATTTGATTTAACTTAAAATTTGATTAGAAATTTAATAATTCTTTAAAAATTTAATCACAAACAATTTTACAAACAATTTTTTATTTTATTTAAATATTCAAATTAATAATATCATAAAAATTTCTTTTATTTCTTTCCACTTTGTGGGATTTTTGTCATTTGTCATTTTAATCTTTGAAGTTATAATTTCAAAAAATGTTTTTAAATTATTGTAAAATTGTCCAATCTAATCTTCTAGTTATTTCCAATATATTATGTTGTCCCATAAATTTGGAAACATATTCTATATTTCAACAAAAAACTAATTTTATAACAAAACGAAACAAAACTGATTTAAACGAAATAATTGTCGTTATTATCGATGACCTTCTTCCACTTTTCGCGCATTGACCGAATTCCGTCCGTGTAGAATTCGGTCGGTTTCGATCTGAAGAATTCGTGGGTTAGTCCTGAGTTTGAGCTGTTCAAAGTCTAAATTATGCATTTTTTGGCGCCGCCTCAACATGATTTAAACGAGCTTGACTTAATCCAACAATACTTTAAAATTACCGCAAGAAAACGAGCTTTTACATGAGGTATAACACTTCTATAAACTTGCTTCGAACGACTGAAAAAACAATAATGTTTCCAAATTTATGGGACAACCTAATATTTACATTTTTATTTTGGTTGAACATATTTTCTGGATTTTTCCAGCATAAGATTTCAAAACAAAGAATTGAACGCATAAAACATTCACAAAAATATGTGATCAAATAGAAAATGCAAGAGTTAACATGCTAAATGTGTGCGTGTGTGTATATAAAAATAAATATTTTTACGTATATTTGCTAGAAACTAGAAATATACAAAAACAAAATATATGTTTTCATTGACGGCTGTTCAAATTTTCCAGATTTTTCTCATATTTTTACTTAAAAATTATGACTCATATAGTCCTTCTTCGACAATAAAAATTCGAATATATTATTTTTTTAATGAAGAAGAGGGAAATAGAATTAAATTTATAAAAAAAATATTCTTGGAAAAAATCAGACTAGTGAAATAGAGTAAAATAAAATCTTGGCTTTTAGCATTTAACGAAAAGTTAACGTAAAGAAAATAAAAAGGGATAGAAAATTTTCAAAATATTATCGCAAAGAAAGGTAGAAAAATAGTCAACTGGCTATCCAAACCAAATAACAAATCGAAAAAAATGTAAAAAAAAGTACAAAAAAATAACGAAAATTGAATTTCCAAAAATCTATTTAAGGACATTATTATTTAAAAGGAAAGAAAAAATTGGGAGAGAATTTAGAAAATATAATTAAACAAGAATTTAAAATTATATAATCTAGTTAGCATTTACTAAAGTGATATTTTTCGTTTGCAATTTTCGGTAATAAGTGAATTTTGAATCGAGATATATAAATCCCGGAATACGGTTAGGGATGATTTTCTAAGAAGTTTTTATGATTAAATAATTTGTGAAAAGTAATTAGATCTAAGATTATGAAAATTGTAATCTATCAATTTAGACATATTTTCAACAAGAATGAATTATTTATTCTACAAATTTCTCGCTATTTTCGTTTTATTCATATTTTTGGTACGAGCTCAAGATAACACCGAAAGTATTAAAACTACAATATCAAATGAGCCTAATTCTAACTCTAATTCGGAAGATATAACCAACGATTCTCTTGAGAACTCAACTTCGATTGTAGTTCCAGAATCAGAAAAATGCGATTATAACTCTATTTATCGACAAAGTTTCGTCATTGAAAGTTCATCAAACGGCTCAAAAGAAAATAAATCAAAAAATATTCAATGCGATTATTGGGTTTGTTAAACTATTTTCTCGTCATTACCTATTTTTAATAAATTTTTCAAAAATTTTAAATATTCAGATATATAAATATAAGGATTTTGTTATTCTTTTGCCAGAAAGCTCTCATTAAAGAATTTTTAATTTGGAATAATTATTTCATTTATATGAATATTTAAAAATCTTGTAACATTACTTCTTCTTAGATCTGCCGGGACAAATCCGGTAATCTAGCAACGATCAAATTAAATGGAAAATCACGCCCTTTGACGGCTACTGAACAGGAAGCCTATCAAAACTACACATCACAAAGTCCCTGGTATGATCTTTGGAATTTTGGAAAGCAGCTGACAGCTCCCTGTTTATGCCCAAATTGTACGTTAATTTTCGAAAAAAAAAAGCCAATTTTCGATTCTGTTTTTGATTCTTTTTTTAAATTTTGATACATAATAATTAATAATAACATATCAATTTACTTATTATTTTCCCCATATATAAAAGATAATTATTTTTCAATTTTTTTAAATAATCATGCTTTATTATTGAATTTGCAAAATAAATTATTTTCAGTTTTTTTTAATAAGTCATACACTAAAGTGCGGTTGTTTTAAATAAAAAATTGAGAATTTTTACTACATCTCAAAAGTGAAAATTAACATACTTGACCCGTTCACGTTCCTCAGCCTCCCATTCGCGTTGTTTCTCCAACATTTTTCGATGTTTGTTGTCCTCGATTTGCCTCAACAAGTCGAGTTTGTGTTGTTCCTTGGCGAAACGTTCACGTTGTTCCGCTGTGGCGCCTAATTGCGCCAAATTCAACGTCGACCGAGCATAATAAGATGGATCCACATAAAAGGAACCGTATGTAAAAGGAGTCGTATCGGAGGAAGCAGCCATTGGATTGTGTTGTACCTATAATAAAACAATTTTTTCTTAAATCTCTTTTATAAACCTATATAAACCTGTAATTCTGTAGTTATTTTTAAATATGCTGCTTAAAAATTTCAGCTCTAATTTTAACTATGGAAAATATTTTAAGCGAATTTATCGGAATTTATTTTTTCAATCTTAAAAAAAATCATACGAAAAATTGAAACAAAGACAAAGACTACTTCGATCAGTCGGAAAATAATTAAAAATTAAAAGTCACTTAAATTCCACAAAAAATTCCTTAACAATTTATTCATTGGCCAAGTTAAAAATGAAAAAAATGGGAAACAATAGAAACAAAAAAAAAACATTTTCTCGTATTTCTGAACTTAATTTTTGAACATTTTTGAAAGAGAAAAAAATGAAAAAATTCGTCTAAATTAACAAAATAAATATGCCCAACCTGTTTGGCCAACTCGAAATCGGACTTGTGATGTGAAATGTTTTGACTCGGTGAAAAGACCTCATTGCGCCATTTTTTTGGTCCGTTCGACGCATTGTTTATTGCTAACGAGACATTTGATTCATTTGATGGCCTAAATAATGACTAAGTTAAAAATATAAAAAGTTTTGTAATTTGTTTCATCTGAAAATTTTTTAAAAAAAGTTATGTTTTTTGGCCTATAAAAACAATTTATTTTTACTCTTGCAAATTTAAAAAGGAAAAATTACTCCTTGAAAAGTGAAATAGTCGTTAGAATGACCTCTTGTTGATTCTGATTTTTTGGAGCATATAAAGAAACCTTTTCTCCTGTAGCTTCTGATGAACCAAGTTTTTCGCCGAAGCATGTAGACGATGTTGTCTGAGAGCATTGATAGCCTGAGTCTTGTGAACAACTGTCCGTGTCTTCAACGTTTCGTTTTCGACTCTCTTCTAAAGAAAATTGTTGGTTTCCCGGGAATAAATTCTGTCGCTCGTCGACACAATATTCTGATGACTTAGCCTGATTATTGTAGAAGTTGCCCGTATTATTTTCGTTTTTTTGTTGTTCGACAATATCGATGGGTTGATAAAATCGCTGACCCTCAATTCGTAAGCATCTTATGCCAAGCACAGTTGTTGCATCCTCGATCACTGTAGGTGCGACAGAGCGAATTGAATTCTACAACAAATACAGAAAAAAATTTAAAAATCCCTAATAAATAATATTTCACAATATTAATCCATGTAATTTTTACCGATCGCACTATAGATTTCGCAAATGTAGGCAATAAGCGAGCCACGCGATTTTTTCCATCGGCAGTAATCGCATCATCATCGTCGGGCGAAATATTAGGGTCAACTAAAAAGATTTCATTATTTTTTACAAATCGATCAAATATATTATTCTTACCACAAGATTTTGAATTGAATTGCTGCGAATATGGTACATTAGAAATCATTTTCATCGATGTGATATCCGCTTTTGCACACGGTAGCCCATCACTCAAAGATTGTGTTGAAGGATTAAAAGCATAGGTACGAACCATTTTAATCAACGTATTAATATAAAAATACAAAAAAAGTTGAGAATTTTATTCGATTAACAAGACCTTAAAAATTTGATTAACACAACTTGTTAATAAATATGCTATTATTATAATACTTTTTTTTACAAATTTTATAACTTTTTAGACATCTTTTACACTTTTTTAAGAGTCAAAAAAGGTAAAATTTACTTAAAATTGACTCAAAATTTCAAAATGCATTATTATATTACACATTTTAATAATTTTGCCTTTGAAAAAGTGTCAAAAAATTACAAATGATAACAAAATTTGTAAATTGGAACCAATATTGAAAAGTTTAGCGTTAAACAAATTCTTAAGGTTTTGTTAATCGAATAAAAAAAAATTTAAAAAAAAAGAATTACAAAGATTGACTTCGAAATAAAAAAGTTATATAAAAAAATTAAACACCAAATTGGGCCACCCTGCAAAAATATGACTATTTTGGCATAGATTACAATAAAAGTTGACAAAAATCTAAAAATAAATTTAAGAATTGAAAAAGATCGCCAAAATTTAGTATCCAATAAATCGAATAAAATAAAAAAAAAATATTATTTATAAAAATTATAAAAAAATTTCCGTATCATCAAAAATTGAAATAAATACAAATAAGCATAAAAGTTATATAAACTACAAAATTTAAAAACTTTGTTACCATAACAATTGAAAAGACGGAAAAAAGGTGCGCAAAAAATACCGATTTTCACGTGTAAGAAAAAAATTTTAAAAATTCACATATAAATTAAAAAGCTAAAGTGAAAAATGGTGTTCTAATTAAATGTGAATAAAAAATATTAAAAAAATTTTAAAAATAGAAAAATTATTTAAAATATGTTTTTACCTAATATTGGAATAAAAAGATTTAAAAAAAACAAAAAAATGTCGTTTAAAGAAGAAGTAATAATTAGTTTAAACGTAGGTGTACGGAATTTACAAATAAAAAATAAAAGAAAAGAAAATAATAGAGAATGGGAAATCTGTAGATAATAAAATACAAGGAAAAAAAGAACTAGATGAAAGAAAATAAAATTTAAAAGAGTAAATGTAAAAAATAAAATAAAAAAAACAAAAAAAAAAGTAAAAATAAATTTTCTTAAAGAAAAAATTCTTAAAGATAAGAAAAAATAAATAGAGGCAAGGAACAAAAATTTAGTATTTATATACCACTTTTACGTTTTTCCGGCTTGTCCAGCTGAAAAAAAATTACGAATAAATATGCTATTATTATAATATACTTTTTCTGTCCACATCAACGGATACAGAAAAACAAAAAACATTTAAGCCTTCTCTCAGCTAAAAAATGACCAACCTAATGTAAAAAATGGTGAAAACAAAGGACTACTTCGTTATATTTTATTACAATCTTTCTATGGAAATAACTAATTTAAGATTTGTTCTTCGCTACAATTTGTATATTTTTTTAAAAACACTTTTTGAATACTCTAATCTAAGATTCATTTATTAATTTTAATAAAATTTATCACGCGAAAGTTTCACTAATTTATCAAATAGGCAATTTTTTTTCATTAAAAATTTATTAATAAAAAATGTGCAAAAACTACAAAAATATGCTAGGATTGGAATATGTAATATACATTTGTAATTCATTAAAAAATGAAAATATCAAGTTCGTGCTGGATTTTTCTGATTTATTAGCTTGTTTAAAAAATAACTTTTTATTTCTATCGATTATTCAACTTTTAGCTACATGACTTAACAAATGTTTTTAAAGAGTGGCCATTAGCCTTAAAAAAGAAATAAATACAATAAATGCTGTCTGAAGACAGCCAAGGATAACGCAATGAACTACGTTCAGTGGCTTTTTTGCCATAGCGAAAGGAAGCGCCAGAGATGCGCTGCTCACAAAGCCCAGTGTAGCAGGACCGATAAGGATCATAGCTGAACAATTTAAAAGTATATCATCCTTTTAATGAACCATAGAATGCTTTACCTAGAAATGGAGCGGATATGTACAACTTCCAAGCATGATTTCTCAGCATGATTATTGCCGTTAGAAAACCGAGAAAATGGACCACCGCATAGGTTAGGGCCATCCAAGCCAAAATGGCAGCCATTGTCGGCCAAAAGCCCACTTCTGAATCGGTTTCACCCAAGAGAAACACATCTCTCAAAGATGACACCCTGTGTTATACATTTATTGTATTAGAAGACATAACTAATTGCTGAATTTTATAATATTCTACTAAAGCTATTTCAAAGTACATACTTGAACCTGCTTCCTCCCAATTTTTCCTCAAAATTTAATTAACAAAATCACTAAAAGTTCGTTTTACTTTTCCATTTAATAAAGAATATAATTAATTTGCTTACATTTTTATGTGTTTACGCACTAGATTATAGAAGAATGAATTTTACAAGGATGGATTTTTTTACATCTCTAAATTAAATATATTGAATTTTTATTTCTCAAACATTGAAAAAAATTGTCGGCCAAATCGGATATGCCAAAAAATAAAATTTGATTTAGAAAATCTAAATAAAAATACTTTTACTATGAATATAAATTAAATGAAAAAATTGCACAACGCATCTCCAATTAAGTCCACAAATTTTAATAAATTTTAAGGATAAAGTAAATTGATAATATTTACACATAAAAAGAAATAATGCATTAAATCGAATGTAAATTTTGCAAATTAATAATTCATTTTGCATAATTTGAAATTATGCAAAACATTAAATAAAATTATTTTCCAAAAATAAATTATGAGCTATTTTTTTTTTGTATTTTTGTTGACCCAAGAAGTAACACGATCAGGATCGTTGCCGAGAACGTTTTCGTCGTTACGAAAATTACACGCATTAGATTTTTCCTCGACGTCAAGAGACACATCCTAAAAAATAAAAAAAAATAATAATAATACAAATTAAATTTTAGAAAACAAAAAACAAAACAGTTTAAATCAAAGTTCACATTCTTGTCGAAGAGCGCTAAATTGGTGTCAAAATCAAAATCAGTATCGAGCAGTTTAAAATCCAAAGGAGCGCTCAATTTTGAAAATGAATATTTTGAATAGCCGTTAGAAGCGTCCAATAAGGGCATTCCGCTAGGACCTGTAAATAGAAATAAAATTTTAAATTTAAATTAAATAAAAAATTGGCAATATTAGAAATTATATTAAAAAATTTGAACTAAATAAATAAAATTAGATTGTTAAATTAGAATTATGGAAAAATAAAAATTTAATCAATTAGTCAATTTATCAAACCATTTCGCATATTGTAATGACGTTTATTTCCGTCTCCGCCAACTCCATCAAATCGACGAGGCGGTGCTGGAACTTGTTGTTCAACAAAATGCTTAAAGTCACCGTATTGGTTACACTTAAGTTCCTGAGCAACTCCACTTTCTGCGCTTATGCTGCTCATTTTCGCAAATGTTGGCAGTAGCGTCGAGCATGGACGAGAAGGCAGGACATCTGCGGATGCCGAAACCTTAATCTCTGTATTCATCAGTTGATTAATCGTAATACGCGTGCCCTCGACGGTAGAGAGATTAGTCTTTTCGGTAAGCTTTTTCTCTTTCACATTCTTTATTAAACGTGTAGAGACTTTAGCATGTTTGACAAGCACTGAAGTCGGAGCAATCATAGTCTTAGGTTTTGAATCTATAAAAAAATTAAGCATTAGAAATTTTTTAAACAAAAAAGTGGCACTTTTTCAGTCGATGTCATGATGGCATATATTTATTTTCTGATGACATCAGAGTCCTGAATTCGAAATTTTGTTTCTATTAATTAATTTAAAAAGAGATTTCTATATTACTTGCAAATAATTTATAATTAAAAAAAGTCCATCTTTATTTAATCATAATCTTTTTCCAAGTTACTTGGAATTTTGATTCAAAACGTAATTGATAGAGATTAGAATTATGAATCGAATACACGTGCTTGCCGGAAATGTTTCAAAACCGAAAAAACGGAATTTTGAAGAAAGTTAAAAAATAGGAAATCGAAAAAAAATTGGTAAAAAAACTTCGGAAAATGAAAAACATAAATTTTTAGAGAATTTTTATAATTCTTAGAAAAATAAATTTTTTTTTAATTTTTGAAAATTTCCGAATTTCTGCTCATTTTTTCGGAAATTAAAAAAATGGCTAAAAACTTCAACAATCGAAAAACGGAATTCCGATTTACCTATAACTGGTTTGACGAATTTGGGTATAGGCGGATTATTTTGCTTCTTTTCCTTGGAAGTTCTAGACTTTAAATTCAGTTGTTGTCGATCCTCCGTTTCGTTTCCAATTGTTTTTTTCTTTAATTTTGTCGATGTAAGTTCTGCGCTTTCTTCGGTGTTCTTATTTGTTGTTGATTCTTCCATCTTAATCGAAGCCGCTGAAGCAACTTGTTGATTTTTAACTCCATGGTCAAATTGGAAGGCACTAGATGATGGAATATGAATTATTTTTACGTCGTTAATCTTATCCGATGAAATAACAATAGAGGACTCGTCCAGTGGAATACCGTCCCTTAAAATAATTAAAACATTAGTTTCAAATATTATTTTGAATTTTAGCTAATATTCAAAAAGTTAAATAAATTAAGTAAATAATATTACTTTATTGGTTGTTCGATTTCAATAGTCTTAGTAATGCCATCAACTTGTTTCACTTTTCCCTGAAAATAGCCAAAACTGCCGCAATCAACCGTCACCAAACAGCCGTAAAACTCTTGCGTATAATCAGTGCTCTGATTACATTTAAGTTCCTGAGCAGTGTCGCGTTCTGCGTTCACACTGCTCAGTCGATCAACTTTTGGCAGTAAGCTTGGACGAGAAGAAATAACATCTGCGGATGCCGAAACCTTAATCTCTGTATTCATCAGTTGATTAATCGTAATACGTGTGCCCCCGACGGTAGAAAGATTAGTCTTTTCGGCAAGCTTCTTTTCTTCCTCATTCTTTAATAGACGTGCGGAGACTTTAGCATATTTCACAAGCACTGAAGTCGGAGCAATCATAATCTTAGGCTTTAAATCTATAAAAAAATTAAATTCGATTAATAAAAATTAATAAAGTTTCTTATTGCCCTTATATTTAATATTTGCATTAAAAATTTAAAAAAATATTTAATATACAAAATGCAAAAAAAAATTGCTGTTAATAAGACCTTGAATTTTATTAGGAACAACGGATTTGTCAAACTTAGGCATAAGCGAATCCTCCTTCTTCTTTTCCTTGGGAGTCCCAGACTTCAAATTCAATTGTTTTTGATCCTCCGTTTCGTTCCCAATTGCTTTTTTCTTTGATTTTGTCGATGTAAGTTTTGCACTTTTTTCGTTGTCTTTATTTGTTGTTGATTCTTCCGTCTTAATCGAAGCCGCTGAAGCAACTTGTTGATTTTTAAAGTCAAATTGGAAGGCGCTGGATGGTGGAATATGAATTATTTTTACGTCGTTAATCTTATCCGATAAAATAACGATAGATGACTCGTCCAGCGGAATACCGTCCCTTAATAAAAAAAATGTATCAAATAGACTAATTTTATGTAAAATTTCGAAAAAAAATTTAAACATTCATCAAAAAAATTATCATGTTACTTCAATGGTTGCTCGATTTCAATAGTCTTGGCAATACCATCGACTCGCTTCACTCTTCCTTGAAAATAACCGTAATTGCCACAATCCATTGTCACCAAACAACCGCGAAACTCTTGCGTAGAATCATCTTCCTAATTAAATTAAAAAAAAAACTTTTTGAAGAATCAAATTTCTCGAATAATTAAATTAAAATCACTTACATGTGTGCCAAATGAATTAACAGATTTTGGCGAAATAGGAATGTTTGGAGAGTTTTTCATTCGAAGTCCAGCATGGCGTATGCAATCTAATTCTCGTTCCTTACCCTAAAAATCTTTATTTAGATTCGAAAAAAACCAAGAAAAAAACAAACTTACCATTTATAGATGTATATCGTAAAACTAAAATTCCCTAAAACTAATTACTCATTTAATAAATTTATTGTCGAAAAAAACATTATAATACCAATTACTTATGTAATTATATAGAATAAACCAAATAAGGTCAAAAACAAAAAGAAATTCAAATGCAATTATTTATTTTTTCATAATCATATAAGAAACATCATGATCAATAATTTAAAAACAAAAATGCTACGCGATGTAATCCAGAGGTCGATTAAAACCACCCTTACGGTTCATATACTGGCGATACTTTCGCGGTTTATTTATTTTCACACAACCGTTTGTATTGCCCGGTACTTTTTTGTTTTTAGTTGTGTTAAAGTTGGAAAAACCCATAAGCTTTTTCATCTCCTCTTCGCTGACGCCCTTGCCTGATTCAATTTTAATTTTCTCTAAAAATGAAATAATTTCTAAATTTTTACCAGTACAGCAAAAAGCATAAATTACAAAAAAAAAAGTTTTTCAACTTTTTTTATATATATTTTTAAGCTATTTAAAAAAATGATCTCGCCATGAAAGTTCAAATAAATTATAACGACCCGAGTAAGACAAGGCATCAGTAATAAAAGATGATAACTTTTTAAAATTTTAAGTTTTAAAAATTGTCTTATACAAAAAAATACCTTTCTTATTAGATGAAATTCGATTCCGATCCTTGTCCTTGCCTGATAACGGCACGACACCTTCCCGAGAGCTAACAAAATAATCCCTTTCTCTCTCTCCACTCTCTGATTTAGTCGTAGTGGTGTATTTTAAATGCTCTTAATAATAAATAATTTACTCATTTTTATTTATGTATTTACAAAATACAAAAAAATCAAAAAGTTATAAAATTTCCAAAAAATAAAAAAAATACATGCCTTTAGGCTTTTTGCGCAATGAATCCTGTGGCTTCTGAACCTTGGACATGAATAAAAACTAAAAAAAAGTGAATCGAAAATGCATCTTAAACGAACTTTTGTTATTAGATTTTATGCATAATTATCCAACATTTTTCAAATAATTTTTATGGATGAAAATACGTCAAAATATTTAAATCATTATTTTAAACCCCCTTACTTTAATTACTACATTCCATTCACTTGATATTGTGTTCTTTGTCCATTACTGAACAAGGAAGTCACGATTGTTAATAATAATAAACGCCAAATAATTATGTATCAACCAAATAAAAAATTACTTATTTTAATTAAATCTATAATGAAAATAATTTTTTCAGATAATTGGTTCAAGGAAATCCGTACAAGCCTTATTGAAAAAATCCTGTTATGAAAATTTTACACATTTTTGGCGAAGACTATGAAGCTGAAATATTTTTTTACATTTTTTTAAATGACAGAATAAATGCACAAATTTGAAAATAGTACTGACGCCTAGGTGCAATGAATAATAATATGTACAGCCAAATGTTTTGCACCACGTTTTAAAACGTAAATATTGCATTTGAACAACGCTAAATTTTCAAATTTATATATACAATACAATATTTCCCCCTTTCATTCTTCGTTCGCGCTTTCATCTTTTAAATTTTCCTTCATTCTTTTTTCTTCTGTTTTTGCGTAATATTTAATGTTCTCTTTTCATGCTCTTTTCACTCAATTTATTTTTTGTTTTTTGCATGCGAATGATCAATAATACAAATGATGACAACGGAGAAAAAAGAAAAGCAAGGCGATTATTGTTCCACTTCCTTTCTTTCGATCTCTCCAAATCGTACTTTCTCCGTGATTCAGCCTTTGTCATTATCTTCTTCAGCATCAAACTTATCGATGAAGGCAGCCATTCTTGTCGGAGGTGCGCAAAAAGGTAACTAAAAATAAAAACTGAAAATTATTGTCCTAAAAACATTAGCGAAAAATTATTATGTGGCTTGCTGGAGGAGCTCTCATTTCAATTTACGCTTTGTTTCTCATTTTGCCGGTTTTGATACTCGCATTTGTAGTTCAACGGTTTCCAATGAGGCTCTGAACTTCAGTAATGGTAATTAAGAATTCGTGTTTTTCCAGCCTATATATTCTTATTTAATTTTTTGTTCACATAGATTCTGATTTCAAAAAAAAGTTGCGTTTCTGTGTTTTGTGTACGATTTTTTTTACAACAAAGTTTCCAACTCAAAAATTCGAATAGGAAATTAATTTTTAAGGTACGCGTTTTCGACCTCTATCCCTTCAACTTCCAAAACCGCTATTTCCCATTGCTGGTGTTCCACTTATTGAGCACCACATCAGTCAGCTGTGTGAGGTGTGGTCGATTGGCTTTTTATTACTATAATTTTACCTAAATTATCTTATATATTTTAACATTTTTTAAAGTTTGATCAGCTTACCGAAATCTACCTAATCGGCGCTTATCCAGCCGATCAATTCGATGAATTTGTCAAAGATTGTACACGCAAATACCGCATTCCGGTTGACTATTTGCAAGAAGACCCAAAATACGACGCTGCGATGGGACTCGGTACTGCAGGTGCTTTACTGGCTTTTCGTGACATCCTCTTGCAAGGATCTCCTGCGGCCCTGTTCGTTTTAAACGCAGATGTTTGTGGTGATTTGCCATTGGGCGAGATGGTTGACGAATTGGCCGACCGTGGTGAAAGCGCCGAATGTTTAATTCTCACCACCGAGGCCACTCGGGATCAATCAGTTAATTATGGCTGTGTACGTTTTTAAAGTTTTAAAGTATTTTTACTTTACTTTTAGAACTAGTAAATTTTCTTTTACTAATTTAAAAATTTTAACCAAGTCTTTATTTTTTTAGGTAGTTATCGATTCACAAGATACAACACATCCTCGAGGCCCAGTCATTCACTACGTCAATAAGCCCTCGTCGTTTTTGTCTACACATATTTCCTGCGGAATTTACTTAATGCGACCTCTGTTTTGGTCACGACTTGAACGATGTGCTCTGAATGATAACGGAAACAATAGCAAGCATGAAATTCATTCAATAGGATTCCAAAAGCTTCAAAATGGACAATTTGTTCCTAATTCAATTGCAAAATCTGAGAGTGATCAAGAAAAAGAACTTTCTAACAGAGTTGCCAGTAAGAATAAACCTAAAATGAATAATTGTTATGGAAATGGAAATGGGAGCTGTAACGGACATCAATTGTGGCTGGAAACCGATGTTTTTCCTCAAATGGCACCGACGAATACATTATTTGCAATTCATACAACTCGATGGTGGAGCCAAACTAAAACTGCAGGGTAATACAATATTTTCGTATCTATTTTTTTATTTGAAATGAATTCGGTCAGCATCTTGAGATTTTACTTATCTAACATTTCTTCAGAGCCGTTCTATATGCAAATCGGCATTACTTGCGGCTATACCGTGAGCGCGGTCCACCTCGAGGATTGCTAACAGGATTTGTTTGTTGCTGTGATGTGGAGGGTGACGTTTACGTTGATCCGACTGCCAAAGTTCATCCCACAGCTCGTTTGGGACCAAATGCAAGCATTGGAGCCAGAGCACAAATAGGCGCCGGTGTACGCGTACGAGAATCTATTGTATTGCCGGTTTGTTGCTCACTTAATATTTATTTGAATTTCGGAAGATTTTGAAAATTAAATTCCGATTATAGATATTGTGGATTTCGGAATAGAATTATAAAGTTGGTCTTAATTTTTTGATGACTTAGGATTGTATTCTCGAAGAACATTCTTGCATTTTGCACTCAGTGATTGGTTGGCGCAGCTACATTGGAGCTTGGTCCCGTGTCGAAGGCACACCTATTGAACCCAATCCAAATGTGCCTTTCGCTAAGCTCGACAATAAGCCCCTTTTTAATCTGGATGGTCGATTAAATCCAGCGCTGACAATTTTGGGTTCAGACGTATGTGTCTATGCCGAGACAGTTGTTCTAAATTCGGTAGTATTGCCATATAAGGAGCTGCAATCCAATTGTAAAAACCAAATAATATTGTAACTTCGATCTTCAAGGAAATATTATCATTTGACAATATTTAAAAAAAAATTAAAAATCCCTAATTTCTTTATTTCTCAGTCAAAATTTGAGAATTGTGCCTTTGATTTTGTATCACGTTATGTATATATCCACATAATTTATTTTAAAATGATTATAAAAATAAATTCATTTTTTTTATAAATTTTAATGACTCTGAAACATTTTCTACAAGTCCAAATAGGCAATAAAAAATTTTTAAAATTACGATGAAGCAGGAGATGCACTCTCCGCTGAGTTTACAATGGGTATCTTTTTAGCCGGTAAACCCAACGTTTTACGAACGAGATTATCGGCAATTCGCTCAAATTGGACCCGATCCTCTCGCCAGATTTTGGCTGCATTGACGTTCGCTGCACTTTCGTCGTTAGGCTCTAGAAATTCCTTGTTATAAAATTATTCATTTTAAAATGAAACTATTCTCTTTAAAAGATTTTGAAATCCAATTACTCTAATTTCTGGCGTATACTCCATAGTCTTTTGGGCATATTTTAAAAATTGATTTTCACTTAGATTTAGGTATTATAAAGTAAGGGAAACGCTAATCAATATCAGTTATTATCGAACTTTAAAATATTTTTGTTTTTAATTGAAAACAGAAAATATATTAGGAAATAAATAAACATGTTTTTCTTACCCGCTAACATGCTAATCACAGAGATAAGAATTTTTTCAACAGACTGTACAGGAGACCAGCGTTCAGCGCTCGTCTCGTAACCGGTTGGATCATCACCGGGTGAGTGCAAAATACTGATGCATACTCTACCATCCGCATAGATGTTGGGATGAAAAAGCTCGCAAGTGAAACGCATTTTGGGCGGACTCAGTGGGTAATCCTGTAAAAAAGCATATCTTAAATAAACAAATAAGGAGAAAAACTTTAACCTCGCTAAAAGTAAGTCGTGCCGGAAAAACACCGCCCTCGAAGCATGTGCCATCCGGTCCGCTCACTAGACAATCCCATTCAAAGAAGTTGTCCTCATCAACTGGTCCGGCGATGATTCCTTCTGGCGGATTAAGCATTAGTTCTATAGCATCAAATTGAATAAAAATAAATGAAATATATAACAAAAAAAACCAACGTTTATATTCGGTCATGAGACGTCGAAGAGCGACACCGGCCATGTTTTCAAAGAAAAATTTAAAATTGTTTCTAATAAACAAATTATAGATAAAAATTTTTTAAACAACTGAATTTTTTAGTTCAAAAAAATAAAAGTATGTTGATGAACAACAAAAAATCTCAAGGTAATGAATTTACTGGAAAACTTTTATTTTATTCGATGATTAATCAAATTAATTAAAACCTTAAAAGTCTAATAATTACCAATAAGATTTATGAAATTATTTTTATACATAGTTTTCTTAGCATTAAGTCACCGGGCAAAGAAAAATTGAAGAGATGTTGCGAATTCTCAAAATAAAAATAAATTGCAATTTGAGAAAGGGAAATCAACGAGGAAGAAAATTCCTGTGCCAGGGAGATTGTTTTTTTTTTTGTATTTTTTGGCAATTTTTTTTGTCAGTCGTGTTTGAAATTTAACGCCAAAATCTTTTGCTTATCCAATTCCCACTTCTTTCCAACTTTATATTTAAAATTATGTCATAAAAATTTTTCATAGAAAATGCAATTAGAAATTATTTTGATTGGGAAATCAACGAGGAAGGAAATTTCGATGCTAGGGAGATTGTTTTTTTTTGTATTTTTTGGCAATTTTTTTTGTCAGTCGTGTTTGAAATTTAACGCCAAAATCTTTTGCTTATCCAATTCCCACTTCTTTCCAACTTTATATTTAAAATTATGTCATAAAAATTTTTCATAGAAAATGCAATTAGAAATTATTTTGATTGAGAGCAATGAAATAAAAAATCAGAAAAATATAATATATTCATAAAAAAAAATGCTCATTAAAAACTAAATCCTAATTCTAAAAAAATCAAGCTGTCAATGTAGAAGGCGTTCTCAAGTTTTTTTTCACGGATTCATTGCCTAAGTGCGGTATAAGGACTTTTTAAAATAGTTGATAAGTCCATTAGTACTAGAATCATGGCGAGTCACTTCACCGGCGGCATTAAGATCCTGCTCGAGAATTGTCTTGGCCAGCTGTTTGCCGAGTTCAACACTAAATTTGAGGAAAATAATCGACAAAAAATTTTGAATTTTTTTAATAAAAAATAAAAGCTTGCAAGAAAAGCATAACACTAACCCCCACTGATCAAAAGAGTTGATTTGCCAAATGACACCTTGAACAAAGATTTTGTGCTCGTATATAGCGATCAAAGCTCCCAACATGAACGGTGTCACTTTGGGAACAATAATAGAGTTTGTGGGACGATTACCTTCGAAGACCTATATAGAACAAAACACTTTTATTATTCTAATACATTATTAACGACTTTGTAGAATCATAGAGAAAAAACATTTTAAAAATCCATGTAAATTTCTGGCAAGTATTATTTTAATTAAGCTTTATCAGAACATATTATTTCTAAAAATCACAAAAAACCTTGTGCTGCAAAAGTTTCTCCTGCTTTTCAGGATCAAGATTTTGTGCCTGAAACTCTTGTTTCACCTCTTCCTCAGTTTTTCCCTTCATCAGCGCTTCAGTTTGGGCAAAAAAATTGGAGAGAAGAATCTGCAAATACTTTTTATTACTTTTTTATTGAAACTTAAAAGCTATTTTGAACCTTGTGATGCTTGTTTTCAGCTATTGGATTGTGCGAAGTAATTGGAGCTATAAAGTCACATGGAATAAGTCTAGTGCCCTGATGAATCAACTGATAGAAAGCGTGCTGTCCGTTAGTGCCCGGCTCGCCCCAAACAATAGGTCCTGTTTTATACTGAATTCGTTTGCCTTCTCTACGCAAAAAAAAAGTTCAATTAAATTTTCAAAAAATGCAATATATTAAAAAATAAAAAATTAGCTTACATGTTCACTGATTTTCCGTTGCTTTCCATATCACCTTGCTGAAAGTATGCAGCAAAACGATGCAAATACTGGTCATATGGTAGAAGAGCGTGCGTCTCTGCACCAAAGAAATTAATGTACCAAACTCCCAGAAGAGCCAAAATTACTGGAACCTGTTCAAAAAAATAATAAAATATTTTTTTAAATTTAAAATCAAAAATCAGGAATTATAGGCCGATTTCGAATAGTTAAAAACAAAATGTTAAATCTCAAAATCCCACATTTTTTTCTAGAGGAGCATTCTGAAAGTGTTTGTCGACTGTAAAGGCTCCTTCTAAAAGTTGCGTAAAATTGTCGTAGCCAATCGCCAGCATAATTGACAAGCCAATAGCCGACCATAGCGAATAGCGTCCACCAACCCACTAAATTAACAACTCAAATGCGTTCATTACAATATTTTACAATAAAATATTATATATAGTAGAATATAAAACAAACAAAAAAATAAAATAAGGCCTACATCCCAAAATTCGAACATATTCGCCTCATCAATGCCAAAGTCGCGTACAGCGGATACATTAGTGCTAAGCGCAACAAAGTGACGAGCGACGTGTGCTGTATCGCCGGCACTAGTCAAAAACCATGATTTTGCTGATTGCGCGTTGGTCATTGTTTCCTGCGTAGTAAACGTCTTCGACGCAATGATGAAAAGTGTCGTATCGGGCTTGATCTTATTAAGCACCTAAACAATTTATTAACATAAATATACAAAAATATATTTAGCTTAATTCTTCAAAATTAAAAAAACATATTAAGAACAAACTTCCTGAAGATGCGTTCCATCAATATTCGAAACAAAATAAATGTTGAGTCGAGTTTTGTAAGGCTTCAATGCCTCAGTTACCATTAAAGGGCCCTTAAAAATATTGTAATTTCAAGTAAAATTCAATGTTGTCAAAAAATAGAAAATTTCCATGTGGATTTCAAAAATGGATTTCTTCCACATAGAAAAAATACTTTTTTAAAAAATGGAATTTAAAAAAAATCATTTTATCTGATGAACCCAAATCCTTCCAATGAGCTCAAATCGCTTAGATTTTTCCATTTTAAAAGGTTAAACGAAAATGTAATCGGGGTCGTAGAATCCAAAAATGACCTTATTTTTTTTATTCAGGCGCTTCTAGATCCTCATTTGTCGCCAAATGGTCCTAAAATTAAAATTTTAACAAAATGCCAATTTTTTGACGGAAATTTCGCTTTTGTTAAAATTTCGATTTTAAGATTATTTAGCGACCAATGAGGATCTAGAAGTGCCCGAATAAAAAAAGCAAGATCATTTTTGGATTCTACGACCCCGACTACAATTTAGTTAAAATATAAAAATCTAAGCCATTTGAGTTTAAAAAAATGTTTTTTCCATATGGAAAAATTCCACATAAAAAATACACACATTGACAAGTGGAAAAATTTAAAAAAATTATATCGTAGGTACCAAATCAGATCCGCCAATGCCAATATTGACTATATCAGTAATTTGCTGACCGGTGTAACCTTTCCATTTGCCGCTAATTACGCGCTCGGAAAAATCCTGCATGTGCTCCAGCACCTCGTGTACTTTCGGAATAACCTAACAATAAACAAGAAAAATAATAACACAAACTCAATTAGCATTAACTCCTTTCAATTATAAAGAAAAAACATACGTTACAATCATTAACATTGATAGTAGCATTCGTGTTGGAGTTACGAAGTGCAGTATGAAGAACAGCACGACCTTCAGTTACATTAATCGGCACGCCATTAAACATTAAATCACGCATCTTCTCTACGTCTGCAGCCTTGGCCTAAAATTATTTATTCAGCTTTGAAAAAACTTACCTTCAGTTTATTTTAAAAATCGTTTAAACAAATATTTATAAATAAAAAGAAGTATCTGCTTAAATATTCTTAACAAATATTAACAAGAATAAAATGCTTACTAATTTAATTAATGCCTCAAAAATTTCGTCATTGATAATGTTTTTAGAGAAATCAATAAGAATATTGCCCTCCATCGTTTCAATTATTCTACTATACTTGTCAAAACGCTTCGGATCATGAGCGAAAAGGTCTTTCATTTTGAGTGATTGACCTACAGCGTCATAAAGACGCTTAAGATCGGAACTATGCGGTGGAATAATCATTTTGTCAATTTTCTTCTCTGAAATTATTTCACTATTAAAAAAATTTCTAAAAAAATCCAAAAATTAACTGCAAATAAAAATAAAAACCATAAACAAAACGTAAAAACGTTTTGATCCCCAAAAAATTCCAAAGAAAAAACATTATTTTAAAACAACAATTTTTTAGAATTTTAAACAATTTAAACAAATTTACCAATTTCCACTGGTCCTCTTAACCAGCACTGGTACAAATTCTCAATATACATTTGAAGGATTTCGAATGTCATTTTTGTTATATTAACTAAACGGATACACAAAGAGAATTTCTAAAACCTAAAAGTAACATAAATTAAACAACTAAATTAGGTAGTCGAAAATAAAACATAACTGAAAAATTGATCGCTAAAAACAGAACATAAAAGTTTGAAAGACATATACAAAACTAGAAAGAAAATTTACAATCTACAAAACAAAAATAAATAATATTACAGAATTAATAAAATACCTAGAAGCAAAAATATAATGTAACAAAAAATTTAAAAAACGCAAAATATTCCAACAAAAGTAGGTAATTAAAGTCAAGTGGTAATAATCATAACTTATCAAAAATCGATGTATGTGCAAATTATATCAATTCAAATGCACATTCAAAAATGAAAAAAAGTCCTAAATTAAATTAAAAGCGTTAAAACAAATTACGTTTTTAAATTTTTTGAAAATAAAGTCTGCAAAATGAACTTCTAACATAAATGCTTAAAGGACGCATGCCCTTCAATATGCATTTTCTGACAACATTTTTTGACGCCAAAATGGCGGAAATTTAAAAATATTTATGAAATTTTTTTTTTTTGCTATTTTTCCTGTTTTTTATTTTTTCATCATCATTTGGTTTTTCGTTCAAGTCTATGTTGCGAAACTCTTCGAAAACCTCAATGGTGTCATCAATAATGTGCTTGATCGAGTTTTTCCAAATATACTGGACTAAATCATATAAAATATAAAAAAATAAAAAACAGGAAAAATAGCAAAAAAAAATTTTTCATAAATATTTTTAAATTTCCGCCATTTTAACGTCAAAAAATGCATATTGAAGGGCATGCGTCCTTTAAATGAATAATAATTAAAATAATATACAATTGTTAAAAATAAACAATGGTTTTCCGTTCAACCATTTAAAATTTATAAATTAAAAACAAAAAAAAAAGAGTTTTTATTATTAAAGTAACATAATGGAAAGTTATTGGAAAAACAATGAGATCAGTAACGAAAGTGATTAATAATTTTCAAAAAATGAATGACTAGTTCTTTTTAAAATTTTCAATGATATGTCACAAAAAGAGTGCAAAAAACTAGAAAAATTATAAGACATTAAAATAAAAATACAAACATAATAAAAAAAAATTAATCGGGATTATTCGAATATACAAGCACCTATTTTAATAATGATAATAATTTTAGGAATAATGTAAAATTTCAATAAATTATTTTAAATATCAGTAGCTTTTCAGTTTTTACAATTAAATAAAGCAAAATAAGTTTTCATTTAAAAAGGGGAATTAAATAAATTTTCAAAAAAGTTGTCGCCAATCAAACGAATGGTCCCCAATTGACATGGACGAGAGTACCGAAAAAGTAGTAAGCCAACAAATAAAAAAGAACAATTGCATGTGATAAACGAACACGCCCATAAATGGAAAGAAATGGTAATAAAGACGGGACTATAATGTCCTCGGGAACATGTACCGCCGGCGTTTGTGCATCCATTTGTCGAGCTAATACAATATATATGAATGGCGAGGCGGAGAAAAGAAGCCGAGTACTAACTTCGACGTTATATACAAGTAATCCAGTTATCGCAATAACCATAGCATGAATAGCGAACGGGACAAGAAGACGTACATCGGCGAGCCTGTCCTCAAATCTAAATTGGCAGAATGCTTAATTAAAATAAAAAATGCTTTTATAATTGCTTTGTAATGAGGATGATATGTTGTTAAAGATAGATAAGGAAATATTTTTCAATAACAAGTGTAAACTAAAAAACTTACTTAGAATTCGTCGAACTAATTAATCGTGAGAACATGTTCCACACACCGTAAAACACAATAATCAACGCAGGAGCAGCTAATAAAAAACATGGAAATTTGCGCAAATGCCAATATCCCATAAAGCTGACGTTCCAATATTTGCGTTGAACATGTCGATAGTAGGAAGGCATCAAAATAGATAATGATCGATTTTGGCTAAAAAATAATATATTTAAAAAATTCAGCAATTTAAAGAAAAAAACAATAAATAAACCTGCACCAGTCGAGATTGAGTAGATCACCAGGCAATATCATATTCATAGTCGAATTTGAATCCAAAAAATTTTTAATGCGTTCGTTATGAATGGGTCGAGTGGAGCAGAATTTTTCTTCCACAACGGTCGAAAAAACGCGCAATGGCAAACACATTGTACACAAACAAACAAATAAAAATGGCAGCTTTTTAAAACTCTAAAAAGAATGGAAATAATTAAAAATATATAAAATATAATCAAAGTCAATCAAAATAAAAAAAAAACTAAAATTACTTTAAGAAGAATTATATTTGGTTCTTCAAAGGAAAGAGAACCGCTTTTCGATCGCCGAAAACAAATGTCCAGCAAAACGTAATATCCGATATATCCAAAATTTAAAATACCATTTGATCTAATATTTAAAGCAAATCATCATTTTGAAATAACTTTTAATATCGTTCTGTAAACAAAAAACCTCGTCAAAAAAGCGAATGAAAAGATGAAGCTGGCCATAAGTTGATATGTCCATCGACGTGGAGCTTCATGCAAAACAAGTATACCCGTTAAAGTAAAAAAAAAGTAAAGCGGTTCGGAATAAAGAGCCGTAAAGAAAATGCTCGATGGATTCCAGCAAAAAATATAGATGCAAATTAGCGATTGCTTAAGGTTTCCATTTGTAAGCCGCATTACTAGACGAAAAAGAATTAATCCATCCACAACAAAAAGTGTCTAAAATAATATGAAAAACGAATATAAATATCACAGTTAAAAATTAATGATAAAGTTAAGCTTTTTTTATTATTAATTGCAAATCAATTTAGAAAATAACAATTTTTTTAATTCAAAAGTAAGATACGTTATTTAACAAAACGCCGGATAGAAGCATTGCTGATTGAAGACTAATTGGAAAAAAAATAGATTGAAGAAGAGTGCCTAAGCCACGAAGCACTGTGGGAAAAAAAGGAAAAAATGCTAAACATCCTTCCCAGGTGTAACCAAATTCCGCGTTATGTAAAAAATGCCGTGCATCCCAACGCGAAAGTCCCTCCAATGTGTATTGTACGAAATCGTCACTAATACCCAGTCCTAAAAAGTAAGAGAATTTTCTAAAAATATTTAGAAAATAAAAACTAGATAAAAAATATGATAAATAAAAACGACTTACTTTTCAGCGAAATACCTTTGAAGGCATCTGTGGGGAAGTCTATGACTAATCGATTAATAAAACACTGGAAGATTAGCAAAAATATGCGACTGTAGATCAACTGACCGAACAGAAACCTCTCTATATCCATTCTATAAACATAAAAATATTTTAAATATGAGTTTAAATAATTAATCGGTAATATATAAATATGTATGGCTTAATTTTAAACATAAAAATAAACATAAAAAATCAAGAAACAACTTAAGAAAAAATAAAATGATAAAAATCGAATAACAAAAATAAACACTAAAAAATAAGAAAAAATCTTAAAATATTTTTTCGAAGATTACTACTTAGCAAATTCACATTAATGAAAATGAAAAACATTCAAGGCCGACAATTTTGAAGTCCCAAAAATGAGTGCACTCTAAATTCATAGAAAATAAAGTTTTTTTCCCAAGGTTGTAAAAAACTAATATTTTTATGTATTGGAAAGAAGTTTAAAATTGCGCTATACGACAATTTGGCAATACTTTTATATTTGAAAATTTTTATATAATTTCGTTTTTCTGTGAATATATACAGTATACGTATACACACTTGCAGTCTTTGCAAACCAATAATTTTGAAAATTAAGTGAATTTTTGCTTTTCGTGATTACCCCAATTTTTCTCGTGAAAATGGAAATTATTTGTGAGCACTTTGGTCTGATTGTACCTATTTAATATTTATTAAAAAAATTTAATACTTTTATCTATTTCTACGAATGAATTTTCAGTGTTTAACTTACTAAACTACCTATATCTAAAATGGCCTCGCTATCATTCGATGATTTGTTCATTGTTCGAAGCATTGATCCGGATGGCAAGAAGTTCGATCGAGTAAGTCGACTTTTTTGTGATTCAGAATCCTTTAAGATGGAGCTCATTCTTGATGTGAATACGGAACTTTATCCCGTAAATGTGGGAGAAAAGTTTCGTCTTATGCTTTGTGGCACGCTTCGCGAAGATGGTCTCACCGATGATGGTGACTACGATAAACTGGTAATTATAATTGTTACATAATAAAACAATTTTTTTTTATTAATAATTTCCAAATTTTTTAGGCGGACAACTCGCGTATGAATAATTTTGAATACGTAATGTATGGCAAAATTTACCGCCTTGAGGGCGATGATGCAGGCGCTGACTCTGCGCGACTTGCTGCTTACGCATCGTTTGGCGGTTTGTTGATGCGGCTTCAGGGCGACGCGAACAATTTGCATGGTTTTGAGGTGGACAATAACATATATATGCTTATGAAGAAAGTCGCCGTATAGTCATCATTTCACATTATTAATTATTGAACAAAAAAAATTGTAATGAGCTTTTTGTATCTATTCTTGTTGATTTTTGTTTTTATTTTTGAATTATTAATAAAATATTCATTTATAATTTTACTGACTAAATTGTGTTAGTTATTTGTTCTAGTATATTAAGAAAATTGATATTCTTTTTTCATATTTATTTTTTAAATAAATTTTAGGAGTAGTTTTCGATTATATATATTATTATTCGATATAAGAATATGGGAGTTTCATGGTACTTTTGTTTTCTATTTTAATTTTTTTTGCATCCAGAGCTGTTTTATGCAGATTTTTCTATATTTACGATAAAATTACGAATTTGCTTAGGGTTTTTGAGACAAAGGAAAGCGCACGTGCAGTTGAATTAGCGTTTGAACGCGCGGGAGCTGTGCTTATTGGGACACCGAAAAGCTTTAAATTGGATGGAACCTGGTATCGTCCCACGATGGCTAATCAAATTAGCAGCTTTTACGTCATTCATCACAGCAATTTTCCGGAGAGCTCCTTCGTTATTGGCTGGCAAGAGCACACATCCCGATTGTTGAGTAAAGGCACCTCCGATAAGGGCTTTGATCTTATTCTTAGTAAACTTGGTGCCGGGCTTTTACCTGAGCTAAACACTCGCTTTGAAATTACAGGAAATGAGTACGAACTAAAGGATTTTCGACTTCGTGTTGGTACGGTCAGCATTGGAACCACCGTTAAGGTTAACTAATTATCTCTAAAAAATATTTGTTTTTAGTTTTTTAAATGAATTTTTAATGCTATAAAATTTACATTTTTAGGGCGTTGTGGTAGAATTTGAGTACGAGGCATCCAGTATTGTTTACCAATGCCACGCGATTCTTACCGAAATTGTTGAATTGTTCTTTCCGGGTCAGAGTACTCGTGTACAAAAGCCAGATGTATTGACTCGAACGACTTTTCCGGATAACTACGCCCCTATTGACACAATAGTACAATATTTGGATGTTTATATGGCTATGCGCAAAAGAGCATAATTTTGTTTTGTATTTGAAATGATATTGTTATTTATTTTTAATTAGTTATTATTGAATTTAAAAAATAAATTTTTAAAATTTTATAATTGATCTAGATTGTAAATATTTTATTATTATTTTGGATCAATTTTAGGCATTGAAAATGGATATATGTAAATAAAGTTGTACTTGTTTTTGTTTTTACAAATTTGTTTTCATTTTATTTTACTTTATATTATTAATTTATAAAATGTTACAAAGTATATTTTTATAGAAAAAAACGTTAAAAAAACGTTTTTAATTTTTTTTTTACGTTTTTAACCTTCAAAAACTTTTTTTTCAATTTATTAATCCCAATTGATTGAAAATTTCCTTTAATTTTTTGTTTAGTTTAGAAATATGTTAGATTCAACAGTTCGAGAATGTCTGGTTGATTATAAGAAAAAGGTTTTTATTTTTAACCGTTTCTTATGATTTGTGATGATAGTTAATGCATTTTTTTATAAAATTTAGTTGGAAATAGTTGAGCTTTGGGAGCAAGCTTTTTTAGCCTTTGAGTCTGGCGTTTGCAACAAAGCGGTAAAACACGCATGCCCAGAACTGACTGAAAAAATAGTTGAAAACGAAAAACTTCACTATCGGCTCAATGTCATGAAGCGGGTTTGTAAAAAACAATCAGAAATTTTCGTTTTTTTCTTTTTCTTTCTTAGTGAGGTTTTTGTTTATTTTTTTACATTCTCGCATAATATAAAGAGAGCAGTGGCCTAATGCTTATGCGATAGTGGCAAATCTGAATTTTTTAAAAAATATTTTTTATTATTTCAGTGATAACTGAATTATTTCAATGGAATTTGGTTTTTTCATCCATATTTAATATTGTTTTAGAGCCTTTTTGATAGCGAAAAATCTAGTTCAACGTCGACTCCGATTGGTAATATACGAAAAAAAAATTTATTAGAAAATTTCTGTTATTAGACTAAAGGTTTAATAATTAGGTTCAAAATAAGTTATTTAAGTCATAAAACAAATTTGCCATTTTGTAATTAGCCGCATTTTAAAAAGTCAATTTTACCTTAAAAGATACGATAAAAATCGACTTTTGATCCGAAAAAGTTTTTTAGAAAAACGAAATTATCTTGAAGGGGATTCTTGATTAGTGAAAAGTCTTTTCCTGTGCATTTTTAGCTATATCGGGAAAAAAATTCGGAATTTATATATTAAGATATAGCCAAATTTTATTTAATTTTTTGCTAAAAGAATTTAGAAATAATGGACTCAAACGACGACACAATAACTGGAAAGTTAAACTGTATTATCGCCGAAACCCTCAAAAAGGTCTTTTTTTTATCGATTCCCAAATTTTTAAATTTTTTTTTTCAACAATTGACATAAAAATTAAAAGATATCAAAAAAAATATTAAACATTTTTTACTAATTTTATTTTTTAGTTGTATCCATCTATTGGCAACAATTTTACTTGGGTTGTGCATGAAACATCACAAAAAAAATTTGGTGATTATCAATTTAATGGTACGACTCAAATTGTCGCATTTCTTGCCAAGGCAAATCCCACTGCCGCGAAATTAAATCCCGCCGAGATGGCTCGCCAAATTGCCCACGCTCTTCCAACAGACTCTATCATTGGAAAGGTAATCACTAAAAATGTATTTTTTTCCCTCGCTTTTTTCTGTTTAAATTTTTAAAAACTTCTAAAACAAAAAATAGAAAATAAAACAATTTTACATAAAAATTTAGGTATGAGTAAAGATGTCGATTAAACAATATTAGATCTTTTATTTTTTTTTATTAATTTAGGCCGAAGCCGCATCAGTTTTTGTAAACATTTTTCTTAGCTCGGAATATTTAAGTCAGCGTATTGCATCCATTTTTTTTGACGTAAATTTTATTTTTATTTTTTTTTGGTTTATTGACATTCGTGCATTAATTGTACATTTGCGCACAACAACACATTCGACATTTAAAATTTATTTTAATTAATTAATTAAAATAATTTAAATTTTTTTTCAATTTTTGCCTCAACATTTTTGCACAATATTGCCGCATATTTGTTTAGCTTAGCTTTAAGCTTAGGTTTTCTTACTTGAAATTAGCCATTAGGCTTACATGTTTTAGGTTTAGACTTAGGTTTAAATCTAGTTTTGTAACTTCTAATTTAATTAATGCGCAAATGTCGGTTTTTATATTTTTTTTATCATTTTAATTAATTAAAAAAATAAATAAACTTAAATGTTATGCGCAAATGTGCCTTTTTTTTTAAAATTTTTAAAAAATGTTAGATTTTAGGGAATAAAAATTCCAAAGCTTGAGCATCGCAAAGTAGTGGTCGACTTCTCCTCGCCAAATATTGCTAAACAAATGCATGTTGGTCATTTGCGTTCGACGATTATCGGCGAGTCGATTTGCCGCCTCTTGGAACTTGTTCAATTCGATGTAAGCTATTTTCATTAATTATATATGCAAAACTAAATGAAAAGAGTAGATACATGGATTTCACTTGTTTAGTTAAAAAAATATAAATTACTTTTTTAAATTTTATTTTTTTTTTATTTAACTAATGAAAGCTGGACAAATCAACTTGTATTCTATGTTTTTTTAAATTAAGTTTTAAAGTTTGCGAACATTTTAGGTTCTTCGTCTTAATCACATCGGCGATTGGGGCACGCAGTTTGGTATGTTAATCGCTCATCTTCAGGATCGTTTTCCCAACTACGCTAACGAAATACCACCAATTCAGGATTTGCAAGCATTTTATAAAGTTGTTTTTATCGTCGTTCTTAAAATAAATTCTAACTTTAATTAAAATTTATTATATAATTGGACTAATTTTCAGAATTTATTTTTTAAATTTGTATGTGCTTTTAGAATTACCCTAATTTCGCGTGTATAAGACCGGGTGTTTTGAACCAAATTTAAATTGGCGCCAATGAGTTCATTCTGTTGTATTGAATCCAAGCGAGTCCAAATTTTGTGCCCACTTTTATGAAACCGAGACAAAGGCGGGCACAAAATTTGGACCCCAACGGATCCGATACAACAGAATGTACTCATTGGCGCGAATTTAAATTTGGCTTAAAACACCCGGCCTTATGCATGCAAAATTAGGGTGAGTCAATTAATTATAAAATTTATCGTCTATATTTATATTTTAGGAGTCTAAAAAGCGTTTCGATGAGGACGCTGCTTTTAAGATTCGGGCGTACGAATGCGTTGTCAAACTGCAAAACGACGATAAAAATATTCGGCAAGCATGGCGCCTTATTTGTGATGTTAGTCGTAAGGGTTCGTTTTATAGTTAAATTGTTTAATTTCTTGATTATTTGCTAATTTGCTGTGATTCTACACAATTAATGTAAATTTTTTAAATGAATTTTTAGATTTTGAAAAGCTCTACGAGCGACTGGACATTCGCTTGATTGAGCGCGGCGAATCTTTTTATCAGTCACGCATGGTCGCTCTGGTTGAAGAGCTTCAAAAGGCTGGACGCTTGCAGGAGGATAACGGTCGAAAGATTTTCTTTCCCAAGAGCTGTACTATTCCATTGACTATGGTCAAAAGCGATGGCGGTTTCACCTACGATACGTCGGACTTGGCAACATTGCGTCAACGTTTGGACGAGGAACGTGCAGATTGGTGCCTTTACGTTGTCGATACCGGACAGTCTGAACATTTTGAGGTTTGAATTTAAAACCCAAAAATTTATGCACAATAAATTGATAAATTCGTATATTTTAAATTAACGAAATTATTTTAATCAATAAGGCAAATAATATTTTACTTTTTATATTTTTCAGACAATTTTTGCTGCTGCAAGAGAGCTTGGCTGGTACAATCCGAGGAAGTCGCGAGTGGAACATGTTTCATTTGGGCTCGTTCTTGGAGAAGACAAGTACGTTTACACTATTTAATTTACTTAATTATTTTCAGATTTTTTATTGCGCTTTAGGAAGAAATTCAAAACTCGCTCAGGCGACACTGTAAAGCTCACCGATCTACTCAACGAAGGACTCGTCCGCGCAGAAGCCAAACTTCGTGAAAAGGGCCGCGACAAGGTTTCGTTTTTTCAACTGTGTTACTTTTTTGGGTATGAAATATATCCTAATTTCGCGTGTATAAGGCCGG
This sequence comes from Bradynema listronoti, assembly GCA_024678965.1. Taxonomy (NCBI): domain Eukaryota; kingdom Metazoa; phylum Nematoda; class Chromadorea; order Rhabditida; family Allantonematidae; genus Bradynema; species Bradynema listronoti. Next base: position 4,197,494 of record JANLNO010000007.1, on the reverse strand, counting down.
GTGTTTTGAACCAAATTTAAATTGGCGCCAATGAGTTCATTCTGTTGTATGGGATTCAAGCGAGTCCAAATTTTGCGCCTACTTTTATGAAGCCGAGACAAAGGCGGGCATAAAATTTGAACTCCAACGGATCCGATACTCATTGGCGCCAATTTAAATTTGCCTCAAAACATTCGGCCCTATACACGCGAAATTAGGATACATCATTTTTAAAAGCATTAACTTGATTCTCAATTAATTTTTTATTTTAGGAACTTACTGCTGAAGAATTTCAACATGCCAAAGAAGCAATAGCATATGGCTGCGTTAAGTATGTGGATCTTTCGCATTGTCGAACGAGTGATTACGTTTTTTCCTATGACAAAGTATTCATCATTTACATTTTATTATTTTAAGTTTTTGACTTTTTTCTAATTTTTTTTTCAGATGTTGGAGGATCGCGGAAATACGGCAGTTTATTTATTATACGCCTATGCACGTATTCGGTATGATTTTTTTTATTACTAGATTTTAGCCTTAGGCATAGCCATCTCGTTTTGGTCATCTTGTTTTTCGCATTGCTCTTTTTATTTACACTTAATTTCAACTGATTTATTAAAGGACGCATGCCCTTCAATATGCATTTTCTGACAACATTTTTTGACGCCAAAATGGCGGAAATTTAAAAATATTTATGAAAAATTTTTTTTTGCTATTTTTCCTGTTTTTTATTTTTTCATCATCATTTGGTTTTTCGTTCAAGTCTATGTTGCGAAACTCTTCGAAAACCTCAATGGTGTCATCAATAATGTGCTTGATCGAGTTTTTTCAAATATACTGGACTAAATCATATAAAATATAAAAAAATAAAAAACAGGAGGAATAACAAAAAAAAATTTTTTATAAATATTTTTAAATTTCCGCCATTTTGGCGTCAAAAAATGTTGTCAGAAAATGCATATTGAAGGGCATGCGTCCTTTAATTTAATTCTGTTATTTTAGAGCAATCGCACGCACGGCAAATGTAACGCCAGCTCAAATTCGCGCCTACTTTAATAGTCTTGGTGACGGCACCGTCTCATTGCCATTAACAGAAGAGCGTGAATTTAATTTGGCCAAGCAGATTATCAAATTTTCGGATTGCCTTTTATATGTTATCAAAACTCTTCAGGTTTTTTTTTTGTCAATACTTTTCGTTTTTAAATTAAAAAAATACATACAATTGTGCTATAGATGAACAAGCTTTGTGATTATGTTTATAATCTCGCCACTACGTTCCATGACTTTTACGGCGAGTGCTATGTTGTGCACAAAGTCGGTGATGGTAATTTTTTGCTTTATTTTTAAGTCTATTGAATCTTCGTTTCAGATTGAGAAGAATTTTGTTAATACATATATTTTTGAATAGAAACTTTAATGTACATTTTTCGCCTGTTTTATAGGCAAAGTCGAAATCGATTTTCATCGTTTGGTTCTTTGTGAAGTGACTGCCGACGTGATGCTACAATGCTTTAATCTCCTTGGATTGAGAGCCGTAGAAAAAATGTGATTTAAACTATTGCCTTCTAATAGATAATACCTATTAGACATTTATTGTACCGAAGGAATTGTTGATTAATTTGATGTCAATGTTAATTTATTTCAATTGCTATTGAATAAAAATTGTTGATATTTTTTGAGAATTTTTAATCAGGATTTCGCCTATTTCCCACTAATTTTTAAACCAGAAAATTCTAATTTACAATCTGAAAAAGTATATTTTTATTATTTTATTCAACTAAATGACAAGACGAAGCACAATAAAATTGCTACTTTCCAATGCATTACTCTTCTTTTCTCCCTGTAATTCCACCATGTTCTCATCACTATGCATGGCGTCAACGGCTGCCGGTCCTCCTTTCATATCGTCAGCCATAAAAAAGACGACGATTCCCGCCGATGTTAAGGTAAGTTTTGTTTATGCTTTCTACATACGTAATGAGTAGAACTCCTTGCTGGCTACATAAAGTTAGTGCAACAAAGTGAAAAAATGCAGACAAGTAGTAAAATTTTGATGATGGGTTTTTTCACATCAATTAAATTTTCGCAGGTATTTGACCGACGCGTAAAGTGTGCACAACGTGATCGCGCCGCAAAAGCTTCCGATTTTGACACATTGCGGTATTTGAAGGACGAGTTTGGAGAGCGGCTGGCTGATCGAGTCTTTGACCTGACCGGTTTTAATGACGTTTGCCTTGATTTAGGCTGCGGTGGCGGCCATCTGGCACCTTTTTTAATTAGAGAAAACGTTGGCATTTTTATACAATGTGATATCAGTTTAGCAATGGTGAAGCGAAGCCGAGGTTCATTAAAAGATGAGGTACGTTATATAACTTTTTTTGATGAAAATTTTAAATGATTAAATATTCGATTTTGACTTGATTATATAAAAAGTTACATTTTACAAAATTTGGTTCTTTATAATACTTTTTTTAGTTTCCTGTTCTAAGAGTTCATAGCGACGAGGAGCTTGTAACGTTTCGTGACGAGTCAATAGATTTAATTATGAGCAGTTTAGCCGCTCATTGGATCAACGATTTACCGAATTGGTTTACGAGATGTCTACGAGTTTTGCGACCTGATGGATGTTTTATTGGCTCGATGTTCTCCGGCGAGACTCTATATCAGCTTCGAGTATAAATAAATTACTTATTCAACATTGAGAAATTAAAATTTGGGATATGTATGGATGTATATCTTGTTTTTTTAAACTCAAACCAATTAAAAAATTATTTTAAAAATTATAAACACATTTTATCGTGTAATAAGAAAACTTTTGAAAAAATTTAGGTGGCCCTTCAACTCGCCGAAATGGAGCGCCTTGGCGGACTTGGCGCCCACATTTCGCCATTTGTTGAAGCCATTGACGTTGGAGCATTAATGAGTTGTGCCGGTTTCACTACAATAACTCTTGACATTGACGAAATAGAGGTTTGCTCAAAATTTTAAAAAAAATCAACATTTTCAACATTTTTTTATAGGTCGGCTATCCCAACATTTTCGCATTGATGTACGACCTACAAGGCATGGCTGAGTCGAACGCGAGCGTCCGTCGAACGGCGAATCTGCGCCGGGAAATTTTGCTAGCTGCTGATGCCATTTATCGTTCACTTTATGCGTCAGAAGACGGAAGGTAAAAGTGTTATATCTGCTTAATCTTCAATATCATTACTCACTTTAGGTATCCTGCCACTTTTCAAGTGGTGAGTTTCATTGGTTGGCGCCCCGGTCCAAAAATGCCTAAACCAGCCAAGCGTGGTTCCCAAAACGTTTCTTTTCAAAATCTTTCTGAAGTTATTGAGAAGCAAAGTGACTACATACCAAATAAATAACTTTACAATTATACATTTCTCTAGTATGTCGAATTAAATTTTAACTGTAAAAATTTAGTGAAAAATTAAAACCTAGAAAATAAAAATTTCAATATAAAGAATTTAAAGATAACATAAGTTTATTTTCTCCATTTCATTAACAAAACAACAAAAAACGAAGCAGAAAAATTCATTTAATCGTTAGATCACTTTCAACGGTTTGCTTGAATTAACATGGTTATTATTGCTGTTGGGGTGGTCCGCCACGGCCAAATCCGGCACGATGCGCGCCAATGGGAGCAGATCCTGGACCAGCGGCTGTCACCTTGTCAGTGGCAGAATCGGGTGCGGAACGATAGCCACCACGGTCCATTGGAGTCCTACCCATGCCTGAAAAAATACGAAAAGAATAGTTACTTAGATTTGATATATTGAAGGCATTTTGAAGAAAAAAATGAAAATCACTAACCACGAGGACCGCCTTTATCAACAAACGACTTAGTTCCTTCGGGTCTAGCGTAGGTAGCCGGTTGAACATCCTCGGGCAGACCGAGATATTCGCGTAAATAAGTGATGCCATCCGGTAACAAGTAGAAGTAATAATGTCGCCATGCGAATTGCTCTTTTACTAACCCACGGGACACTAAGCTCTAAAAATGTCAATTTATAAAATAAAAACTCGTTCCTTAAGTGCTATTATATAATTCAAAAAATTGGATTTCAGTCATTCTACATAACTCGAATCAAAAAATGACTCGGATTTTTATAATCCCCGTATCCAATCACCTTATATATTGTCGAAATTTTTTAGACCTTAATGGAAGCCTTCAACTTTGGCATTTTCGATGCCGATTTGGACTAGTCACAATTAGAAAATTTATAAATTTTGGAATCCTTTCAAAACGCGTTGCAGTTATAAATAGATTGAATAGATTACATCCCTTATTCAATTTTAAAAATAAAAACAAAAAAACATTACATACCTTTAAGGCCTTGATCACATAGAGGTTCTTGATGCCTTTAATCTCGGGATGGGACTTGAGATTGTAGTCCTTCTTCGCAATGCAAACACCATCTTCAAAAAGAGCTTCGTAGATTTTTTTTCTGTCCGCTTGGGGCATATACATCTTAGAGAATATGAGCTAAAAAAGTAAATAACTAAAGTTAGGAAACTAAAATTTCCAAATTGTTCAAAGCAAGTAATTAATGTACAGAATAAAAAGCAAAAATAGATATTTTGTTTAAAAATGATAAAAATATATATCAATTTATTAAATAATAATTAATTATAAAAGTGATCCAAAAACAATAAATTAATCGTCTGAATTCACAACAATTTCACTGAATTACTGAAAAAATTTTAGCGAAAATTTCATTGCGGATCGTAATTTCCTACTAAAATTTCAAATTCAAAGCAATTCGCTTCAAAACAAAAAACTTCAAATTATCCTAAATTTTTTCGCACCGTTGTGTAAACGAGAGAGATCTTTTCATTTTCTTTTTCTCTTGTTGAGTTGCAATGTCGCTTGTTGCTTTCTGAGTTAATTTTCTTCTTTCATGTTTAGTGCCTTATTCCCTGAATAGACTTTTTTTTATTAAGAAGCTTTTCTTTTTCATTATATTTATATAATTGATTATTCTTTTGAAACATCATAAATCACGAAAACAGTTTATTAAAAATAACATTAAAGGGTCGAAATTTGTATTTAAAAAATGTCGAAAAAAAGACCACAAAAAATTTTGCTTTTATATAAATTTTTATTCGAAACTTCTCTAATTAACGATCGTCAATATGGAAAAATTATATTAAAAATATATATTTTAATGTGGATAGTAAAAATAAACAATGTTTTCGTGATCAAGCTTTTTTTTTAAATAGTGCCTCCAGAATAGTTCCATAGCGCCCTCAATTTTTTATGTATTTAGTTGTAAATCGATCGATCATGTCGTCCAGCAAAATTTCTCGTGAGACTTTGCAAGAGTGCGTCGCCGAAGTTCTCAAGGCTTCGCAGGAAAAGAAGCGCAAATTTCGCGAAACGGTTGAGCTCCAAATCGGTCTCAAGAACTACGACCCGCAAAAGGACAAGCGTTTTAGCGGCACTGTGAGGTAAATCTCCGACTTAAACCCAAGGTCGTTAAAAATCGATTGGGAAGGAAATTTTCGTAATGAAAATTCCGTTAGTGTTTTGAGGATAATTTCAATTCGTAAGTTGTCGATTTGTCTTTGGGCTTTTTTTCTAAAAATTTTTTTAATGTTGATCATTTTTTTAACCAAGCTAAGTGGGGCAGATAATCGAAAAAAAAACAAAAAAAAAAATTTTGTGGGCAGATAATCTACAAGAACCAAAAAATTATTATTTCTGCTAATTTGGTGCTTGATTTTCTTTATCTAAAGATGAAATTTTAAGGAACGAATAGCAAAATTAGAATCAATTAGCTCTGATTTCGTTATTTTGAATAAGTGCTTAAAATTTTCAAATGCTTGATTTTTATTCATAAATAGAATTAATAAAAACATAAATGATGACAATTAAAATGAAAACTTTTAGAAGTAAAAAACTTTAATTGTACAAATGATTTTAAAATCTAATTTTAAACTAATGTTGAAAATGCACTCTGTAATTGAAAACTTGATTTTTCTATAATATTTACACTAATCTTTATTTTTTATTTATTTTTGAGACTGAAGAACATCCCTCGTCCGAGCATGAAGGTGTGCGTTCTCGGCGATCAACAGCATTGCGACGAAGCTAACGCCAACAAAATTCCATGCATGACTGCCGATGATTTGAAAAAATTCAACAAGGACAAGAAGCAGATCAAAAAACTCGCTAAGAGTTATGATGCGTTCCTCGCTTCGGAGTCACTCATTAAACAGATTCCCAGAATTCTCGGTAAATTGATTTTTTCTATTGAACTTTTTTTTTCTCCAAAACTGCATCAAATTAGAGCCAAAAGGATAGTTTCAAATCTTTTTGGTGTCGATAGATGCAAAATAAATTGGAACAATTTGTTTGTACTCTAAATAGATTAACGTCCATTTTGAGTGACTAAAATTAGTTCAACATTCATAATTTAAAAAAGTCTTTTTTGAAATATTTTATTTTTTTTACTAATTATTATTAAAACTTTAGGTCCGGGATTGAACAAGGCCGGAAAGTTTCCGTCGGTGGTGTCTCATCAGGACTCTCTTACTGCCAAGGTGGATGAAATTCGTGCCACTGTCAAATTCCAAATGAAGAAGGTTTGAAATATTTTTAAAGTCAAATACAGATTAAATTCAATTATAATATTTTTTGTCTATTTTTGTCATTTTTCTCAGGTGTTGTGCTTGTCGGTAGCGATTGGGCATGTGGAAATGTCGCAGGAGGAGCTTGTAGGCAACATTTCGCTTGGAATCAACTTCCTCGTTTCGCTGCTTAAGAAAAACTGGCAAAACATTCGCACTCTTCACATAAAGTCCTCTATGGGTCCGGCGCAGCGTCTTTATTAAGGTGTTAGCTTCAATCGTTCGAGCATTAGATAATGCTTCCTGTTGTTATTTTTGTTGCGTTGATATAAAGTTTTTTAAAATGTTTGCAAGGGGACTTCGTTAATACAATTTTCTAAAATTTCTAAAAAAATTTTATCATTGAAAGAAGTTTTCATCGAGTCGTTCGGTTTGAATTCAAATTTTGCGCTTTCCCGAATTTTCTCGCACGACTTTTATTTTCTTATGGTAGAAAATTAACGAGGAGTCGAAAAAGAGGGGGTGGTGGTCGGGGAGGCTTGGCGGTCTTAAAAATCTTAAAAAGTCAGAAATATTATAACAGTCTGAATAGTATTAAGGTAACCGTTATAATATTTCTGACTTTTTAAGATTGTAATACACCCGCCAAGCCTCCCCGACCGCCGCTCTGCACGTTTTTCAACTCTTCGTTGGTTTTATATCGCAATTTTACGGAGGCGAAAAATAAAAGTGGTGCGAAAAAATTCAGGCAAAACGCGCAAAATTTTGAATTTGAAATCGAACAACCTTACAAAAGCCAAAAACATTTATAATCACAAGTCGTCGAATAAGAGTGAATAAGACTGATTTTCACGACTTGGAATATTTTTTCCAAAATCAGTCTTATTCAGTCTTATCCGACGACTTGGAAAATAATTTTCGAAAAAATATTCCAAGTCGTCGGATAAGACTGAATAAGATTGATTTTGGAAAAAATATTCCAAGTCGTGGAAATCAGTCTTATTCCTCTTATCCGACCACTTGTGATTATAAATGTTTTTGGCTTTTGTAAGGTTGTTCGATTTCAAATTCAAAATTTTGCGCAATTTGCCTGAATTTTCTCGCACTTTATTTTCGCATTCGCAATTTCTTACTGTAAGAAAATTAACGAGGAGTTGAAAAACGCGCAGGGTGGTGGTCGGGGAGGATGGCGGGAAAGTGCCAAGCTTAAAAAAAAAGAAATATTATAACGGTTACCGTAGTACTATTTAGACTGTTATAATACTTCTTTTTTAAGCTTGGCACTTTCCCGCCGTCCACCCCGACCACCACCCTGCGCGTTTTTCAACTCCTCGTTAATTTTCCTACAGTAAGAAATTGCGAAGGCGAAAAATTCAGGCAAAACGCGCAAAATTTTAAATTTGAAATCGAACAACCTTACAAAAGCTAAAGACAATTATAATCACAAGTCGTCGGATAAGAGTGAATAAGACTGATTTTCGAAAAAATTTTCCAAGTCACGGAAATCAGTCTTATTCAGTCTTATCCAACGACTTGTGATTATAAATGTTTTTGGCTTTGTTACCTTACAAAAGCCAAAAACAATTATAACCACAAGTCGTCGAATAAGACTGAATAAGACTGATTTCCACGACTTGGAATATTTTTTCGCAAAATTCAGTCTTATTTCACTCTTATCCAAAGACTTGGAAAATAATTTTCTGTCGATCTTCTACTATTATTTTCCAAAATCTTCGCAAGTGAAAAGCTAATCTAACAAAATTTTACCAAAGTTTCTTCCAATATAATTATATTAAACTATACTAAAAATTTCAATCGACTTTGAATTTTTTTTTTATTCAGAAAACAATCAAAAAAAGTCATTTTTTGCATTAGAAAATCTCTAAAAGTAATGTTCATTCATCTGCTTTTGTTTATAAATGTCTTAAAACTAAAATTTACTCCAAAAAAGATAATTTTCTTAAACAAATCAAAATAATGAGAGGAAGATTTCTATTTTCAATATCAAAATTGGCTTAAATGCTGTATATATTTTTATATAATTTATTGAAACAACCGAAAAAATATACAACTTAATTATTACGGTCTTGACATTGACGTTTTGCGCATTTCGGACCGCGGCGTAAAGCTTTTCAAAAACGACCAAACTTTCACTTCCCTTTTGCTTTCCGGCCGGAAGAGATGAAATTTGCATTCCATCTAAAAATTTTATGAAGAAACAAAAGTTAAAATTGATGATTTTTTAATTTCCTTTAAAAATTTGTAATGTATTTGGGGACGGAGAGAGAGTGAGAGTAAAAGCGGTATTTTGCTCCATAAAAAATTGACTCCACGGATTTTAATCTATTTTAAATATGTTACGTGGAATATGAGGGAATGCGAGAAGCACAAGCTAACGACAACGCTAAGAGCAATGCAAAGAAAAGCAATCGGAGTGTGAAATTACTTTGAAACAAGGAAAAACTTTAAGAAGGTCAGCATACCTGCTTAGAGATGTTAAGCACCGTGCCGGTGTTATGGAATCCGCCGTATTTCGGCGCGGAAAAAATTGTCACCAGCTTGCAGTTATCCGTCATTTTATAGCCCTTATCCTGCCACTAAAACTTTAATTCGGGAATTTACAGAACAACGAGTATGTGAAAATAAAGCTATTCTATTTAAATACTTTTAATAATAATCTATTAAATATTTAAATACTTTTAATAATAATCTATTAAATATCAAAAGTGCTTCAAATGTTTTGTATAGTTTGTCTAAAGAAACTAAAATTTTCGAACAATTTCGTGACGCTAACATTAAAAGAAAAAGATGCTATAAATTAAACTCTATTCCATTCACATCAACTAATCTGTTAATACGTATTCAGTCCACCAACCGATTCGTGAATTTGATGACCTCGAACAATAAGATCGATGTCGTGCCGGCGACAAAACTCGTCAATGGTGGATTCGTCAAATGTAAAGGAAACGGAGCGAGTGCTGGTAGACCAGCCGGGATTTGTCGAGCCAGGATCTGACCAGACCAAATCGCAGGCCAACCCGTACAATGGAATGCACGTCGGTCGCTTAATCTAAAATTATTTGTGGAATGAATGAAATGAAAAATAATATTTTCTTCCATTATATAATGCGCCTCAATATTTTAGAGGTACATATCATATTTTTAGCCATAACTTTGTTATTTCTCAACCAATTTACTCCAAATTTTAAGCATATATCCATATATTTATTATTTTTAAAGCTACCCACTCATTTTGGTTTTTTTTCTTTTCCATAAACTTAATATATATTATTAGAAAGAGCGAGCATAAAATTCTGTATTAAAGGTATAACGATAGTTTTGGAGGTTTAAGACACATTTAATTCGAGAAACTTTTTTTGTCCATAAAAGGATCGAGCAAAAAGTTTGAATTTAAAAAAATATTGAATGTGTTTAAAGGTCTGTGCTGATAGTGAAAATTTTGAAAATCTTTTAAAGAAAATCTTGTAGAGAATTTTACCGGCTTTTAATTATGCATAATTTCGTTGAGTTTAGTGTTTAATATAAAAAGTTATGATTAAAACAAATATGTGCTAGAAATATTGGCACACCTTGTATAACACGGTTTAGAATTTAACTTTTAAGTTTAAAATTATATCATATAAATCCTTGCGTTTTATTCCAACATTTTCAAAAGCTTTTCTCACTCTACCTGAAGAATGTCGTCGAGTCGGCGAATAAATGGCGAAATGCCGCCGTGCATCGCCAAAACGCGTCCATCGGCGAGAAGCGCTGCCAACGGCATATGATTGAAAACGTTGATGAAGGAGAGCCACACAAGATGACGATCCGAGTCGCCGTATTTGTCCAGACATTCATCATAGAAGCCGTAGACCACTAGAATGAAAATTAATACACATTTATAAAAAAAAGTATTCAAACAAATTAATCTTACTGGAGGTATTATAGTCCTCGTGGTTTCCACGTAGCATGAAACAATTATTGGGGTAGACAATTTTGTAGGCGAACAGGAGACAGGCAATTTCCACACCGAAAGCGCCGCGATCCACAAAATCGCCTAAAAAACCAAAAATATTAGCAAAGCTAATAATAAATTTAAATTTGTCCTTTCATCAAATTCATTAGCAAAGCCAGTAATAAACAAACCGAGAAAGAGCCAATTCGTTGCTGGCGGTGGTCCAATTTCGCGTAAAATTATTCTCAAATCGCAAAACTGCCCGTGCAAATCCGCACAAATCGTTATCGGCAAGGAGTCACTAGAAAATTGCATCAATTATTATTCAGAAATATGTCAATTAACTGGTATTACCCTTTGATTTTCAACAGAGTTGGCTGATTATTAAACGCCTCGACGGCCAACTGGCAAATGCGAACTATCTCCGACTTGGTCACAAGCGGCGGTCGTTTCTTATAATTGTGCCTAAAATTGAAATTATTAAGTAAATTTAATTCGATAATATGTATAACTTTAACTCTATTTATGTCCCTCATCCTAAGATTTCCATTTTTTGTCCAACAAAAATTTCTATATAAAAAATAAAAACAAAAAAATTGAAGAAAAGAATGAGTTTAAAGAAATCAAAATGAGTTTAAAACATAACCAGCAGGCTACCTTTCCCAAAAAAAAACTGAAAAAAGCCTCCTCCTTCTGTACTTGCCTCAATAAAAAAATTTTTTTTCGATCCAAAAGTCCTAAATTTCCAAAAATGGTGGGACCCATTTTCCAATCTCCAAAAACAAACTTTTGACGAATTCAAACATTTTTCGAAAATTTCAACAATAGTTCCCAAACATATTTTATCAGCCTTTCAATTCAGTTTCCAAAATCTTAAAATTTTTTATATTTTGAGAACCGTGTAAAATTTATATTTTTGTGTACCGATCTCAAAAATCGCTGCGTTATTACCACTCCCTATAATACGTTGACTCACTTTTTCCATTTAACGTTTTTAGCGTCCATTAGCCGACTAATAAACGACTTGAGAAAAGAGGCATCCTCATCTGTAAGCGCATTTGGTGCTACACCCATCGAAGATGAGCTTTCATTCGTTCCTTTACGACTCAACTCAGCCTGCCCATTCGTCCGATCGTTATTGCCGGGTTTTTTTGAGTTTCTTTCACTCGACCGTTGCATTTCTTTCTGTCCACTATCCTTTCAATTTAGTAGTTAAAGAAAAGCGTGAAAATTCAAAATTATAAAGAAAGCAGCTGGGAAATCGAATAAGTACTCTTAATCAAGGCAGCACTGAGGACGGGAGCTAGCAACTGCCAACGTTAAACCAGGTTCAAAAGACGTTAAAAAACGAAAATTTTTAGAATTTTTAGAACCATCCAAATGGCCATTTGGTTCTAAAATAGTTCAAAAAATTTGATTTTTTTTTAAACGGAACTTTTTTTTACTTTTTTCCAATTTTGGATTTTAGATCCAGTACTGGATCTAAAAACCAAAATTGGACTTTTTTACATTTATACTGGCCAGTATAAATCCAAATTTGAAATTACGCGCCGAAAATTTGTTTTAAAAATCCTCCAAACTCGAAATCATCGTAATTTTCCTTTAGGACTGTATTTTTGGGCCGAATAGATTTTTTTTTGCCATTTTCCAATTTGAAAATCTGTGCACAAATTTTCGAACCTCCCTATTTCAAAAATAATCATTAAAATTTTCGCGAAAAAGTATAAAACCCTATTTTGGGATAATTTTTTGTTAAAAAAAATAATATTTCAGATTTTTTAAAATATTTTTAATTTTTTACAATTTTATCATTCGTTTACTTTTGTCTTTTTCCGTTTCACTTTATGCTTTTGTAATAAAATTTAAAAAAGTATTTTTTAAATTGTTATCGAGTTTTCCGGAAAATAATTTCGTTTTTTAATTGTAATCAAATATTTCAAGAAATAGAGGCTTAAGATTTTGAGCATAGCATTGAACATTTAAAGCATTTATTTATCCGGCAAAAATATAATGTAAAAACAAAATTAAGTGAATTTTTAATTTTTTATACATTTGGAAGATAAAAATGAAATTTGGAATATGCCAGAAAATTCGGTTGTAATAAAGCTAATTTTTTTTCTCTCAGAAAAGTCGCAAAATAAATTATAAATGGAATGTTTAAAGCAATTGTTAAATAAATTATGGAATAAATATAATTATTTTACTAAAGCAATTATATAATACGAACAAATCTAAAGGGTATCCCAGGTTTTACGCCGCAAATAATCTGAGGTAAATGTTAAAAAAATATTCAAATGAAAAGCAGGAATTGATCATGACCCAAAAGACAAAACTAGAAAATAAAAAAAATTTGATTTAATTCTTAAATCCATTCATATCACAAGTTTTCTCTGCTTTTAAAATTTTCGATAAAAATAACTAAAAAAAAGAGATACCTTTCAACCAATTATCTAATAAAAAACCTATTCAAGAAGATTAGACAAGTGCAATCGCAGCACGAAATTGCTCGTCCCGGAACGGTGTCGGGGCACTGTAGTTAGGTGATGCAGCGATTGAAGCGCGCTGCAGTTCGCTGCCACCAGGCCGTATATAGAACAGCTCGCCGTCAGTCGAAAGCACCGCAGACGCGATTCCGGCAGCATCCGAAGCCTGAAAAAAAATATAGTAGTATAAAAAACGATTGCCGGAAACTCGGAGCAAGTTTCGTGTGAGGAAACGCGAAACTTACTTACAAAGTTGCAAATTCTTGTGAAGAAATTATCCATATGATTCCTATTTTGACAAAAAAAAACAACCAAACCGTTGTAAAAGGAACGTGCATCATTCGGCGTGGATTTTGAAGAGAAAGGGCGTAAACTTCTCCTCGATTCGTTATAAGACCTATGAAACGCTCCAGGGATTTTATTCGCTTTGCTGGAAACCATCAATAATGGATATGCAATCAAGGTAGTTTGAAAGAAAAGTTCAAGATATCAGGTAATAATTTCAATAAAAAAACATTTACATTTGGCGTTTCGCATAAGAATGGTGCCAGCCTTCCGTATTCGGGAACCCTCGACAGCAGTGAAGCGACATTTGTAACGGGATGGTCGTAACGCAGGCAGGCTGAATGCGCGAATCTGTTCTTCCGTGAAAACCATTAAACGTGACGATAAAAGATCCTAAAATAAAAAAAAAATGAAATTTATAAAATTTTACAAGAGCTGTGCAAATAAAAAAATACACAAACCTGAACACATTCGATGCTGACGATAGGTGCACGATGTCTCAGTCGAATCTCCTTTATAAGAGGACATTTTCCGTCCCAACGATCCGAGACTCGATGGGTTTGGAGCAATGCGAATTGTTCTCTATCACTGTCAATAATACTGCTAAATTTCGGCGCAAAAAAGTAGTGTGCAAGATCTTAAAACATGTTTAATGCATTTTATGTACCTTTTCCCATAAGTCGAGTCTGATAATGAGGTGAGTTTGGCGTACGATGACGGAAAAGTGGAAGCGTCGAGAAGATGATGAACGAGAATAGCGCCGCCAAAAGTCCCGACAAATAAATAATCCGCTAGCAGCGTATCTTCGCCCAACCGGCATTGGCAAATATAGAGGGCTTTTACCAAAGAATGCGGCGTTTCGCCACCTAAGTGTCGAATAAGAAATTGTGACTTTAATCAAAAACTAATTGAAAAAACATAAACATACAAGGTTCTTGTGGCGGGATTTGAATTGGCTCTAACTTTTTTATCCAATTTTTTAAACCAAATCGTAAAATCTTTTTTGCTTCTCGATTCTCAAGGCTTTATTGACAGCAAGCTTGTCGATATTGGTTTCGAATCACGAATTTATTAATTATTTAAACTTTTTTGCCATTTTTTCAAAAAACAAAATTTTCGTTAAATTGCGAAGAACCAATTCATTCTAAGTATTAAGCCTATTCTGAAACATTTTGATTTTTTAGTTGAAAATTAAGATAAAATTCGTTTTAATTAGTAAATTCGTGATTTGAAACCAATATCGACAAGCTTGCAGTCAAACAAAATGGTAAGGCCTTAACAATCGAATGCAAAAAGAATTATACAATTTGCTTAAAAAGTAAAAACTTTAAGCGATTTCAAATCCCGCCACAAAATTGCGCCACTCTGTACGTAAAAATTTGAATTTCTATATACCTAATCCGCTCGAATTTGTTACTCTTTGTGAAATTTCCCGCTCATTCGTCCGATAGTCCTCCAACAAATTTAAGGTTCGATCATCCTGAAATAAAAGAAAATTCATTGAAAAATAAAAACGAATGCTGGCGCTAATTTGGATTTTTTTTTTAATTTGTGCCACCCTGTAAATAATTTTCGTTTTATTGAAAATATAAAATTGATACAACGTCTACCGTCGTGTCGGCGCTTGTCTCACCACTGCAATTGATTTGTCTGCGTTTACGGCGAAATGATTGTCGTATTGATTTTTTCACGCTCTTAAAACGTGATAGCGTGCCGTCTTGTGCCGAAATCTGCAGTACTTCCTGAGATGAAAGTAAACAACAGCGTGTTAAAATCTCGCCACTTTGTAATGCGCAAATCGCGTAGCCAAATTCGTTTCCGGCTGCTAAAATAGCACGTGAAACGCAGTATGCCACCGCGCTGATTTGTGCTACTGGTATAAATTGAAGAATTCGACTATAACACAAAATTATAACTTAATATCATCGAAAAATTAATAAAATATTCATATAACGTAAATTTGGTCCTCGCCTAATATTCTAGATTTCTTATAATGTCAAAATTAGACTATTTTTCTCTAGTATTAAAAATTAAGATAATTTATAGTTTTTCAAGACCGATAAAATATGAAAATAGGAAAAAATATGGCGTAAATTTATGTAGAATAATGTTATGTTTGTTAAAAAAATTACTTAAACGCGGGTGCGTAGCCATAATTAGCATCGCGCCGGCGTGTTGTAGCACGCGGTCGAAGCGAAGTCTCACGTCCGCGTGCATATAATCGTGATGTGGAACAAGACGCATAAAGTTGTGTGGCACATAATCCATTAGTATTATCAGTGTACGCGCCGGCCTCGGCCATATCAACACAAATCGCCTGGACGGGTGAAATGACGCTCGAAAAAATGAATTTGAATATAAAAAATTTTTCACATAAAAAATGCTCAAAAAGTCTCTCAAAATAATTTTGTAGGCCTAAAACATTCGCTTAAAAAGCATTAAACTATGCTTATAGTATCGTAATAAGGAAATCTAAGTGCGCTGAAATGTTAAAATCATAAAAATTTTGCAACATTTTGCACAAACCTCAAAATCAGTAACGTCCGTGTCAAAAACGAGCACGTGCCCTGAGTGTCCGCCGGCGACTAAATGTGCGCTTTCTGGATTAAAGTCTAACTTTACAATAGAAAGACGTGGATCATCACAGAAAGAATCAAAAAGACCGGCCTAAAATAACTATTTTAAGATAAAACTAACTAAAATTTTAAGAAAATATTAATTTATTTTTTCCTTAAAGGACGCATGCCCTTCAATATGCATTTTCTGACAACATTTTTTGACGCCAAAATGGCGGAAATTTAAAAATATTTATAAAAAAATTTTTTTTGTTATTTTTCCTGCTTTTTATTTTTTATATGATTTAGTCCAGTATATTTAAAAAAACTCGATCAAGCACATTGTTGATGACACCATTGAGGTTTTCGAAGAGTTTCGCAACATAGACTTGAACGAAGAGCCAAATGATGATGGAAAAATAAAAAACAGGAAAAATAGCAAAAAAAAATTTTTCATAAATATTTTTAAATTTCCGCCATTTTGGCGTCAAAAAATGTTGTCAGAAAATGCATATTGAAAGGCATGCGTCCTTTAAAAATAATCTTCAGAATTTTATCTAATGAAAATTATATCAAATTAAATTTTATCATAAATGCTTTACCCGTCGCAGCGGTAAATCACTGGCATTAAGCATATCACAGCGACGCGGTGCCACCAAATCTCGAATCGACGCTTCAACTGTATCCGTGAAAAAGTCGTCAAATTCGAGAGCGGTAGCGCATGAAATCCACGGCCGCAAACTCAACAAATTTGTCAGCCAAATATTTATGCAGCCGTTTTCGTGTCTAGATACATATTTATAATTTTTAATTTCATTCTGAATAATTCGATTTATATCGAAATAAATAAATAAAGATAAAATAAGTAAAAATTTATTAAAATTAACACCAACCCGGTAATAAGTAAGGTGACATCGTACGGATTAAGATCGCTAACACAATCTCTTGGCGACGTCGAAAATCCAGATCCGCAACGAAGTGGCCATGGACGCGCCGAAACATGTCGCGCCCTTCTGTCCGTGTCCATTCGATCGGCTATCGTGCAAAGACGAGTAAACGCATTCGGTGACAAATGAGATGCAATTGCTGTGGAGGTCACCGGCGACGCGTGTAGCGGATTAAAGTGCGGCAAAGCAAATGGGCGAAAATGAGTGTCGCGTAGGTCAATTGCGACCAATTCCTGTTCGCAAAGTACGAATAATGCCGAGCCAAATCCATCAGCTAAATAACAAAACATAAATTAAGTAAATGTAAATATCAAAAAAAAAAATTTAAATAAAAACATATACAATTATTGAGAAGTACAAAGTCGAAAATAGGACTTTCAAAGTCTAATGCAAGAAATTCATCGTAAAGATGAAGAGACAACGTGTAACGATCACTATATAAATCGACGGGCACACCACCTGTAAATGCCATCAAATCTGTGCCATTTTCTCTAAAAAAAATCAAAATAATAATATGAAATAGTATTTGTATCTTGTCGTATTTTTATAAAACTATTTTAAGACATTACTCTAGTTTTGTAACACCGATTTGCTTCATGCTGGTGCATTTTGTTTGTCCGCCAAAAAGCTGAATGTGTTTCGACGCCAAAGATAACGTCGACGAAGACCGAAGTCGAGATTCATTTCCGGACTCGTTTATTGTAAAAACTGTATATGAACCATCCGATTGACCGCAAAATAGTTTTGTGCCTAGCCAATCGCAAAATATGTCCTATATAAATGTATAAAAAATTACCAATAATTGTGGACCACCTTGAAATAAAGTTTCACTACAGTCGACGCTCCCATTAACATAAATTCCCATTAACATAAACCTCCCATTAACATAATCGTTTTGGCAGCTTGATTGGTTTTCACCCATTAGCCCCCTTAACATAACGCTCCCCCATTAACATAACGCTTCCATTAACATAGTTAACGCGCAGTCCCTTGGCGTTATGTTAATGGGGGCGTCGACTGTATGTTAATGGAAGCGTTATGTTAATGGGGGAGCGTTATGTTAAGGGGGCTAATGGGTGAAAACCAATCAAGCTGCCAAAACGATTATGTTAATGGGAGGTTTATGTTAATGGGAATTTATGTTAATGGGAGCGTCGACTGTATATAATTTTATTTTTTTACAATCCTACATTTATTTTAAATTTATAATTTTATAATAATATCGACCTTACAAAAAAAAGAATATTTAAAACTTACTGTTATTGAAGGAAGAAGTGTAAAAACTCTTTCGCATTCGTCTTTGAGTGTATTATACAATACGACAACTCGACTGTCGAATAATAAAAAAAGGCGTCCAGCAAAAAATTGTTGCGATGGATAAACCAGAATTTTGTCGATGCGTCGTGATGTATCCACAAACAACTCGGGCAATCTAATTAAACAAATTTTTATGTTAAATCTGATTTGTGTTTAAAAAATTTTCAATAGCTCCTTTTTAAAAATTTATCAATTTAATAAAAAAAATTTTAAGCAATAAATAAATATCATCAAATGCTTTTAAAAATACCATAATATAACCTTTTAAGGGATGAATCCTGAAAAATCAAATATTCGACTAGCTCGGAATATTGCGTCCATAAAGCAAAAATATTTCCGCTTTCAGTTCCTAAACATCCATATTTTTATATTTACAATTGCTTCTAAATACCAAATTTAAAATTGCAATTCATATGTTATTGTTTCTCAAAAGATCCAACCTATAAGTAAAGCGGAATTGCCATCTTCTCGATTGAGCATTTCGCAACATGTAATATGCCGCGGAAGCCCATTGGCGACTATGCGTGTCACGCTCACACCGTCGTTGACAATCTGAACCCGATGAAAAGAGGGCATTGCGTTACGCGTGTCTTCACAAAGAGCGATAAGCATGCCGCTGTTGACAGCAAAGTAAATATGTGCGACCGGCAAACCAAACTCCACCAAAGCTGACCATTCGATGCCTTCGCCGCCGACACTAAAAATTTCAATAAAAACCAATAAATAGGTGAATAAAAGTTTTTTGAATAAAATTTTAATGAAAATACAATGAATTTTACATTCGAATGCGTCCTTCTTTTGTGCCAATAGCTAATAAACCAAGTTGTTCATCGATAGCTATACAAGCCGATTTTTGTGGAAATCCGTGAGTAGTAATCTAACAATGGTTATGCCTTTTACATTTGATATTTACAAAAATGTTTAAAAATTATTTAATGAATTATAACAATTTTAAAAAATCCAATAATACCATATAATATAAAATAATAAATTTTCCATCTTACTTTAATTTTTTTTCACTATATTTTTATAAGTTAATTTTATTGTAAATTAAAAATTTGTCCAAGAATGAATTAGTTTACCTTTGAATAACTAAAATAATCCCCAAGATCCTCGGCTTTCGATTCGGTGGTGTTTGTAATATGGGACCGAATAAACCGGAGCATTGTGCGTGTTGACTTTAAAGGACAGACTTTTACCAATGTCCACCAAAATTACAAAATCCGTCACCAATCCCTTCGAAAATGTTTAGTTCAAATGTGCGATGGCGGAGTGCCATAAAAAGAAATTTTGCATTTTTAAAAAAGAAATTGGTATGCTCAATAGAAACCTCACTGCAGCGTCTTTCGCCTTCGTGCCAATCACTTTCGGGAGGATGCACGCGTGATGATTGTCTCTGGTTACGTCCTATGCACCTCTCGGATGTGTTTAAGGGTCCAACATAGATTGTTTTTAGCATATGAATGTGTTTCGCACGTGCGAGTTGTTAGCCCTGGCGTGCTATCTGGTCCTTGGTCGCTTTTCACCCAACCCAGTAGGCACTCAAACACAGACGCACTATTCGGCGAAATGGCACTAGCATAAATCTGATTGAATTTTTCAATAAATTCTATATATAACCAAGTTTGAATGTCAACCTGAGCAAGATAATAAATTGTATGAGAAAAGAAAAAAATGTTAAATTAATTACAAAAAATATGTAATGTAAAAACTTCGTATTTTTCTCTAAGTACAAATGAAAACTAACTTTATGATCCAATTCTGGTGGAAAGGATGTATCGAAAAGAACGGTGCAGCCGAGGCTATAATCGCGTTGAACAAACAGTTTTTGACATTCGTTTAGCGCAATTTTTCTCGAACAATCGACGTTATTCATTATCCTATACAAAGTAAAAATAAAGTCTTGATGAAGATTATAAAATAAATATTATCGTTATGATTTTTTTTTGTAAATAATAAAAGACTAGATACATTTATTAATATCAATATCAAATATAAGTAAAAGAGATGTCGCGGAAATAAATTTGAGACTTCGAAAGTTGGAACAATAAGATTATTTTTTAAAATTTTTCATATGAAAATTGAGGCGATTGATTACAAGACGATTGAAAAATTTTATTTTTCATTAATTTGTCTATCAAATATAATATCAATAAAATTTATAAAATATAAAAAAAATATTCCAAATAGAAGAGCCAACTTTTTTTTATTTTAATTTTTTTGATCGCGAGATATCATTGGAATGTCTGCTTGTCTGGCCCCTTGGAGAAAGCCATCATAATTTTTTCGCGTTGCATTCGTCGTCTATATAAGCGATAATTTTTCCCCCACCCCCAACATTATCATCGTCGGTGTTCTTAAACCGCGATTCATTCTCTCGAGCTGTAGTTAAGGTCCTACCGTTCTATAGGTTCGCATCCCGAGGGTTGCGTTCCTGGTTCGGCGATGGGCACGGAGTGTTTGTGGTTCACTCCCTCGGCAAGCCAAATCGGGTGTCGTGACGTCCCACAGCTCGGGAGTTCTGGATCAAGGCAAGAGTTCACACTCTATATCGTCACCTCTCGGGTTTACCCGATCCTTCTCAAACAGCATCTTGTATTGTTAGATGCTTCTGGGCTGATCAACTTCCGTGTTCACGGCTTGAGCTAGTCCGTTTCCAAGTTGGATTCTCATCTTTGACTCGTTGAGTTCAATTAACTTTGACTTTGGCTCTTGTTGCGGCCCAAAAAAATTTTTTTATATTCAAACTTTAGAGACTTAATTTGCTATTATTTTGAACCAATTTCCAAATTCTGCTTCGACATTTTATTCTCCATTTAGTAATTATCTACTAAATGGTAAAACATTATTGGATGGCTGAAAAATTCGGCGAATTTTTTTCAATTTTAACATTCCGTAAATACGTCAATTTCTAATGTTTTGTAAAAAATTCTCCATTTCTTTACTTATAGCTAAAAAAATTTCAATCAATTTTAGGAAAAGTTTTTAAAATAGTTTTATCTTTTTTAAAAAAATTGATGGTATTCAGCTACCCTGTAGTTCCGAAATTGGGCTATTTTTTCGGAATTCCGCGACATCTCTGACGTATAGATATATAAAAATATTTATCATATTCCGAAAAACATAAATAATAAAATTTTTTCATTTATTAAAAAAATTATTTATCACAAAAGGCACAAAAAATTGAAAGTTAGGTCAATATCATATAATAGCTCCAGTAAAAAACGTTGAAGATGGAATAGGCAACTAAATAGTAATTATAGTATATTATGTATAAAAAATTGTTATAACATTCGAACAACAAAAGATCTAGGCTATTATGTAAAAAAATGATCCCGAAATTTTTTAAAAGTTGCTTGAATCTTTCTAAACTTATTTCTTAGAGGTGATCACGAATCTAACAATATTTTTTATCGTAGGGTCTTTCAGCCAGTTCTAAAATACGACTAGGATCCCGAAATTTCGGAACCATAATTCAATGTTTAGTACCCGGAAAAAGAATTCGCGCCACAAAATCGATTTGTTCGCAACGTTGAATCGCGTCCGTCCGATGCTATATAAAAGATATACAAACTTTTTATTTTACATAAATTATTTTTATTTTTTTTGTGTTTAGGTCTATTAAAAGTTAAAAAACCAAAAAAGTTTTTTTTTTGCAATCTGATAAAATTTCTAAAAAAATTTACTTTCTTTTTGGTGTGTAACTTGTGAATGTGTGTAGTAGTACGTCCTTCATGACGCATTTGGTAGCCGATGGCGGCCAACTCTATTAATGTCGCAAAAATGAAAGACATTCCTGTGAGGATCCACCAATCTATGGCCTAAAAATGAATAAGACTTTGCAAGGAGTGAAATCAGATGCAAAACACTAAAAATATAACCTTAACATAGCTGACTCGTGGCAGATTGCGAATAATACTACCCGATTGGAGTATCATTGCCGTTAGCGTGTTCTAAAAAATGTCATATTTAAATAAAGGATAATGTAAATTATAGAAATTAGGATTGAATAAGCTTTTTCTATTAATAAATAAACTTTTTATCTATAGTAAACTACCTACCACACCGATCATCGTCCGCGCCGGAATAGCGCGCGGACCAAGATAGAATTGAAGCCATGATATGAACATGAACAAAAATGTCGGGTAAAAACCTAAAAATATTTGCACTTTTAGTTAAAGCATCATCAGAGTCAACTGATAATATTGGTAAAATTGGTAGATTACATGAAGAAAAAACTATTAAAATAAATGAAAATATTTTGAATATAATACTTTGAAATAGTAAAAAAACCTTGTAATAAATACCAGCCGTAACGTCGTTTAAATGCAAACGTCACCGTCAACTCATCCCAGACGCCAGCTGCATACTTCTATATACATTAAATAATCTCAACTTTATCTTATTATTTCTTTTTCTTATATTAGGAACATAATACCTCTCATTCCTTCTTAATTTTGACACAAAATATTTTCATTATATACTTGTTCCACAACGCTGTAGGTATAGTTGACCATACTAAAGTCGGGCAACTCAATGTCCTTAAACATAAGAACCGGCGTCGGTTGATTCCACACCATTTGAACATCCTTACGATTGTAGTTGTAGGACTCAAAAGTTAGGAAACACGAGATTGTATCCATTGGAAACTGATAATAAAAACACTATATGAGTCTTAAATGGTCATAGGGACGTTAGATATACAATAGCCAAAATATCCCATTATATACCCAATGGCACTTTGGCCATTATATATCTAACGTCTACAATCTTAATAATTTTAATTCAAATGTAGTATATGTACCCTATGAAGATCCATTTTGCAGGGTCCTGTACTTTTGATCCGCCAACAAGCCCAAATAGATCCTAAAATCATTGAAATAAAAACTAAAAATTATACAGGGTGACCAATCCTTATATACAGCTCTTTGGCAGCTCTCTATATTAATATATAAATCAGAAAAACCTACCATTTGGAAAAATCATGAGAAAAACGTTGCGAAATGGAGAGCTATGAATTTGAGCGCGTTTTGAGTTGATGAAACAAGTGTTTGGAATCCAAATGTTGTCCTGCATGTTGTAGTCAAACGAAAGATTTCCTTTGCATGGTCGCATAAAGTCGTACGATAGCGCAGGATCTTCCCAGAATTCGTTCACGTAAAGGTCTAAAAACAATTACATGCTATACGAAATTTGTTTGTAAAAACTTTTCTAACTTAAAAATTCGAATGAATTACAAAAAACCAACCAATCTCAAAGTCTTGTGTCATTTCAGAGACGGACGTAACTTCTTGAATCCAAAGCTCGACTCTTACAACCACGGGATCCGAGGGAATTTTGTGCCTGTTATAATTTACTGTTGTGTCGTATAGAATGTGATCGATAATATCTGTATCGTTAGAACATTGCGGTTCCTTAAATATTGGAGTGAGACCACCGTCGATTGTTTCAATACCTAAAACCACACATGAAAAGGCGTGTGCGAAAATCAAAGAATAAAAAATTTTCCAAAAAAGCAATATAACTTTATCTTTTACCTATTGAACGGTCAAAAGCAATGATCATGAGCAAGAGTCGTAACGTAAAGAGACCCGACATTGACGGTTTGGCATTTTAGGTCGCTAGTGCGATTCTTATAACACTCTTCATCCGGAAAAAAATTTAAAAAATATTTGAATTTATTAGATTAACAAAATTGTTAAAATGAGATCCACATATTAGTAAAGTTTCTTACTCTTTAATCTATAAATTTTCTAATTGTCTTCGTTAAACATAAACGTAAAATTGAATTATTTTCTTACAAATCTAATAAAATAAAAATTGGTTCAGAGATTTTAAAAAAGTCTAACATTGTTTTTTACTTTTTGTTGAATATGAATATTAGAATTTTGAATAAAATGCATAACAAAGACACATAAAATATATGGAAATGTATTTTATTTGTTATATATTTTTGTGTATATGAATTTTGTGACGTAGCGAAAGGACATAAAATTTAGTAAAAGGAAGAAACGGAAATAATGAAAACGATCTATAACTGAAAAAAAAGACTAAAAAGAGGACACTCGTTTAAGCTTAAGTACACGCTTAGACTTAGCGAAAGGGCATAAATATTTTTGTTACACTTAACATCATAAGTTAACTGTCGAGGATGCGGCAAAAAAAAAGTGTAAAATGTAAAATGCATGAGAGATTTGAAATTGTTTCGAGCCAGATGAAAAGGAAGGAAGGAAAAGGAGGAAAATTTTTTTAGGAAAGAATTATTTAAGAAAAAAAAATTTTCTTGGAAAAGAAAAATGAAAAGAAAAGATTGAATTTTAAGAAAAAACGAAAAAAGTAATAAACTTGGAAAGAGGTGAGGATATTGACAATTGAGCGAGTCAAATGCAAGAAAATAAAGATTGAACAATTGTAGGAAATGTTTCTAACAAAAATGAAGTGGAAATCCAAAAAACAATTGCAAAAATTCAAAAAAATTATCCATGATTTTCGAATAAGCCTTCCAGATTTTTCCTTTTTAGAAATAAAGGCACTATTAAAAAGTAAATATTAATAAAAGAAAAACTTCTTCATTGCTAAATTCCGCATAGGCGAGCCGATACTTCCTAAAACGATATTCGCGTTTTTTAAATTTATAATTATTATTAATATATTCGAATAAGCTTCAAAATTTTTCTATTCGTTAGTAAACAGTGTTGTGACTTATGGCTTCGAAGCTCCAAGTCATCTGCCGGAGCCATTTGAATTTTTATGGAATCATTTATGGAGTCATTTGGCTGGTCGTGGCTCCGGAGTCAAGTCACAACATTGTTAATAAATAAAGTAAATTTCATTGTAATAAAATTGCAAAATGATACATTTATTTTTTTATTTTAAAAAGATGCTAAAAAACAAACAAAATAAATCAAATACAAGTATGTATAATAAGTAATAATAAGTAATTGTAACATAGCAGTAATAAAATATCAAAGTCATACAAAGTTAGTAGATATTTGTCAAAGAATTGTCACTTTAGAAGTTCATTTATTCTACTCAAATTTTCTTTTAAATTCCCTATAAATTATTTTAGAGGATAAAAAAAAACCGTTAGGTACTCCGCTTTTGCTATAAGTGAATTTAAAATAATGGGCTAAATTGATGATTGATTTGGGATGAGATTATTGAAGTTTAAGAATGGCATTTAAATGTTTAAACACCTTTTCGTGGCAGTTGCAATGTACCAAGTTTCTGTCCGCCGTAGAGAAGAGGGCGCATTGGCGTGACGCCAGAAACATTAAAACCATTAGGAACGGATCGGGCGGAACGCGGTATAGCTACTGGCGGCATTGGAGGACGAAAACGTGACACGCTTGAAGATGGCAATGAGGACAAAGCAGAAGCGGATGCAATTGATGAAGTGATTCTACGTATAGGTGGGGTCTATAAACATATAACAACAATTTTATCAAATCTTTAAAAACGCATAAAAGTTAATTATTAGTGCCGCAAAACGGGCCCTTTATGGTACACGGCCTTTATAACTTTATACTTTCTTCCTACTTATACCTTAACCGATTCTAATAACTTTTTTTCAAAAGGTTCGGCACAAAAGTGTATTTTCATTTTTTACAAATATTAAATTCAAGCCAAGTTATTCGCGCTAAAATTGAAATTTTTTTATTATGCCAAAAGTCTCACTTTTCATCATATTTTTTTCGCGTTTGAAAATTTATAACTAAGCTTTATAAAGATCGTGTACCAGAAAAAATTCAAAAATTTCACATTATAGCACTGTTGATTATCTATACACTTACTACGCCTGGCTCTCGCCTCGCGATGTTTGTGATTGAAGGTTGTCGAGATCCAATAATTCCTCTCATTAATTCGGAATTTTCTGTTTGTCGCATCGGCATTTGAAGCCTTCGCATCTCGTCTATCGTAAACATCGATTTTGGGATAGTTCGCAAACGAATTGCTTCACCACTGCTAGTTTGCGTTGTGGCCAGTAGTCGTTGCGCTGAATGCTTCGGCGAAACAATGGAATGTGACATCGCCGCGGACAAACCCGGACCTTTACCAGCAACTAAGGGTCGCATTGTTGCATAGAGAGGCCTAATTGGCTCCGATGAAATAGCCAAATTTATTGGTGATCTGGCGGGCACTTTTTTATTTACATGTGTTTTTCGTTTCACCTAAAGTTGAATAATAAAATAAAAATCCTATTAAATTGATATTTATTATTCATATGTATCTAAATAAACAACATTAAGGCTGTTTTTATGCTTTTTTTATTGTAATAAACCTCGTTAATGATCATTAGATCGTCGTCAGGCGGCTCAGTTTTTACTTGCGTCGTAGTCGTCTTTGTTGAGGAACAATATGATGCAGACTTTGTCAGTGCGGATTTTGCATTTTCCATGTTGTTTGGCTCGGTTTTTACATGATTAATAGGAGCAACGGACAAAGAATTTCTATTTATTGTTGTTGTCTCAAAAGGTATAGCTGATCGAAGGCCGCCCGTCGGCTGTTTTTGACCTTCATTTGTTTCGACTTTAACTTCACGACGAACGTGATAAGACATTGTAGGAGGCATTGGATGTAATTTGGATCCAAGCGGATTTTGATTTTGTGAATAGGGCACAGACCGGCGAGCAACAATCGCTTTCGCGCGCATTACGTCTGCGGTCAATCCGGAAACTATTCCGCCTTCTTCAATACGGTGTTGATTGACGTTTAGTTGTCTTGGCGTAACACGCGCTACTCGCGCAGTTGAAAATGGGTTGTGGGCCTGCGATGACGTCGGTATTTGTTGAATGGATCTTATCATTGCAGGAAGAAGAGTTTCACTATTAGAGTTCGATTGTTGCGAATAGTCTTTATCTGAATTGATCACCACATTCTCATCCCTATTATTATTCTTCCTTTTCGCTGACGAAACTAATTTCTTGACTTTAATGTTAACGTCGGTCGCATTGAATAAACTTGTCGTTGTGCGCTGCGACTTAGAGAACTCGTGAAGAATATCTTGCAAACTAAGATATTCATTGTCTTCTGCTAAGTTAAATTTTACCTAAAAAAGATTTTGCCATTAAAGCAAATCTAATATTTAGAATAAAAAATCAAAAGAACTCTAGAAATGTAACACAATGGCAATTATCTTTGAAGACTTTCTCAAAGCAAACTATTCAAAAGATTTCTACGCAAAAAATAAATATTAAAAAACGAAAAAAAACATTTGCAAACCTTTGCCACAAGATCATCGTCAGATAGGCCAGATCTAGCTTTAAAATCCTTTAGGGTAGTCTAAAATTGGTAATAACATTTTTTAAAACTATCATGATAAATTATACTTTCTAAGAAAGATCCAATTAAATATCAAAATCATATAAGTCATTTAATATTATTATTTTTGATAGACTAACCAAACAATTGCATTTGTAACATGAGACAAGTGGTTCGGCTCGTGAATTTAGACATCTATTATGACGGCATTCGTTTAGCGTCATAAGATCGAGTGGAGTCGGGGCACTCATCATACGATGAAGCCAATACATTGAATTTGGTAAAAATTGAACTTGAGATGCATCCACAAAACCCACAAAATCAATGTCCAGCTAAAAAAAAACATAAAAATGGGATACAAATAAAAATTTTTAAAAAAAAAATAAATTTAAGATTAGCAGATTTAAATTTAAAATTGGATTCTTTATTAAAAAAACTCACAAGTTTACGACATGGCTCGTTAAAAATGTGTTCAAAAATAGCGCCCAAATTCGTGTTACAAACGCCGCAAGTCTTACAAAAATAGACTAGTTCCATTTTGTGATGTTTGACCATATGCAGCATAAACATAGCCTCCTAAACATAATAAAATTATAAACAAAATATATATATATATATATATATATATATATATATATATATATATATTGTTTAACAATAACATTACTAACTTACCCTCGTGTACATAATTGAGCAGATCGTGCAAGCAAAAATCGCATTTCGCGTGTTGTGATTGCTGCTGTGTCTTTGTTGCTCTATTTCTCGCCCCGACACACAACTGCATTTTTTACAGCCGGTCGGCTTTGCATGCGTTTCCATATGTCGATTGTACTCTTGTGGCTTATTGAAGGCGTAACAGCATGACCGACACAAATAAAGTTTAAAGTTTCGTGGAATACCATACTCCTAATTATTTAACATAATTTTTTAAAATGTTAAAATTAAAAATACTTCGTTATCGATGTTGCCAAAAATGGGAAATTTCCGTGTGGAATCTTAAAAATAGATTTTTTCCACATGGAAAAAATATTTTTTTAAGTGGATTTTTTTTTCACATAGAAAAAATACTTTTTTAAAAAATGGAATTTAAAAAAAATCATTTTATCTGATGAACCCAAATCCTTCCAATGAGCTCAAATCGCTTAGATTTTTCCATTTTAAAAGGTTAAACGAAAATGTAATCGGGGTCGTAGAATCCAAAAATGACCTTATTTTTTTTTATTCAGACACTTCTAGATCCTCATTGGTCGCCAAATGGTCCTAAAATTAAAATTTTAACAAAATGCCAATTTTTTGACGGAAATTTCGCTTTTGTTAAAATTTCGATTTTAAGATCATTTGGCGACCAATGAGGATCTAGAAGTGCCCGAATAAAAAAAGCAAGATCATTTTTGGATTCTACGACCCCGATTACATTTTTGTTTAACCTTTTAAAATATAAAAATATTTAACCTTTTAAAATATAATCTAAGATATTGACCTTATTGAAAGGATTTGAGTTCATCAGACAAAATGATTTTAAAAAATATGGAAAAATTTGACAACATTGTTCGTTATATAATAAAAAATCAAAAAAAAAAAAAATAATAAATTAATTTTGAGTTGATAAGGTTTAATTAATAAATTATACGTTTATTCTAATATACCTTTCCATCTGTGTGTTCCATTTTTCGATGCAAGAGCAATTCAGTATAAGAAACAGTGCTAAACGTGCAGTATTCACATATCAATGCATCTAACGGTGTTGGAGCTGGTTGTGGACGCCAGTCGGGCATCACATATTCTCCGTCAGATCCTCAAAAAATGTTTAATTAAAAAATTTCCACATCAAAGCAATCATAATCATAAATTATTTTATTCATTGTTTGCCTCAGATTCGCCTTTAAAGTAATCATGTTTCAAGATATCCAGTTAAAAAATAAATTGTGTCGCTATGCTTTTAGCCAAAAAAATATAAAATGAACATCGAACTATATTGGCCCCATAAATAACGCAAAAAACGTTTTACATTGATGCATTTTCGGTGCGATCATCACACTATTACAATGTCGCTTCGCTTAGTTAAGACAAAATGCTCAACAATAAAAGAAGACATTTGAAATATCAAAAGCTTCTTTTTAAGTTAAATTCATCATAATTTTATCTTCATCGGCAATAGGGTGAAAAAAATTACATTTTTTATGAAATATAAAATATTTTTTCAATAAAACTTACCATATGGAGAGGGAACCGTAGCGTGAACATAATATACGATAGAACGTAATACGTCGTGTACATCGCTCATAACATCTAAAAAATTTAAAATTAATTTATATGCTATTTAATTTATTTTATTGAACTACGTAAGAATTGACGACTAAATTAACTAACCATCTTCACCAAGCAAAGGTCGATTGACAATAGAGCGTAAATCGACGACGTCACCATTAAGCAACGCCGGCACTGCTTTTACGTCTGAAGATATGAGCGACTCCTCCTCGTTTTCGGAATCGGATGATGAATCTGAAGTACGTGCCAAATACGACACATATTCATCGTCATCGTCTTCATCAACGTCAGAACCTGACTTATTTTTTGTATCCGCTTCACGAACACCTATCAAACAATTAACATTATTTATTATTATTATTATTATTATCACTATTGTAAAAAACATTTTAAAAAATCAATTAATGAAAAAAGTCAGTTTATATCTTTCAGTTTATATTTAAAAAAAATAAAATATTTTCATTTAAAATTTCTAACTTGATGCTATTTCTTGCGCCAAAAAATCGTCAAATTTGGTGCAAACCCAACCCTTTTGCAAAACAATTTCAGCAGCCTCTTGTATCGTAGCTAAAAACAAATATTAAAAAGAATATTATCGTATTTAAACTTTTTAAATAAAGGTTCTTATTTTTAAGTTTCATTCAATTAACTCATTTCCAAACATTAAAAATTGGAAAGAAAAATAAATTGCTAAAAATAAAATGCTAAAATAAACATGTATTACAATTATTCTTGTGTAACTTCAAAGCTATTCCATGCGTCAAAACACAATGTTTCGTTAATGCAACTATGGAGCAGAATGTTGATGAACAATGTCCACAGCCAATTCTCGAAAACGGCAAATTTTCATTGCTATCAAAAAGTTGATAAGTCTAAAATATTTGTAATTAAAACAGAAATAATTTAAAAAATAAAAAATTTAAAAATTATTTTATTAAAAATCCAAAAGTAAAAAATTAAGAATCTGTTGTTGCATTATAAATTATCAAAACAAATAATAAAATTAACACACGTATTGAGAGAGTAGTTCGGAGTTTTGCGCCGAAGCATTAGCGGAAATTTCGTCGGCGTAACATCGCTGAAGATGATTCATCATACAAGTTTTGCCGATAAGTACGCTATTGCATTTCTTGCATTCAAAAACGCTAAAAATTAAATAAAACAAAATAAATCAAAATGTTTATTAAGATCAATCAATGTCAATTAGTATAAACGTACTTGTCGTTGAGTACAAAGCCATTGACTGTATTGCCAACAATAGTTCGGCCATCAAATACCACTAGCAGCGTCACTTCCGTGTGTGACTTGAGCCAACTAAGACTAATATTTTCGCTATCGCCATTCAACATGCTCAAATAATCGTTTAAAGTATATGTAACTTTGGGGGACTCACGCTGAACCGAAAACTTGTTTTTTTGTCGTTGTTGACTAGCGTCGCAACGTCGCTAAAACAGAATTAAATAGTTCATTAAAAAATAAGCAAACAAGAAAAAGATTACCTTTCGCGTAGATTCTTGCGTTGGAACAAATGCAGATCTCCTCTAAAAATAACTTTTAAGTAAATTAATATCCAAACAATAAACTATTTAATATAAGCAAACAAATATATCAATAAACTCTAAACAAAACAAACTTTTCGTTCACTACGACGAATACCATTTGTTGAGATTGTGGTTGCATTTACCATGTCGTTAAGCTCCTCGCTATATTCGACCTCACCAACTTCCTCTTTCACATCGACATTAATTCGTCCTTGATCAACGTCCTGCTCATCGAACTCCATTGGCTCCATTTTAACCTCAGTTATCATAGCGGTGCAAGTTGGAACAGGCGTAGATACAGACTTGTCATTTGTCTTTTCACTAGCGTCCTCCTTTTCGTTATCATCGTCTTTGTTGTGTCTGCCATCATAAATGCGATTCGCCACTCGAACAACCAAATTTCGTTTTTCAAGAAGTGGTGGAAAAATCGGTGCTGTATCCAGAAAAGACGTAATCATCGGCAACTCTTGTAAGTGCGATAAAATATGATCTCTAAAAAAGTTTAAAAAAACACTTGCCTATGTTAATTAATCATGTTTTGTTTAAAAGTTTTTTATTAAAATTAAAAATAATGTAAATTACAAAATTATTTCATTTTTAAAATTTTTAAATTCTATTAAAAGTTTTTCTACTTGTACACATCAATAGAATAAAACGAGGCCGGACATCGATGACATTTCATCGGCGTAATATCCTTCTTGTGATTCATACGCAAATGTTTGTCCAAATCAAATACATTGCTAAACACCGGCCCATTATCGATGCTGTTAGAAGATTTGGATAAAAAGGAATTTGGAGCTTCGTCATTGCAATATTTGCAACGTAATTCCGCATTAGGAAACGTACGATTGAAGCCGAGACGAATATGCCTATCGGAAAGTTCATCCGCTGAATAAACCAAAAACACGACGAAACTGTTGCTGTTATGGGCTAGCTAAAAAATAAGATTTTTTATATAAAAATATAAAAACCATTTTTCAAACAAAATACCTGTATTTTTAGACAATTTAAAAAAAAGATAAATTAAAAAAAGCTCACCAAACAATTAATAAAAGAAGATGTAAATGATTCCTCATCGCAGCGCGGCGTAAGCAAAAAATGAAATCCACAATCCGCGCAAATTAACGACACATATACAAAGTTGAAAGTAAACTAAAGAATAATGTTTTACGACCAATATAATATTTTATTTACATCTATCAAACTTTTTAAAACAAAATAAAATTTGCCTTAAATTAAAGAATACCACCATTATGATTATTAAAATTTATTACTATAATTTTCACAATTTTTAAATTCTATTAAATTCTATAACAAAAATATTTAAATATTATTACTACCGACTCTTCGTCTTCACCAAAACAGTTTAAATACGCGGTAAATTGCTCGCAATTGTGTCGTTTTAACAAATCAATGGACAAAAAAGCGCGCGAGCAAAACTGACATGCGTATAAATGCACGCTATGATGTGCGTGACTAATGTGACCCTAAACTCATTGAATTAACAAATAAAATCGCAAAAAATTAAAATATTTTTTTGCAATTAAACTATATTTAAATAATTTTTTTTAAACCCACAAAAAGTTCTGTCATCGCATAGCGTCTTGTGTAGGTGGGCCCGCAGAGCGGACATGGCAGCTTGTCTACATCAATACTATTTACAAATAACCTATCCGAAAATTGTTGTGCAGGCAGAATCTCGGGCTCAATAGAATTTCCCAAAGTTGGATAAAATTCTAAAAGACTATTTATTCAAAAATGTTATTTAAAATTTCAAAACGCGATAAAAATTTATAATATTTTTTTGTAATTTATATGTGCTTCTTGATGTTATTGTTAAAAAATCTAAAACTAAATTTAAAAAATCAAATTCATTGACAATCATAAAATTTAAAAAAAATTTACTGGCTAGATCAGCTTCAGACGAGCCGACGAAAGCATCGCAAAGAACTTGCCAATCACGACGCTCGTCCTCTGGCAGATTAATCCAGATCTGCCTGAGAATATGAATATAACGCAGAGCTCGCGGAACACCGCGCAATGTGCACACATTGAAGAAAGGATTTTGTAAGCAACTAAGCAAAGTTGCATCGCTAAAGGTCCGCACAAAAAGCTGAAATCCGCCACAGGCATGCGCCAACACCGCGCAATTGTCCAATTCGGCGGCGGAACGCCGACGTTCCGATTCCAACGGTAATCCATCGGTAATATCAGGTACGCCAGCCAACTCGTCAATCTGAATAAATCACGATGAAAATTTCACAAAACATTCAAAAGCCAACTAAAATCTAAAAATATTATTATATGAAATTTGTTTGAAGTTGTCTTAAAATCTTCAAAAAATCGATAAATTAATTATTAAAAATACCCTAGTTAGACCAATCCGTTGTTGTGCCTTTGACGCGCTGACGGGTCGTGTCGAGCGTATCACCACTGAGTCGGTAGCGAACGAGGCCGGAGATGGTATATAATTTAAAGCAAGCTCGCGCAACGTTCGAAAAAAAAAATTGGCGGTTTTAGTTGGGACGTCGGCTGGATTTAGCGGTTTCGCCTAAAATACATTTTTTTAATTAAAAATAAAAATAATTGTCAAAATTATAATTAAAAGCAAAGCTATAATTATTCAAAATGAAAGTTAAATTGAACAAATATAAAAGTATTAGCTTACCATAGAAAGAGCGCTTCGAGCATACCGACGATTATGAGCATTCCTGTTTCGGTTTTCGCTGCCAAATTCATCAGGATGCTTCATACGAATCAGATTCAGCGTCGAGGCAACTTCGGCTTGTGTAGCTTCATCGGCCGGCTCAAGGCTCTCTTCCATAAGTGCGTCAAGCACATCATCGGTGAAGTCGTCAAAAGAGTGCAACGGCATTCCGATTGGTCGACGATAAGTCTAAAAAATAAAAAATAAATACATTTATTTATTTATTAACAAATTGTATAACGCCAAAACGATTAATATTGAGTTTTTAAGTATAATCACAATTTTCTGACAATTAATTTTTCGAATATAACATATATAATTTTATCACCTTTAATTCATCGTCATCATGAGTAAAAGTTTGTTTTCGCCTGGCTGAAAATTTTTAAAAATTAAAAAAATAAATAAAATTGCCATGCAAAATTTTCACCCCTTTTAAAATTTAAAATTTTTTCAAAAATTGAACAAAAATAACTCACATTTAGAAAAAGCTGAGTCCCTTGCAAAAAAATCGGAAATATCTACACTCATTTTTAACACTCAAGTTTCTAAAACTAAAAAATTAATATTAAAAATTCAATCTAAAAATTGTTGCCTAATTTTAAAAAATCGATTGAAATTATATTTTATATTAAAAGAAACTCGGAATATAACTAATTCCAGTAATTATTAAAATAGACACATTAAAACTACAAAATAATGCGGGTTGTAATTAAATTGGTATTTTTTCTTTAATCAAATAGGTAATATTTAAATCTGTTTCTAAATAATCAATTAGTTCAATTAAATTTTAATTCAAGAAAAAATCAAATAGGTAGTGAAAAAAGACAAATACAGTAAATTCAAGCTTCTATTCAAGGAATATGACCAGAAAATCAAATTGAAATAAAAAATCGATTAGTTTAACAGGTCTTAACACGAAACAGTCAACACTGTACGATACATATTCGATGCGCCAATTTAAAAAAGTTTAAAAGATATTTTTGAATTATTTTCAAAATGCAAAAGCGTTTTTCTCTTTAGGACAGCCACAATTCAAAATAATATTTTCGTTCGTAAGCGAACGGAAGAATAGTTTTTTCTCTCTAATGCATGTTTTCATAATGCTTTGTCAATTATATTCTTCGTTTATTATGTTCAAAAATTTTCCAAAATGAAAATAAATATTGAAAATTAATGAATATTGAAAATTATTGTATCAAAAATTATTTTTTATTTAATAAAAATAAATTTTTAATTTGTACAACTACTAATTTGAATCTTAATATGGCTAATGCTATTGTAGTCCGATATAATAGAACAGAACATTTTACATAAGTTTGTCAAAATTTTTTAAAAGAAAAAATACTATTTTTCAATAAAATGTTTTTAATTTAAAAATTACATTTTTTTAAAATTATTTTTAATATCAATTTATTAAGTCAATATATATTTTATGCAAAAAATGTAAAAAATATTTTTTATTCCTAAACAAATACAATTTTTAATATAATTATGATATCATAATCATTATTAGAACTCGAAATGCTTTAAAACACGTATGCTTATTACAAAGCATTGATAAAAAACTAAAAATTTCAATTCTCAGAAAAAATCCAATATAATTTGAAAGAAATAACATCTTTTTTTCGATCGCTAAACATGCTATTACAATAAATTGTTTTGTTTTATCATTTACCAAATATTTAAAACAAAAAAATTTAATTCTAGTTCATAAATCCGTAGATACTTATATGCATGAAGATTTGTGATTATCATAAAATAACAAGTAAATTTGAATCAATAAGAGGGACGAAAGAGTTAAAAAAAGAAAGAGAAAATGGAATTTGAACACGTGATAAATATATTATATATATTTGATTTCTAAATACCATTTAAGTTCAATAAGAAATTTCGGTCATTCAACGGAAAAAATTTTCAGCGCTTTCTGAAATAACAGTGGGCGTCCCAAAATAATTGCGTTTTTTTAAAGATTTCTTTATTAAAGGAAAAAATTTTAACAAAACAATTATGGATAAAATATTCAATCGGTTGCAAAGTTGCTTCCTCCGACGGCGATACAGAATCCCAAACGTTATTTGAAATAAGGTATACTCTTAGCTTTACTTTTATTTTAATTCTGCATAAAAGCTATTCAGGATGCTTAACTTCATTTTTAAAATTAGCTCCAATGAATATTGAAAGTATCAGTTAGATAATAAAAGAAAATACGTATATATTTTTTTTCAACTAATAGATTGTTTAAAATATTAAGAAAAATTTTTTTTACAGATTGTTCAAAGTGGTTAAATATCCATTTTAGATTAATAAAAAATATTAAAAAAGCGCTGAAAATGCAAAAAAAAATTTTTACAGACATTTACAAATAAAATGAAGATTTCCATATGAATTATAAAATATCTATTTCTTATTAAAATTATTTTTTTACAAACATTTACAAGAGAACTTCATAAGTTCAAATCGAAAAATTTTTTTGTTAGTTAAAAATTTAAGAATGTTCACAATTAATAAAATAAAAGCTATCTTTAAATATCTTAAATCTAAATAAAAGTAATTTTTGTTAAAAATTAAAAACAAAAAAATAATAGAAAAGCAGTAGGTATAAAAAAGAAAAATTATGAGAAACAATAAATTCAGTGCCATAGCTAAAAAAATCTTTATAATTCAAATGAATAAAAAAGTCTAAAGGTTTTGGGGTTTTTCTGAAGCTTCGTCATATGAGAAATGTTGAATTAGTAAAAACAGCTACACAAAAATTCATAATAAAATATTTTCTATTCTTAGCTATAGCAGATACAAGATACCAATATTCATTTTTTTTAAATCGTAATAACTTTTTATTTACGTATAAATTTATGGTCTATTCTAAAAAATGTCATCAAAATTGATAAATAAAAAAAGTTATTATAATTAAAAAAAGAAAATGAAAATAAACATCCTGTATACACAAGTGTCTTATAAATTATTTACACATTTTGCAGCCACACATAATAAATCATAGAATTTTTATTAAAACAACATTTTTTATAGTTAAACATGATAACAATTCAATTATAAAAAATATTATAGAGCAAACAATTAATATGGCCCAAATCTATGTATGATTTATTAACAAAAAATTTAAAAAAAAGAAGAGAACGGCCATGTAGAAAGAGAAAGCCAACTGCAAAAATGTCAAACCACGCCGGCATTTTTTTGTTTTTATAATTTAGTCCTTGTAAAGCTGGTCAAGTTGCGGCTTGAATGCCTTCTCAATGGCTTGCCGTTTAAGCTTTAGAGCCTCTGTCAAGAGGCCAGCTTGTGGGGTCCATGGTTCCGCGCAAAGGTGAATTTTTTGAGGTGTCTCAGCACGAGATAATTTACCTATAAAAATGGAAAATGAACATTTTTAACATTATGTTATAACAATAAAAGGTTAGACAACTGCAAACACTGTAAAATTGGGTAAACATAAAAAACCTGATACGAAGCCCTGCAATTCATTCAAGAATGCATCAATAACCTTCGAATCTTTGCAAATATCCTCCAACTTCTTTCCAGATACGCCATTCTAAAAAAAATAATATATTATAAATATAGACTAAAATTACATGCTTCACAAGTAAGAAATAATATTCGATTTTTTTTCAATGTTTCTTTTCTACCTTCTCGGCTAACTCGATAATGTTCTTTTGATTGGGCACAACCAATGCAACGAGGTAGTCCAAATGACCATTGCCGCACACACAAATATTGTCCACTAGCGGGTTAGTGAGTAAACTCGTTTCTACCTTACCGAGTGAAATATATTCACCGTGGGCCAACTTAATCAAGTCTTTCTTGCGATCTATAAAAAATCAAGATGAAAGTTTTGCCAAAACTTCTAATTTATATTTTTTTCTCAATAAAGAAAAAAATATTTAAGTACCGATAATGCGCATTGAGCCATCCTCGCGAAACTCGCCAATGTCTCCGGTAGCAAACCAACGTTTGCCGTTCAAAAACACAAAGTCCTCTTCAGTTTTGGCGTCGTTTTTGTGGTAGCCTATTGCAACATTAGCACCATGAATGAGAATCTCACCCTGTGGAATTTCATTGTCCGGAGAGTAACCAGCTTAAAGAATATATAATGCATAAACATCAAAATATTGTTGCTGTAAGTTTCACCTTCAGGCCAGGCGCGAAGCATAATTTCACAACAACGAAGTGGTGGTCCAACGGATCCGGTGCTCAAATCGTGTACTAAAAATAATAAAATAATGATTATTTTTGTTTTATTTAAAATAGTATCAAAAATAATATATACATATATTTAGATATGAGACCAAAAAATAAAAATAAATTACCATCAGCCAGAGTAGCGCCGCCGCAAGTCTCCGTAAGTCCGTAGCCCTGGACAACTGGGCAACAAAAGCAAATGTTCATAAAGCGTTGCGTTTCCGGATTAAGTGGAGCACCGCCAGAGAGCACGATACGCAAATGGCCACCGAGAATTTTACGGATGCGGTCAAAGGCCAGCCTATAAAAACAATATAAAATAGAATAAGCAGGTGATAGATTTGTCAAACTTACCGATTCATAATCAGACTAATGTATCCCTCCTCGTAACGAGCACGTTTGCGTTCATAGCAAATTCGAAACAACTCGCGCTGAATGGCAGACTTCTCTTTTACTTCGTCTTTAACAGCCTTGTAAATACGGTCCATAATTGCCTAAAATGGCATAAAAATTGAAAAAAAAACGCAATAAAAAATAGATTAATAAATTTATCAAAAAGTAAAAAATTTAGTAAAACAATAACATACCGGAACGCACGCCATAAGAGTTGGTTTAAGGAGAGCACAATCGCCCTTGGAACCTTTTTTGATTTTTGGAGCACGATCAAACAACGTTTGGGCTGACGAATAGCCAATTTTGCAACCTTTATAAAGAGTTACCAATTCAGCACAAACCTCAAGAATATGAGCCAATGGCAGGTAACCTATATACACGTCACCTGGACTAAATAAATAAATAATCATATCTTAATCGCGTCTGAATAATAAAATGAAAAAATTACTCACCCAACTTCAATGACCGAACTTTGACCGGAAATAGCTGCAATAATGTTTTTGTGTGAAAGACAAACGCCCTTTGGATTGGAAGTAGTACCGCTCGTGTACATAATCATGGCAAGCTGGTCCGCGTCAACCGAATTCGAACTGGCAGAAAAACCTGAAATTAGAAAAATTTATTTAAGATAAGATAGTTCAAAAATATCATAATTATTATTTTATTATTATTATTTTTTCAATTAAAATTAAAAAAAACTTTTCTTACCATTAGATTCGCCCAAATTAACAAGACTATCAAAGGAGTGAACTTCACGACCGGTCTTAGCAAAAATCTTCTCTTCCTCTAAAGAGATAGTCTTAGGCGTATCGGAATGACGATGGAGCTCAGGAAAATAAAAAACATGTCGAATGCTCGGGCAACTCTCAATAGCAGGACGAACTGTAGGCAGCAAACTAGCTGTAGTAAAAACGGCAACGGCATCGCACTCCTGCATGGCAAACTTGATTGCATCCTTGCCGAGAGTCGAATAAACAGTGACAACTAGAGAAAAATTAAATTATTATTAAATAAAGCTTATAAAAATATGATAGAAAACCTACCCGGAATTCCACGCTTAAAGCAGGCAAGCGCCGAAACCATCCACTCCACACGTGTCTCCGCGTAAATGACAACATTCTGCTTGCTCTTAATGCCGAGCTGATCAAGTCCTTCCGCTACGGAATCCACGAGTTCTCCAACCTGCAAAGATTTATTTAAAAATTAAAAAAACTAACTTTAATCAATGCCAATACCTCTACATAGTCAAACCATTCATATTCGCCAAGAACCAATTTCTGAAAAGTTTTTCCGCTGCTTTGACGTTCCTCAAAGACTTCGCATACCGAGCGCGTACCCATACAAGGACTATCTCCATGTTCTCTTAAAAAATCGCAAAAAATAAAAAAAGATATATATTAAATTAGAAAATTAACATACTTGACCGCATAATCCCAGAGCTTTCCCAAAGTGTCAATGCCGGGAAACTGACTCCAAAGATCGGTATCAATAGTGTCCACATGACGCCATGGAGATGCCGGATTATCGTCGACTGGTCGTGCCTAAGATTCAAATAAATCTCATATACAAATAAAGCAAATTAATTGTTACCTTTACGCGTCGTGATAAGTTTAATTTCTTTTTTGGATCAGCCAAAATCTTGAGAGGAATGTACACGATTGCATCATATATTAGAAAGAATACTTTTAAAAATACACCCAAAGGGGCAACGCACCAATCGAAATTAGCCATTCGAAAATTACGTTTATCTATGATATTCTAAATATTCAATGTTTTTGTTAAAATTTTCGAAAAATGTCTAATATTTTAAAGTTAAAAAATGTAGAATGCAATTTTAAAATTTTGAAAGCAAATTACAAATACAAGAAAAAAAAATTAAATATGCATAAATTAAATATTTTTTCCAAGATATATAGTAAAACTATATCGAAAATATTACGGCAAGAAAAAGAAAGTGAAGTTAAAAGGAAAATGAAACGACAAAAATGCGACGATAAAATTTAAAAAAGATGCCAATATATAATAAAACTGCGCGTCGCGCGCCAATTTAAACGAGTGCTAATGAGAACGGCAGTCAAGTTATTCTAAGCGACTAAGTACACGTCAACTTTAACAATTTCGAAACAATAACAAACAAAAAAAGGAAATAAGACAATGTTATTTATAATTGAACATATTTCTTTTTTATTTTCTCTTCACTGCACACTCAATATTGATATTATATTTCGTTTTTTTCTTCAAAGTTGTAAAAATAATCTAAAATGTATGTAAAAATCAAGTTCTTCCGCTACGGAAAGTGTAAAAAAGTTTTTCAACTCTTGTTAAATTAAAAATACTGTCAAATATTATAAATATAATTAAGGGTGGCTGGGTTAGGCTGAGTTTTCTTTTTTATTCTAAAATTTTCTCAAAATTTTTATACCAAATTTCAAAATTAAAGAACCGGGCCAAAATTTTGCGAGCCGAGCTGGGCCACAAAAAAC
The DNA here is from genome assembly GCA_024678965.1 of Bradynema listronoti. NCBI lineage: Eukaryota > Metazoa > Nematoda > Chromadorea > Rhabditida > Allantonematidae > Bradynema > Bradynema listronoti. Next base: position 4,156,547 of record JANLNO010000007.1, on the reverse strand, counting down.
CGGCCTCGAGCCACTCTTAATTATAATTGATATCATTAAAATAAAATTATTCTTTTTTATATAAGCTTATTGTTAAAATAGATTGAAACCGTTAATAAAATTAGAATTGTTTTAAAAAATTCATCGAATTAATTGTTCCGCTACATAGTTGAATAAATGCAAAATACGAAAAACAAAATTTCAAACAAAAAGAAAGTGAACATAGTATTTTTCCAAATAAAAACGATTAAATTATTTTAAAAAATTTGTTCATATCATCACTTGTATTTATTTAGTCTTACGTTATCTTCTTTTTCACCGAGTTTTAAACTTAAATTAGTGAGATAATTTTTTATAAAATTTGTTTTTTTTTTACTTTTTCAAATGATATTGCATCAAAGGACTCATTAATAAGAGAATGAAAAAAATGTGAATTGAATGAGAATCACTAAATCATTTTTAATCATAATTTTGCATCTTTGCTCGGGAATTTCCAGTAAGAAATGAGCCATAAAATTTTGTATGGTCTCCCTTTCCTATTCTCTTTTCCTCTTGAATATATTAGATTGACAAAACATAATGTCGGTTTTTATATGGAACGGCATTTATTGTAAAACAAAACTACAACATATTAATCCAAGAAGAATTTTCCATTATGATTTATGACTCGTGGCCAACATTTAAGCAAAGAATGAATGCCCTTATTGAAGAACTTGGCTGTGACTCAGAAAAGTTAAACTCACAAATTTTCGCAGCTTTGAAGTTTTTGCCTCTATTTCAGTTACTGTTTATTATAAAAGTTCGAAGTTATGGAACGTAAGAAGCCATTTTTCTGGGCTATTTGGCGGTACTAAAACGGCTCTTGTATCTGATATATTAACCGAGTTACATACAAATTTCTAACTTTAGATTCATAAAATTTTTGAGTATCTCGATACCTTCATCGGCATATGGAAAATTTTAAAGTTTTTCAAAATCAATCGTTTTTGCTATGATAGTATTAATTAGGCCTGAAAAAAGCTAAAAAAATTAATTTCAAGAATTTTGCTTCAAATTGGGCACTTCTCAATTTTGGTCGATAAATATAAATTTTTGCCCCAAAATTGAGTTATTACAAATAATTTTTGTATCATAATATTCGCAAGAAAACGCTCTTTCTAATAGAGAAAACCGTTTTAAAAAATCTTTTATTAGATCCAAGAAATAGCCAAAAAAACATTGCCGACATAACTTTTTTATGAAAATCGGACATTTTTAAATCGATTTTTCCCTTTGTAATATTTTTATTACAATTGAAAAAACAAAGCGAAAAAAAATTAATGGAAAAATTAAAAAAAGAAATACAAAGAATTCAGTAACCAGTCGCGCAATAATGTTTTGGTGGTGGTATATTGTTAAAGTTCGCCAAAAAAAACGATTAGATATTTGATTTTATACTCACATTTTCTCACATGTTTTTCACCTTAAAATCTCAAATTTTCAACACAAATAATTTTTGATAAGAAAGAACAGCTTCATTCTCCAATTGCACCGATAAAAAGATAATCTTAAAGATATATTTATTGAATTACAATATGTAAATTTATTAAATACATTAAAAAAAAGAAATTGAATAATATCTAAATTAAAATTCCAAATCAAATGAACAGAGAACAAATAGAGGTAACTTTATTTTCAAATTATAAAAAATAAAAATGAAAAGTAAAAAAATTCCAGGACAGTGAGTAAAACTTAATTTTGTTTCATTTAAATCAAATATATACTAACAAAAAAATATTTTTAATCGAAAAAATTTAACGAAAAGCACGTAATCATTGCATAATATTATACAAGTTCGTCGTGTAAATTGTCACAAATATCAGCTCAATAATATTCTTATCACCTCTATTTGTAATTGGAGTTTTTTGAGGCATAAATTTTATCCTTGATATCATTCTTTCAAGCGTACGTCATCATCGGCATCGTTATTATCGATGTGGCCTAGTTAATAATATATCCCAAAAGCTCAAAATCCAAAGGGCGAGCGAACCGAATCGACGAAAGTTTGAAAATGTAATTAACAATTATGTATTAAACAAATGATATATTTATGCAATCTACATTTTTACATTCTAAATTTTTATAGACGTATAGCTTTTTTTGCTTTTTCTCTTTTCTAACATATATATTATTATCATATGGGGTTGAAAAAAAAAACGTTTTTTCTCGCCAACAAAAATCAAATTTTTTCTTTCCTTTCGATTTATGTTCATTCATTTGTCGAATTATTTTGTTATGTTTTTGTATGAACCTCTGAATTTTTCTACATTTTCTCTACGTATACATAAGATACATATATAAAAAATATATAAAATAAAAACATACCAAATACATAATTATACATTATCATACGTACGTAAATAAAACATAGGTGTTTAGCTTTGATTCGTTTTGTCGTTTAGCATAAAACAACTGACAAAACTTGTATTTCTATTACTAATAAATTTATTATTATAGATGATATACCTTAATATTTTATATATTTTTTAAATTTCTAACACAAATGGGTGGCAAAATGCGCTATTGTAAAATAAAGTTAATTTTTAGTAATTTAGCTATATATTATACAAATTAGATATCTGGATTTCTGGCGCAGATTGGCGGGTGAGATTTCTGACGCAGGTGGGTGGCCCTGGATGATAGTAAAAAAATAGAGCTAATTTGCATATTTTTGTATATATTTTATTAAATAGATGGATAAGATATACAAAAAAGCAACAATTTTGATAGGTTTTTGGAGTGGGGTGGGTGCGCCAGAAATGGTAATTGTATACTACTTTAGATAAATACCAAATTTGTGTCTTATTTAACATTACCAGCATTAATTTTAATTTTTTGTTTGTTTCAACACAAAAACACTTAAAATCTAACACGCGTTTTGACTTTAGACAAAACGAATCGAACATTTCAACTAACAATTTTTTTTTATTATTTCATTTTGTTTGCTGATTTTTTTTCGAAAATTCACGCATCGATTCTCAAAATCAGAATCAATGTGGCAAATCTAATTCTAATAAAAGTAAAAACACTATTATCATTCTCATCGAGTCAACATCATTCTCATTGTTGAATAAAAGATAATTTTATTAGATAATCAATTTTAGCAATTAAAAGCGATTAATTTTTCAGTCACAATGATTAAATTTTTAGTCGAATTGATATTTGTGGTTACGAACAATTAAAATCAAACGACATATTTTGTTCAAAAAAAAAAGTCGAAAATGTAGAAAGGATTTTCTATCATTTTATTATTACATTACCGATTTATCAGACCATATAGGTTGTTCAGAAATCTTTAACATTTTTCTAGGTAATATTTTTTTCGAAATTAAAAATTTAAATGTCGCGATTTTCTCGCTGGAATTCCTCATTGTTGTGATAGTAAAAAATATTTGCAAATATTTTATCATTCATATCATTAAGATCGTATTTATTCAATAAAATAAATGTGAGAAATGATAAAAAAATTATTAAAATCAACAACCAACTTTTTTATTGATTTTTAACTAAGTAGGATCAAGAGAATGAGGATTAAGAACAATATACAAAAAAATTCGTAAAAATTGAAAAGTAATTTCTTAAATTTTGTCTTTCAAACCTTTATAAATTTACTTATGCAAACATGGAGCATATTCTTTTTCCCAACAATTATAAACATCGAAAATCAAAAATGCCAAAAAATTGTTATAACAATTGGAAAAAATTAAACAAAAAAATTAATTGTTTTACATATAAGCAAATATAATTTAATTTTCAATTCGAAAATTCAAAAAAAATTAAACGAATTTGTATAATAAACAAAAGCTATAGCAAGCCTTGGCGTTTTAGATCCTCATAGGTGCGACGATTGACAACGTTGCCCAACGAATCCTCAAACTCTTCTTCCATGTCCGGATTCCAGCGGCTGTTTTTCTTCTCTTCGCAGATCTTCTTCCACAATTCTACGGCCTCGTTGATTTTGGTGATGTTAGCAAAGTGAGCCGTATTTGGAATTCCCAGACAGCGCATTCCATGTGAATGGCGCCATTCCTATGATAAATGCACAATATCCATTATTTAATTAATGTGTTTACACAAATAATAAATCATCAAACTTATTCAATTTTTGGTTCATGATTTAATCAAACTTAAACATAAAAAATATTACCGTGAAGTGCCGTTGAAAAGTTTTTGGCCCCTTGTACACCTGGTTTCCGCAAATTTCGCAACTATAGCCAATATTGAGGCCGTGAAGTTTATACAGCCAATACGGAATTGGCTTTCCATCCCAACCCAAGGGTAGATTCTTCGGGTTGTATGGCGCCTCATCATCGTCTTCTTCCTCTACGAACTCTTCCATTTGCTCCTCCTCGTCCTCCTCGCCGACCGAGCGAGCCTGTTTGCGTTCCACATTTTCCTTAGTGGCAGCACGTTCATTTCGTAAATGTTCGGTTAATCTAACAAGAAACATTTAAAAACGAATAAAATAAACGAATTTTTCTATAAAAAATTTTCGATTCTTTTGCATTGTTGGACACCAAAATTTATTTTCTTAATTTTTTTTTGGTTTTCTGGCACGAGAAATTAATGTTTTTTGCATGCTCTATTTGTTCTACAAATTTTTTAATTAATAATAAAGCTTTTCTAGTTGACTAAAAAAATAATAATTTTTAGTGCCCGATAATGAATAAACAAATTTTCAAATTTAATTATTCAATGAACTAATTTTTAGTAAATTTAACAAAACTATAAAAAATTTTTATGATTGACAAAATTTAAAAATTATAAAAGAACCTGGCAATTTGCATTTCGATGTTAATCAAATATCGTTGTCTTTTCTCTTCTTTTAATTGTTCAGCACTCTTATTTTGGGCCTTTTCGCTTTCCGAAATTTGTTCTGTTTTTGCCTTCCAAAGACGTTCCGCCCTTTGCTTGGCAGTACTAAAAACTACACTTTTATTTATCTATATTATTAAAAAAAACTAAACAAAAACATATTTTTCACTTTTAAAACAAAATTTAAAAAATGGGATTATGAATGAAATAAAAAATTTAAAATTAAATTATAAAAATTTAATTTAAATCGAATCCAAATATCATATATTGGTATATTAAAAACAAATTTATTTTTACCCGCCACATTTAAGATTCATAGCCATAAGAGCTGACTTAAGCCGATCCATTCCCAAAGCTTCAAGCTCCTCGACATTGTTAAATTTTGAGAGATCGAGTGCCACTGCAGGATTAGTCATCATCTTTGTCGATTTTTCTTTGGTCCAGCCGGGAATTTTTCCCTCTTCCCATTTTCGTTCGAATTCCTAAAAAATATTTATTTTTCAAAAAATAAAATAAAAAGTAATTTTAGTTTAAAACAGGCCAAATTTAAAAAATATCCTTTAACACAAACCTTATTGCAGGCAGCAAATTCGCCGTCCAAATCCAACAAAGGCTTTGCTCTCGACAAAAAATCTTTGAGATAGTCCAAAAGATCAGTTAAATACGTTTTATAAGCACCAGTTTTTTTAATTTCCTTAGGAATGTCAAAGAAATGATCAAATATCGTAATGTAGTCCAAATAATCAATTCTCTAAAATTTGAAAAATAATTAAAAACACGAAAAAAACATTAATTTAAAAAAAAATAATCCAATAAATTTATAAAATTTTATTAAGAATATAATTCATAAATTCATACTTTTATTCCTTTAAGATTGAGGTACTGTTCAAAGAGTATATGCATGTCAAGATATTTGCCGTAGCTCTCCTCGTCTGAAAAGTTTATTACCTCTTTCTCCATTCTATCTGGATCCTGTACAAAGTTGATGCGCTCCTGAAACTCAAGCGTTAGTGATTGCGCTGATTCGTTGGGATTACGTCGATGTGTTTCCTTAAGAAGTTTCAACCGAGAATAAAATTCAGCGAATTCGTTTGGTCCGCCGATAGAACTAATTTCTTTTTCACGCTCCTTTTCCTCATCCGTGTATATCTTTACAAGTAGATTCGTCGCCTTTTGATATCGCTAAAAAAAATAATTCTACTTTAAATATCATCATACACATTAAACATAATAAATTTATTATATGTATACCAATAAATTATTCCTTATGATAATTCACATATAATTAAAAAAATAAAATATAAAATTTTTTAAATTCATACAATGAGAAGATCCTTGACCCGATGATCGGAATTAACTTTTTCTTTTTGCTGTAAAATATCTGATTTAAAAATATCGACTATAAATGTTTTTAAAAAATGGATTAAATTACCGATCGTTTTTCGATCATACTTTCCTTTGTCATCAAATCCACGCATCGTTCGCGCTCTTCGTGACAACTTCTTTGCACTTCGATAATCGATTCCATCCTAAGATTTTCTTCTAAATGTTATATGATGAATTTACGACGACTTCTAAAGCAAATAATTGATTTTTTAAATAAACATAGTATAGCACAAAAAATTCGGTTTTTAATTTTAAATTTAAATTTTTGTGTGATTTACAAGTTGCGCCTAGTATAGCAAGTTGCGCCCAATTCCCTTTTTTCTTTTAATTTTAATGAAAATTGATTTTCTACTTTCAGGTACTTCAAAAATAGGCATTTTTTAAAAACTCAATTTTTTCAAGAAAAATTTACTTGTCAGAATTTACTTGCTATTTGATTTAGAAGTTTTTTCAGAATTGTAAAGAACTAATTTTTATTATTTTATTTTTTGGGTATTATTTTTTCCCAAAAACTTAAAATAATAAGCCATTATATAATTGTAATTAATCTGTGAAAAATACTACATATTTTTTTTGTTCTTTAATAATAATTATTAATGAAAATTATTTCAATTTTCAGTAAATTTTATCATTCATAAACAACAGCCAAAATGCAAAACGACGCTGGTGAACTTGTGGAGCTGTATGTCCCACGTAAATGTTCTTCCTCTTCTCGCATTATTGCCGCCAATGATCATGCCTCTATTCAGCTGGACATCGTCGAAGTGGATCCATCTACGGGTAGGATGGTGCCCGGTAAAGCTACTCGTTACGCCATTTGCGGCCAACTTCGTCGAATGGGCGAGGCCGATGATTGCATCTACCGACTGGCACAACGCGATAAAATTGTCCCCAGCTATCCAAGCTTATAAGAAGAGCTCTAACTAGAAGAACTTTAACTAAAAGAACAACGTTGTTAAATTTAATTCTTTCTTGATGCTAAGTTGAATATTATATATTATTTAAAATAAAGTTATTTTTGTTTTTTTAATGCAATAAAAAATTTTTTAAAATTTAATGAACTCCATCATTAAAACAAACTCAAGTGGTTTAAAAATTTTGAGCTTAATAGGATGAATGTCAGGTCAAAGATTCTTCGAACGGCTGAGCCTTGTATATTATCTCTTAGGGTATACATGTTTTTATTTTGTTAGGTGTGACGGATTTTTTTTTATTTTGTGTAGTGCAGTTCTTAACAAATATTATCTAAGAGTAAAAATTTATTAATTCACCACAATATTTTTTCTGAATTTTGATTAACTATTTATTATTTTTTCATTTTTATCTTTTACCTCCTTTGTTTTTTTCATAGCGTTTTTTTTGTCTTTCCTTAAGCTTCTATGTAAATGTGTATTTTTTTAATCCAAAATGGGCTTATTTTTATAACTCCAAATTTATACGTTCTTTTTCTGTTTGCTTTTTTTTCAATTTTTTTCTTTATTATAACTAGCTTTCAGCTTTTTGACGTCGTTGTTTTTATCCACTTTTTCATCTCTTTCATTCTTTCGCAAGACCCTAAGCTGTTTTAACCAAAGCTAATTTGGTAAACATTAGCTTTTTCCATCTCTTCCTTTTTCGATTTTATTTATTCTCTATTCTCTTTCATTCGTTTATCAATATAGCTTTATCAATGTAAACTTTTCATTTCTCATAAAAAAAAGTAACTCACGTATTGACACAAATTCATATACGTATACGAAATATATATATATATATATATATATATATATATATATATATATATATATATATATATATATATATATATATATATATATATATATATATATATATATATATATATATATATATATATATATATATATATATATATATATATATATATATATATATATATATATATATATATATATATATATATATATATATATAATATAATTTTTTCCCCGTTTTTTACCCTCGTGTCCTCTCTTATTTTTGTCCCTATTTGAATCTTAAACAAAAAATAATATTATCTTTCTTATTGCTACTTCCAAATGTGTGCAAGTCAAGTTAGCCTTTTTGTATACGTATGTATATATATGTTTTTCCCCATTTTGCATTTTCATTTAGTTTCATTTCACATATCCTTTTTTCACTTTATTGTGAATTAAAGAAAAATTGTGAATTTTTTTGCTTTGTAAACTTATTTTATTTGAAGTTCGTTCTAAGCATTTTTAATATTGAATTCGAAAATTTGAATAAACCCAAAAAATTAAAAATAAAATTTCAAAAAAAAATTATTATGGCATATAATAGTCATTTAAACGAGATTATTTTTATTAAAATATTTCATTTTTTTATTTTCAATTCATTCACTGGAAACGACAAAAATAATTAGTTAATAAATTTATATTTTGTTGTAGTACAAATTTTAAAAAATCAAAAAGAAGAAAAGTTTTCTTAATGTTTCATAAAAACATGTGCCGCGTTATCAAGTAAATGATGAATTTTGCTTCTTCACGTTCATTTGGAATAAACAAAGTTTTTTTTATTTTTTCTCTCTAAAATTGATTTTTGTGTTTTTCCAAAGTATTTTCCACAATAAAAAATGCATATTTAACTAAATTTTTTTCTTTTTATTCAAAAAAGTGCAAATGAGCTTATATATAATTTTAAATGTTAACGTGTCTCTCTTCTGTTATAAACAAGCTCAACTTGGGCCTATTTCAATGAAAGTGTTCATTAAATTTTATGCTAAATATAAGATAACAGGTCAAGTTAATACTCAAAAATTCATCGAAATTAAACACCAAAACTTAGTTATTGTTATGATTATCATTCGTTATCTTTGTTATTGCAATCTTTATTTAATTTGAGCAATTTTATATACAAAATAATATGTAAAAAAATTTTTGATTTCTATTTTTAAGATTTCAAAAATATCACATTCTGCACGTTTTTTAAAATAATACAATAACAAAGATAATTCTCATAATCACATGCCACCTATTTTATAAACATTAATGATAATATGCAGATAAATATGGACAGCGTTTTAAAATTTTTTTAATTACTTTGTTCAATTAATTGTTTTTTTTAAATTTTTATACCTATAATAGATACATAATGAAGTTTGAAGTGATAAAGTAAGCTAATAATGTTTTCATACGCATTTATATAATAACTAAATAAACAAAATCGTCATAATTATGCATCTTTGTTCAACAGTTTTTTGTTTGCGTATGCCAATGTCCAGGGGCGCTTTTTTTTAAATACATTTTTCTTACTGCTTGTTGTTAGAATTTATTTATTGTAAAATTGCGCAAAATTTGTCAATTTTTTTCGTCTCTCGTTTCTAATTTTATTTCTCTACATTTTTTATATTTCATTATGTTCTTTCGAATTTTTTAAATTTAATTTTTTCTTTTCATTTTACTTTTCTAATAATTTTAGCTTATAATTCCTTATTCGTTTTTTTCTTTTCATATTTAAATCGCCAATGCTTTAACTCTAACTTAGCTGAGACATTCATAGTAGTCATTGCTTTAAGCTACAAACTTATTGCGTTGACTTACACACTAAAATGCCTTCGTCATAAAGAAAAAAATGGCAATTCGTGTTGAAAAGACTTATTTCGATCTATTTCTTTCCTTTTTATTTCTGCTTTCTTTATCATATTCCTTCCTTTCTTTCCTTTTTATAATTATTTATATAAAATTAAAAAATATTCTTTAAAATAAAATATATATATTTTATAATTACTAATTTATGCGAAAAAGCCAAAAATTTTATTAACAAAAATTAATTAGGTAAAATGAAAAAATATTTAAAGTTGAATTTATTCATATTATTATTTATTATTAATGATTGGCATAATTAACTCACTTTTTAAAAATAATTTTTAAAAATATATTTTAATGATAAATTTTAATAAATATAAAAATAAATTTAGAATTATATTGTCTAAAATCGCATTAATTTCTTAATTTTCAAGACGATTTTCAAATGACTGACGAAAATTTGCAGGTAGTAATTTATGTTAAAATATTTTTTTACTATACATTATTTTTTATATATTTTTTTAATACATTATATGTATTGCGTATTTAAATTTCTTAATTTAGTTAGTAGTTGTAACTGGCAAGCATTGCACACTGCAAGTCTACGTGCAAGGTGACCAGCAAGATCATCATGGAAAGACTGTATTTCTAACTATACACGACGTTGGCACCAATCGTAAGTTTAAGTTCATTTGTTAACCGTATAATTTAATGGTAGATACTTATGTATCAGGGATGTTGCGGAAATAAATTTGAGATTTTGGAAATCGGAACAAAAAATTGCTGGAAATAATAAAAATTCAAATTTTAAATGAAAAATGTGACACTTAATTATGACGTGGCTGAAAAATTCGGAAACCTTTTTTCTAACATTATTAATTCTTTTCTAATATTTTTTAGAATTTTTTTTCGAATTCTTTATTATTTATAGATGTAAATTTTTTAGTCACTTTTACAAAAATTTTAAAAATAGCTTTAACTTTAAAAAATTGTTGATATTTAGCAACCTTGTAGAAATTTTGGCGATTTTTTAAAAAATCAAAAATCGGCATGCAAAAATCGTTGGAAATGGGAATTCCACGACTTTCCTTTTATGTACATATATAATATTAGCATTAAAAATTACTATATCTTTTAGACAAATCTTTTGTGCGCTTTGTTAACGACGCATCTATGGAAAACGTGAAACAAAAATCCATTTTTTTACACGTCTGCATACCCGGGCAAGAAGACAACGCGCCAGACTTTGCTGGCGAGTAAGGACACATTTAATAGATTTTAGATATTTGAGTTAAACAATTTTCTAGGATTACCATAAAACTATATTTTTGTTGAAGATTTCCAACATTGGCTCAACTTGGTGAAGACATGCAATGTGTGTTGGATCATTTTGACGTACAAGCTTGTGTCGCTTTTGGCGAAGGTGCCGGAGCCAATATTGTATGCCGATTCGCGGTAATTATTATCATATATAATATTTTCAAATTCTATTTATAGCTATTTTCTTTGTGTTTCAGTTGGCCGCCCCGAACAGAATTATCGCCGTGATTCTTGTCAATTGTACCTCCACGACAGCTGGCGTTATTGAATATTTTAAAGATTTGGTATTTATTATTTTTATTTTTTTAAAATTGTTTCAAAGTGATTCATCTTAACTTTTTTTCAGTTAACGAATCTCCGGTTGGAAAAAGATGTAATGACGCAAGGCGCTTGGGACTATTTACTCATGCACAAATTCGGATTGGTGAGTGTAAACTAAAATTTTTTGCAAATACGATAACCAACTATATAAATGTTTAGTGCGATAAAAAAGAGAGGCAAGACTTCATCGACGAGCTTAAAGCGACTCTCAACCCAAAAAATTTAAGCAAGTATCTCTACAGTTTTAGTAAACGAACCGACTTCTCTACTATAATCGGCGCTAAACTCGACGCGTAATTGGATTCTTTCAAATGATTTTAACATCTTAATTGAATATAAATTTTTTTTAGGATTGATGTACTGCTTGTGACGGGCGCGCGAGCGCCGCACGTTCATACCGTATACAACACGCACAAAATCATGAATCGGAAAAAAACCACTTTACTTGTTGTGGACAACGTCAGCGATGTACTTGACGAAGCAGTGAGTAAAGTTAAAAAATCAAATTTTAAAGTTTGGCATCATTTTTAATGGAGAAGACCTTGATTGAATTATATGATAAGTCCTCAATTTTGTACTTTTAGCCCGACAAAGTGGCCCGCTCCCTGATTCTGCTATGCAAGGGCTGTGGTCTTTTGTCTGGTGTCTCCGTTCCGGGAATGGAACGTCAGCGAACGTTGAGCGGGTATTATTTTTTATTTATCCCAATTATTACTAATAAAAAAAATTTATAACTAAAATAAACAAGATAAAACTTTTTTTATAAAATTTTTTTTGTTTGTATGTTGTTAAAAATTGCCATAATTAAAATGTTGAAATTTCAGCTCAATGGAAGAAGCCGACCGACCGCGACGCTTTTCTGTAACAGGAGCGCCGACGCCGCCGCCAATTCCACCGTCGCCAACGGCGCAGCAAAATGTTGCATAATCTAAAATAATGCAAAGGAACGTATTTTAAAGCAACGCATGAAATCGTTGCATTTCGGTCTTGCATAAAAACTGAGTTTTTAAACTCCATTTTTGTATTTTCGATCATCACGAGAATATTTTATACTAAACCAGTGTATTGCAAGAACTCCTTAAATGACTTCGACTTTTTAAACAACTCGACGAGTCGTTTAGCGAGTCATCAACTTAAACGTCTCCGAGTCATTTAGTGAGTCGTCTACCGCCGACGAATCAAATGATTCGGAAAAATGATAGATTAGCCATTTTCCACAAACACAAACGCGAATCATAAATCTTACACAAAAGTGATTCGTTTTAAAAAAAAAGTTTAAATGATCCAAACAAAATGGAAGTCATTTATAAAGAGATTGGAAAAGTATTCGTAGTAACTTTAACTAAGTTTAACTAAACTACTCCGGAGTCAAGTCGGAGTCATTGCAATACATTGCTGAATACTTAGTAAAAGTCATATAATTAAATCTAAGAAAAGAATGGACTCATTGTATTTTCTAAATTCATTTTTTACATCGTCTAATTCTTTTAATACAAAATTGGAATACAAATTATTTTCAAAACAAATTATTAATATGTTCAATTAAAAGCCAATTTTTGTTAAATTAAAATTATAGTTAAAAGTTGTACAATAGTTTTAATTAAAAAAAGTGTGATGTAGTAAACTTTCAAAGGAAAAAGTCTCCTTTTATCCGACCATATACTGTTTACACATATTTACGTATTGTATCATTGTATATTTGCTGTATATAGGTAAATAATATTATTATATTATATTTTTTGAGGCTATTAGACTAATCAAAATGAATGTACTCGAAAATTTCACCTTATGTTACAATTTTTTTAAAAATTCATCTGGTCATAATTTTTATAATTTTTTAATTATTTCGCTAATAAAAATTTTAAATTAAGGATTAATTAAAAAGATAACTATAATTAAGTTCAAAATGTATCAAATTGTTGTATATAAACAACAATGTTTGAATTTTTTTTTGTTACCGACGTTTAATTGCTCTCTGTTAAAAAAAAATTCAAAATAAATTTAAAAGACCGGTGTTTTTTTGCGTTTTAAATATTATTAAAAAAATCAAATTTTTGATTTGAACTTTTAATACATTTTCGAGTGGTCATAAACGTAGAGCAGTTTACTTATTACCAGGTCGAGGAGGAATTTATTGTGACAAAATAATAATTTTATTTCTCAAAACAATAATCTTTATTTTTAAAATAATTTCCATTCTTATCGATGAGCTTCTCACAACAAATGGGCAATTAAGCCATTGTGGTGGGCTTGGAAAATTATAAACAAAATAAAATTATTGTTTTATCTAATAGACCGGCGTGCCTTTAAATTCAATAAGTATTTGATATCTATTTTTCACTTTATTTATTTGTTATTATAATTATAGACTTTTAATATTATTTTTTAAATCATTTAATATTTCCAATTTATGAAAATTTTTAGTAGTTTATAGATAATTATATTCTACTATTCTTTACTAGCACTTAATTTTTCAGAGAATAAGACGTCTCAAAAAATGCCCAAAGCAAAATTGTCGGAAAATGTTATTCATCTTGGTCAGGCAATAACTAACGCCGATGATGGCGTTGTAGTAACACTCGTCGAAAGTATTGGCAACGATCAAACGGAAATTTCTCATATCGTCGATGCTCTTCCCGTTCACCAGGTCGTTCCGTTCCTCCAGCTTATCGAGAATCTACTTAATGCCGAGGCTATCAAAGAGTATAAAAATATTTTTTTTAATTTACGGAAATTATTAACATTTTTTTAATACTTTTTTATTAATGCTAATGAAAAGATTTCTGGAATGTTTTTTATTTGTTTCCCCAATAAAGATTTTATTTTTTTCTGTAAGTAAGAAATATTTTTTTAAAATTTTTAGTCTGCGATTGTGGATAATATGGCTGAACACGATATTCAAATCACACTCTACATACCTTTCATCTGTGAGTTTGTTACGTTTATTATCTTTTTTTTTAATTTTTAATACTATACATAATTTATCTTATAATTACAAAATCTACCTTTTTGGATATGGCACATATTTCTAAATTTTTTTTAAATATTAGATTTCCGATTTGGATGCAAAAATTAGCGCTTTGACGGAATGGATGCGATCACGAGTTCAGAACTTGGACAAGCTTCTTCAAATGCAGGGCAAACTTGAGCTCATTACACAACAAATGCGCCAAACCGCAGAAGTCATTAATATTATTGACTCGGAACCCATTATGACCTTTGAGGAATGATTTTTGTTGTGTAATATTGTTATTGGTTTTTCAAAAAAATCAAATCATTTTTTTTCAATTTTTTTGCTAACAAAAGGAGATTTATTTTAAAAATATATAAATCGATTTGTTTCTAACTAATTTTTTTATTTTATCGAAAAAAACTTAAAAATTTAAATTTTATAAACATTTTAAACAAATTTTAGTTATTTTTATGAAAGTATTTATTTTCTTCTTGATAAATTAGTATTTTTTTATATTTGAAAGTATAAATAAAGCAAGCTTAAAATATTAAACCTAAACTTTTATTAACTTGATTTGATTGATTTTTTACTTCTTTCTCAATTACAATGACTTTTGACCGACCTTCAACTTCTTTTCAATAATTTTTTTTTAAATCTTGATTTTCTTTGATTTCTCAATCAATTGTTAAAATACCTTCATTTTTAATATTTTTCTTTCCAGGGCCATCTTTTGCGCTATTATAAAATTTTATATTCATATTCTAATTTTCAAAAGAGTAAAATGTTCGAAAAAGTAAAATATTTTCTCAAATTTCTTTCATGTTCACTTCATTTTTACTTTTATCATTTCATTTGTTTTTCCTTTTTTCATTCTTTCCCTTCCAACAATTTTTAAACATTTTGCTCTTCGCTTTTGCTTCTTCAAGAGTGAAAATTTCGTTAAAATTTATTCTTTCTCCATTTCAACGCTTGTTTTGCGTGATAGTCATCAGTTGAAACACATACATACACACATCTTTAATACATAAACGCATTTATAAATACATAAAAATGGAAGAAAAAAGACTGAAAAATTTTTGGGAGACATTTTTCGAGTTTCATTGCATATTTTTTACATTTTTCTTCTCTGGTTTGGTTTAAAGTATTGAATAAAACATGAAAATAAAGTAGTTAAAAATAGAAAAAAATAAAGAGAAGAAAACAAAAGAAGAAAAACAAAAGAAAAAACCGAGTATATAAAAGAGAAAGAAAAATAAATTTCAATTAAACAAAAGCATAGTAAAAGCTAAGAAATAGAAAAAGTTTTTATATTGTTTTATGCTTTTAAAAAAATAAAAATTTTTTTAATTTTTAAGTTTCCTTTTTTGTTACTTAATTTTTTTATTGTTGATTAATATGTAAGAACTTTTTTGGTAATTTTTTTAATTTGAAATAATTTAATTTGATACATAAAAGCCTCAAATAATATCTTATTAGAGATGACAATAAAAAAGATGCGCGGGTTCGTATGAAGATTATCCAGTCACAAATGACTCGACTGGTTCGTTGAGCTGCTGTTGATGTGGCTTGAAAGACCTGGTCGGCACCACTTTATAACCTATAACAACGAAAAACGAAGAGATGGAAAAGAAGACAGCGTTGAAGCCAAGTCACAACACTTAAATCAAAATTTTACTTATTACTTGTTTATTTCCATTTAACCACTTGTTTTCACTTAATGCTTAACGTTGAATTATATTATGAACTATCGCGAATTATCGTAATAAATTATTATTATTATTATAAAAAAATTCCAAAAAAACATTTAAAAGTTAAATAAAACACTTCATTTTTTGTTTTTCTTTTTAAATTTAATTAGCATTCAGTTTTGACTTTTGTTTCTTTTATATTAGTCACGCGTTTTCAGTTGTTTTTTATACCTTTTATTTTTCAAATATTAGATTTTTCTACAATTATTTTTCAATTTTAATTATTTGATGATAGATACAATCAAAAAACTATATAAAATATGTTGGCATATAAAAGCCTTAATTGTGATATTGAACTAAATTATTAATGTACAACTTGAATAGAATAGAAAAAAGTTTTTTTTTAAATTTAATAGAAAGATACCAAAATTGTAGAGGAAAATCGATCAATTTCATTTTTCGAATTTTTATTTCCGAAAATTCGATATCAAATTTAATAATTTTCATTTCATTTCTCAACTTTTTTTTTGCTTTCCAATTATATTTTTGTTTTTAAACAATTTAAAATTAATTTGATAATTAAATTAAAAATTAAGGGGAAGAATGTTTAGATAGACGACATTTATCTAAGAAATAGTATTTTTAGGCCAAAAAATTAAACATCTAAAAGCTTTAAAAATTCCTTTTATTCTAGTAAATTTTTCCAATTTTATTTCCATAATACATTGAAATATTTGCATGAAAACTTTATTATTCACAGCGAATTTATCAATTTCTTCCATATGTTAATAATTTTTAGTTTTTTATATAGATTTATACTTGAATAAGTGAATATATAATATTATATTGTAATAATACAGTACAGAATGATGTCCACGCAATAATTCGGCAAATTTTACGTATATTATTCATTTATTTACTTTAGAAGTCTGTGAAGGTAAGCGCCCGTTACGGGCCCTAGCCTTGGACACACTTTAATTAATTCTTCGATTATGGTCGAGACGGCGGAACCTACTTTTAATGGAAAAGGTATTACCTATTTTTACTAAAATTTCCAAACTAGATTTAGAATAAGCAAAACTCATTTGTAGATCTAGCTTTATTGAAAAACGGTCTAAAAAACGTCCAGAATTACAATAGTGATGAGGATAATTCTGACGATGAAATGGAAAACCGCCTAGAGGACGTGGGAATCGTTCGCGCTCCGGACGGCGGTTATGGATGGGTTGGTGTGAAAAAAATAAAAATTTTTAAATTACATAAATTATTATTTTTATACTTTTTTTATAAGAAGCAATCATATTTTCGAAGAACTGTCTGGTATTTAAACATTTTACGACATTAAATTTTGTTTCATTTAGGTAGTGGTATTCGCATCCTTTCTTGCTAATATGGTTGTTGATGGTGTCATTTTTTCTATTAGCGAAACAATTGTACCATTATGGGAACGCGAGTTCCATAGCACTACCTCGGCGACTACAATAGCCACATCTCTGTTGGCTGGTTGTTATCTTCTGTCAGGTACAATATTTCTCAATTATTCAAAAAAAGTTACTAAAAAATTTATAATTTCTTGTGTTCTCTATCTTCCCTTCTAGAACCATTCTATTTTAGTATGTTTAATATGATTTCTTGATTATTTTGATGTCCTTTTGCTTTTTCGATTTATTTTTTTAGAAATTGGGATCACATTTTTATTATCATTAGCATTTGTTAATTATCATTAGCATATATCATATAATTCCTTTCATTTTTTAATTTTTTTCCATTGAGAAAAATTTAATTCGAATAAATTTTGCACAATTTTTTGCAACAATTTTTGAAGGACGTTAATTAAAATTTTTGTCTAATTTAATTAATCTAATTAAAAATCTACAAAAAAATTTTTTTTCTAAATTAAAATTAGTAAATTACAATTTTTTGATTAGTTCAAAAATCAATAAGTAGTAAAAAAAATTAGAAATATATACATATACACAAAAATTACAATCAATTTTCAAGTGGATTTAGTGCAGTATGAAAAAAATTAGGTAAATCAAAAGCAATATTAATATTAAATTTAATTTACATATACCAGCAAAAATTTCAAAATTTAAAAAATTTACCGATTTGGAATTACTTTTTGCAGGTCCATTAGGCTCTTCGCTTGCCAATAGCTTCGGGTGCAATTGGGTGGCAGTCGGCGGAGCGGTAATTTCGGCAAGCGGATTCTTACTTACAGTTCTTGCACCCGGACTTCCTGTTGTTTATGTGACATTTGGCATTGTTGGTGGTGAGAGAAGACTTCATTATTTAAAAATGTTGCATTAGATTAGATTTTTAAAAAAATCCATACATTACCACAAAAACTTACACTAAAAATGGATGCAAAACCAATCATATTTTATAGGCATCGGTTACGGTCTCATTTTTCTGCCCGCTGTAGTCATTGTAAGCCAATACTTTTCGGAGAAACGCGCGCTAGCCACTGGAATTGCAGTCTGTGGATCCGGCATAGGAACATCTCTTTTCAGCTACGTAAGTGAAGAAAAGTATGAGGCTTTTAATTTATATCCATTTTTTCCAGTTAAATCCACTTATACTTCGCACGTCTAATGGAAATTGGCGCATCTTTTTGGTAGTATTGGCTTGCGTAAATTTTGCTTGCATTTTTATTGGATATTTTTTCAAATCATTGCAACCATCGAAGACGCAAATCGAAGAGGTTTAGTTTGAAATTTTTACGTATGAATAAATTTATTTAATAATATTCCGATATTCAGGCAACAAAAATCACTACTTCTTACATTGATCGGCACGGTTTCGAAAGTGGAGAACCATATAAGAGGACATTATCAACGGAAACTAAGAATTCGCTAGTCGTGAATTTACAGAATGGCGTAGCCTCCGAAGGAGTGGAAACTACAACTAGTCCACATGTTGCGCAGGGTGTTGCTATTGAGCGCTTCGAACGTGACGCGCCACCACCTGCCGCAGTGGCAATTTTGACGCAGCAAAATCGCGCGGCCGCTGCTGTTGGTGCATCATTTACAACAGTGGCACGTCGAAACGCCGATCGGCCTTTTCTCTCCACAATTGAGCTACACGCTGGCAAAAAATTTGTAAATCGATTTAGAAATAATTTTGTTTTTGTTTTATTTACATATTTTATTATTTTAAAAGACAGATTTTTTGATCTTTGTTAAATTAAAAAATGTTTCCAATATGAAGCATTCAAATTTTAGGAAAAAGTCCAAGAAAAATCAACGAGCCGAGCGGATTTAGCTATCGAAGTAACAAAGGCTAGCATGGCAGATTTGAATCGACCCCTTTCGAAAATGGATATTTTTTACAGCGGCTCGATGGCTTCTTTGCATCGACACATGTCGAGTGGTTCTGCACGACGACGTGCCACAACAACCATGCATTTGACAGGCGAAACGCCGCCTGTAACGGATCTGTCTTTTAGCCGCTCGGCGCTCTACTTGAGTACTGCCGGGCTGCCCAGTGCTATTTACGACGAGGAAAATGGCGACGATTTTCTTTACAAAATGCCCCGCTGGATTCAGGGAATTGTTGCCTCGCTGAGGTCGATTCTTGACGTCTCTCTTCTTAAGAGTTTCAGCTTCCTAATGTTGGCCGTCGGGGGATTTCTATCTTTAGCGTGCTTCTTCGTACCATTCATGTGCTTTTTTTATTAATTAAATTTAATAGCCTATTTATTTATAGGACGATTTTTCATTTAGGTTTATTGGTGCATTAGCCAAACAGAACGGAGTTGACGAATCGTTGACAAAGTATCTTGTTACGATTCTTGGTCTCGTCAATTTGGCTGCACGCGTTATTTGCGGGTAATAAAAACATTTAATAATTTAAAATCTTTTCTTTATCATTTATTTTTATTTTCATTCCAGCCTCATTTCCGATCATCCTCGCGTGGATCCACTCGTCGTTTCAAATGTGGCGGTGATTGCTGGCGGAATTGCTACTTCGCTCGCGCCATTATGTACGCAATTTTGGATGTTTGCTGCTTATTGCATACCATTCGCATTCGGTGTCGCATGCTTTGCCGCACTTCGTTCAGTGATTTGTGTAGAGTTATTGGGCATCGAGCGACTTACCAACGCCTACGGTATACTCATGCTATTCATGGGCGTTGCGGCACTCATTGGGCCTCCATTTGCTGGTAAATTTTTTTTAGTCAATCTATTATTAATAATTTTTCTTACATATTAAATTTTGCTAATTTTTGGCAAAATTATTTCTCATTCAAAAAAATATTTTTCCATTAAATTTTTCGTCAATTTTTAGCGCTATTAAAAAACCTCACCAACAGCTTTCATATGTCTTTTCACGTTATGGGTGTTGTGATGATTCTGAGCGGTCTCGTTGGTATTCCACTGAGGCGTGTAGCTCATTGGGAGGCGGCAAAAACAACATCCGCATCCACGCAACGTGATGGCACAAAACTTGAGGCTGGCGATGACGATGAAGAATTGCAACCACTTAACGTCATGTCGCCATTAGATAAAACGACTGAAATCGATTAAAAGAACGAAATACAAAATAAAAATGTCGTATGCTTTGTATTTCGTTCAAAAATATACAATATTTCATGCGTCATGGTAAAACAACTCGAAAAAGAAATTTTATTATTGTTTAACTAAAAAAAACAATATTACTAGTAGCCTTATCTAACAAATCATATATTAAATATTGTATATGTTACATTAAAGTACAAATATTAGTTAAATTTTTGATACATCCCCTTTTTCTCTAATCATTTTTTTCCATTTTCGGGTAAATCTCAAAGAATTTTCGGCAATATATTTACTTTTTTTTTAAAAAAATAACTTCTGAAATATTTTAAAATAAATTAAATTTTCATTTTTCTTAAAATATCTCTATCTAATATAAATTATTATCCCCGCCATTTTGAAATGTGAAATATTTTTCTCTCAGGAATGTTGTACTTTTTTTTCATATTTTTCGCCAATTGTGCCAATAAATTTTATTTTAATATATGAAAACATATTTTATTCCCTCATAAACGTGGAAATAAAAAACCTTAACATCAAATCAATCAGCTAACTATATAACAAGTCCGGTCAAAGTATAATAATCCAAAAAAAATTTAACAAAAAAATCCACTTTAATATGGGATAGATCCTTTTTAGGCGCTCATCTTTGGTTTGTCTAAGGTGTCAACCGCTTAGGATCGCGCGGAAACAGCGACGAGAGACGAATATTGCCCGTGCCGAGGAGAAGCATCGTCACGCGTTCCAAACCTGAAAATTTCTAATGGAATGCATATGCCGCTACATAAATCAGAAATGATAACTTTAGGTTTAAAGGACGCATGCCCTTCAATATGCATTTTCTGACAACATTTTTTGACGCCAAAATGGCGGAAATTTAAAAATATTTATGAAAAATTTTTTTTTGCTATTTTTCCTGTTTTTTATTTTTTCATCATCATTTGGTTTTTCGTTCAAGTCTATGTCGCGAAACTCTTCGAAAACCTCAATGGTGTCATCAACAATGTGCTTGATCGAGTTTTTCCAAATATACTGGACTAAATCATATAAAATATAAAAAAAAACAGGAAAAATAGCAAAAAAAATTTTTTCATAAATATTTTTAAATTTCCGCCATTTGGCGTCAAAAAATGTTGTCAGAAAATGCATATTGAAGGGCATGCGTCCTTTAATAGAAATATTGTATTTCCCTACCAATTCCTCCGCCAGCATGTGGAGGACAGCCATATTTGAACGAGTCGATGTAAGATTGGATTTTGGTAAGGTCGATTTGATGGTGGCGAGCACGTTCTGTCAAAAGAGTTGCGTCATGAATACGTTGAGCGCCAGAAAGAATTTCCTCACCTAAACAAAGTTTGATAATGAAAAATGATAATATTTAAAATCGTTTACCTCGCATAAACATATCGTAGCTGTTTGAGTAGCGCTCATCGTCCGGATCTGGGAGTGTATAAAATGGTCGAACTGCTAACGGAAACTTGTCGAGAACATAGAAATCGGTCTTGTACTTTTCGCGAACCAATCGGCCGAGCAATTTCTCATTCGGCGTACTGAGGTCATCCTCTTCACCCTGATCGACACCGGCATCACGCAGCATTGCCACACCCTCGGAATATCTATAAGTGCTTTCTAATGTATAAATAAAAAGCAATATATTACAAATAATTTCTAAAAAATAGTAATTTCTTTTACTTTAACACGAGTAAATCATCGGTGAAAAGGAAAGGCTCAGCTGGATATTGTTTATTAACGGCTTCGATTTCAGCGGCAAAATTCTTCTGGATGCACTTGAACACCTCAATCATCGATTTGCCAATGAATTGCATCACCTTAAAGGACAAAAAAAAAATCCATTTAAATTTTTTTTTTAAATTAACCTCATGATAATGAAAATTGAAGGCCATTTCTAGATCGAGTCCTACAAACTCAGCCAAATGTCGATGGGTGTTGCTATCTTCGGCGCGAAATACAGGTCCAATGGTGAAGACGCGCTCAAAATCACCGGCGATAGCCATTTGTTTGTAGAACTGTGGAGATTGCGCTAAATATGCGGATCCTTTAAAGTAGCTCACCTAAAAAATTGATTTTTTAAAACAAATCTATAAATTCAATTTATAACCTCAAAAACATTGGCGCCTCCTTCGCTTGCCGCAGAAATTATTTTCGGCGTTTGAATTTCAAGAAAGCAGTTTTGCGTCAAAATGTCGCGAAATGCTCGGCATATGCCGGCCTGAATGCGAAAAATACTCTGACTAGTGGACGTTCTCAGGTCCAAAACGCTGAAAAATTCAACTAGTTGATAAAAAAAAATCGAAAATATAATAATATAAATTAGCACAAACCGATTGTCAAGACGTGTGTCGAGCTTTACTACAGCCAACTCACTCGCTCCAGCCGTCGTGTCGGCGGCTTCATCGCCACTGGCAGCCGCGTTGTCGGCGCGTTGCGCATCTTCGATTTGAAGCGGCAAACGCGGCTCGGCTCGCGACACAACAAAGAGACGTGTTATCGCTATCTCCACCTCATTTTGTGTACAGCTAGCGACGGTCGCGCTGCGAATTTTACCGAACACGTCCACAATTGATTCCTGACAAATTTTTTTATCTTAAGTAAAAATTATTCAAAAATGATTTTTTCCATATCTCTAAAATAACTTTTTCTTTTACGGCTAAAAATACAAAGAAACACATTAAATGTATATACAAAATCAACAAGTCGATTAAAAATACCTTGGGCAAATTTAAGGCAAATTTGACGAACTTTTTACTGACAATTTTGTCGTCAGCGCTAACGACTCCTTGAACAGTAGAAATTTGCTGTCGTAAGACCAAAAAACACAGCTTGCCCTTGCCTCGGATGCTATGCACACGTACACGAATCCACACCTTCAAAAACTTAGTTCGTTTTCTCTGTTCAACTTTCTAATTTTTCAATATAATACACTTGCGTTTTTAGTTCTAAAGTCATTAGATTTTAGACCTCCTTGTTTTCAACGGTCAGTCCAATATTTTTGACGGGAAAAAACTCGACGTTGTTTTCCATAGGTTGTTGCTGTTTCGTAGAGGAGTTTATCAGGAAAGATCCGTAATTACCTTCAGACACGTCTATCTCTTCATCGCTACCCAGTTGTAAATTTTCTACACCTCCGGCGACCGTTTGTTCCTAAAGAAAGGGACAGTTAGTAAAAATCAATTAAGTATCTTTTTTAAACTTTTCAATAAAAAAATAAACAAAAGTAGAAAAAAAACAAACCGCCGCTTTGTGCGCCAACTTTTTTTGTTGACGCATGAGCTTGTTTTGCTCCTTCTTGGAAAGTTTAACTTCGCCTTCGCTGGACATTTTTGAAAGATTAGACTAAAAATTTTAAAAATTTGAAGTTATTATGGTTTATTCTTTTGCCATCCTCGCCATCCATGATTATTTCATCTATACCGACTTTTCGGAAATAAATGATGCGATGAGAATGGAATTTCATTTCCAAAAAAAGGAAAGAGCATATTGCCAATGAGGAAAATTTTGAATTAGGTATATTAGCTTATTCATTCTCAATCGTTTTTTTATTGCTTATCGGGTTTTTCGCGAAATTCCGATTTCCGAATTCCGCGCACATTTTGGAAATTGGTTCAAAATAATAGCAAATTAAGTCTCTAAAGTTTGAATATAAAAAAATTTTTTTGGGCCGCAGCAAGAGCCAAAGTCAAAGTTAATTGAACTCAACGAGTCAAAGATGTGAATCCAACTTGGAAACGGACTAGCTCAAGCCGTGAACACGGAAGTTGATCAGCCCAGAAGCATCTAACAATACAAGATGCTGTTTGAGAAGGATCGGGTAAACCCGAGAGGTGACGATATAGAGTGTGAACTCTTGCCTTGATCCAGAACTCCCGAGCTGTGGGACGTCACGACACCCGATTTGGCTTGCCGAGGGAGTGAACCACAAACACTCCGTGCCCATCGCCGAACCAGGAACGCAACCCTCAGGATGCGAACCTATAGAACGGTAGGACCTTAACTACAGCTCGAGAGAATGAATCGCGGTTTAAGAACACCGACGATGATAATGTTGGGGGTGGGGGAAAAATTATCGCTTATATAGACGA
The DNA here is from genome assembly GCA_024678965.1 of Bradynema listronoti. Lineage (NCBI taxonomy): Eukaryota > Metazoa > Nematoda > Chromadorea > Rhabditida > Allantonematidae > Bradynema > Bradynema listronoti. The sequence goes on along the minus strand of JANLNO010000007.1, from coordinate 4,131,887 downwards.
CGAATGCAACGCGAAAAAATTATGATGGCTTTCTCCAAGGGGCCAGACAAGCAGACATTCCAATGATATCTCGCGATCGAAAAAATTAAAATAAAAAAAAGTTGGCTCTTCTATTTGGAATATTTTTTTATATTTTATAAATTTTATTGATATTATATTTGATAGACAAATTAATGAAAAATAAAATTTTTCAATCGTCTTGTAATCAATCGCCTCAATTTTCATATGAAAAATTTTAAAAAATAATCTTATTGTTCCAACTTTCGAAGTCTCAAATTTATTTCCGCGACATCTCTTTTACTTATATTTGATATTGATATTAATAAATGTATCTAGTCTTTTATTATTTACAAAAAAAAATCATAACGATAATATTTATTTTATAATCTTCATCAAGACTTTATTTTTACTTTGTATAGGATAATGAATAACGTCGATTGTTCGAGAAAAATTGCGCTAAACGAATGTCAAAAACTGTTTGTTCAACGCGATTATAGCCTCGGCTGCACCGTTCTTTTCGATACATCCTTTCCACCAGAATTGGATCATAAAGTTAGTTTTCATTTGTACTTAGAGAAAAATACGAAGTTTTTACATTACCTATTTTTTGTAATTAATTTAACATTTTTTTCTTTTCTCATACAATTTATTATCTTGCTCAGGTTGACATTCAAACTTGGTTAGAATTTATCGAAAAACTCAATCAGATCTATGCTGGTGCCATCTCGCCGAATAGTGCGTCTGTGTTTGAGTGTCTACTGGGTTTTTTCACCTGCTACCTGTCCCGATTATGTCTAATCTCCGTATGGGAAAGAAAACTGCGTGAGGTAGAAAATTTTCTTGCCGAAATGAATAATCTCGTATTTGTGAGGCGCGGCCTATTCGTCTGCAATCCGATGGAAAAAGGATTAAGAGTGGTAAGACTTTATTTTTTGGTGATATCTTTTTGAAAATCTTCGACGTTTAAGGCAATTATATATTTATTATATATTTTTTTAATTCTTAATTATAAAATTTGTAAATATTTTTAGCTTGAAATTGTGCTTCTCGATGAGCCCATGCCAAAGTATCAATCCAAACCGGCACTAAATGATCAAACCCTGATTCTCCAGCCTCGATAGCCTTTTTCCAGCTCGAGCTCAGTTTAGAGAAATTTAAAAAGTTTTCGATTCGGGTTTTGGTTTCAAATTTTTCTACTTTACTTTTTGAAACCTCAATGATTTTTTTCCTTTCCATTTTTATTTTTGCATTACTTTGCACTTAATCAAGGTTTTTGAGATATTTTTTCATTTCTATTTAAAATAGAAGTATTTTATGCAAAAAATTACTTAATTATACCCTTCTCTTGGAATGCATGCTCTTGGTTTTTTTCCATCATCATTATTGTATTTTAACTATCAAATGGAAGTGAATCAAGCTTTTTTTAAATCTCATTTTATATTTTTAAAGATTTACTTTGAATTGGTTGTGCGATTTTTTATTTTTGCCGCATTATAATAATAAAAAAAAATTATAATTTTTTGCTTTTATAATTTTTTTCTATGTGTTATTTTTCATTCGAATTTCTTATAGCAATAAGAATTATGGGCTTTTATCAAAAAATACAAGTCAAATTTGATTATTAATAAGTTAATAAAAATATCCTGCATTTTAATTTATTTTCTCAACATAATATTCTTTCTGTTATTTTTTGCTAGTTTTTCGAATACAAAAAATGGTTCTGAATTTTGCGAGCCGAATCTTTGGTCGAATAAATGCCGGGACGAAAAAGAGCAAATGCCTTAGTCATCACTTCATGGTTGAGAACGGCATGATACATCAAATGAGTATGAGAATTTTATTTATAATAAAATAGTTTTTTTCTTCAAATTCTTCAAATTTGTATGCAGATCGTGGCCTTTACGCTCTCATGCCTCTTGGTGAGCGATGCGTAGTGAAACTGGCGTGTGTTGTCGAAGCACGCCTACACGATATGGGCGCTCAACGTGTTGCGCTACCACGTCTTGACGAGCGATTAGCCGGAGCATTATCCGAACGTTGGCTAACCGGCTCGGAGATATTTCGGCTTAGTGATAGAGATGGCATTGAATTTTTTCTCCAGCCCACGGCCGAGGCGGCGATCACCCGACTGGTGCGTGACGCAATAAACATTCCACGCAGCGATAGTTTTCCCATCCTTCTCTATCAGGTTTATTTATTAATTTGAATAATTATGGATTTTCACAAAATGATTTATTAATTTTAAAAACAAACTCGAATTGATTAAGTGCAACGAGAAATTTCGTGATGAATCCTTTCCGAAATTTGGATTACTTCGAAGTCGACAGTTTTTGATGAACGATCTATACAGCTTCGATCCTGACGAACGTTCTGCGCAGATCACATACAAGGTCAACTTTCTTTATTTTTTATTTTTCTCTTTTGAATTGGTATATAGACATTGAATTGGTTCAAATCTTTCTTTTTCAGTTAGTTACTGACCTTTACAAAAGGATATTTACCGAGGATCTCGGCCTCAAAAGTGTCGTCCACGTGAATGCAAATCCTGGCAACATAGGCGGAAACGTCTCACACGAATTCCACATGCCCAACCCGTCCAGTGGGGATCAAATTCGCGTATGTTCCAAATGCGGATATGCTTCAAGAGCCAGTGAATTACAAAATTCTTCGAAGATTGAGCACACTTCGACTATTAAAAATCAGACTCTCGCATCAGGTTTACATATTATATTTATATTATATTTCTAGAATGTCTGAACGTCTTAATTATTGTCATTTGCTTTCTTTTTTCAGATTCAAATCCTCAATTAAAAGCATCATGTTGTAATGAACACGAGTTTACCACACATGATACTGTTGAAATCGCCCACACTTTTCAGTTAGGTACCGAATACTCCGAACCCTTGAAGGCTATCCAACCGAATGGCGATCCCTATTGGATGTGCTGTTTCGGCATTGGTATTACAAGACTTTTGGCCGCGTGGTTTGTCATTAAAAAAAATTAAAAGAAAAGATAAAAATTATAATTTTTAATTTTTTGTTTATTTCTAGTATAGATGAACTCTCTGTGGCGGAGTCCGCAATGAGGCTACCGTACACCATTAGCCCATTTAAAGTCGTATTTATTCTACCTAAAGATGGTGAAAAGGATCCACGATGGCGATTTACTTGGGACACCATTATTGAACTCGAAAAAGTGACCATTTATTTTTACTACAATCTCAAATTTTTCATTTAAAAATAGTAGATGGCCAATCTCACTGATGAGATTTTCGTAGACGATCGTTTAGAGCGCTCAATTGGTCGACGTATCGTAGACGCAAATCGACTTGGAATTCCACATGTTTTTGTCTCGAACTCATTGAAAACTGACAACGTAACGGCTTCGCCCACATTCGAATACTTCAGGTATTCGTCATAAAGTGCAAAATTCGAAAAAATAAAAGATGAAAGAAGTATTTTGTTTTAATTCGGTGACTTTTCTAGGTTCCTTTTAAATATTAATAAATATTATTGAACGAGTAATTTTACAGATCCATTGAATGCGAAAATTCACTTAGAAATGAGGGTCGGATTAGCCACGCGGAACTGTTTCGTTTAGCAGCTTCGATGTAAAAGAATTTTGTTACTTTATTATCTTTATTTTTTTAAAAAATAAAAGTTTTAAGAATGAAAATACAAAATATTTGCAATTTAATCTAAAAAATTATTTTTTTTATTTTTCTATTCTTTCTTAAAATTTTTTTCAATTCAACTTTTTTCCCTTTTTTAAAAATTACAATGGCAATATGAGAATTTTAAAAAATAACATTTTTTTAAAGCTAGTTTTCTAAGAAAACTTCTTCATCAAGAAATTTAGTTTAATTGATTAGATCGTAAAAGTTTGGTTTCTTTAATGCATACAAAAAAAGAAAGTACATTGATCATTGTATTTTCTATTTTTCTTTTTTTTTATAAAACTAAACCTTTAATTAAAAATCTAAAAATTTGCTATTATTATTGGATCTTATAAGTTAGAAAAACTTAATAAAATATTATTTTTAAGTAGTAATGTAATTTTAATTTGCGGTAGTATCTGTTTTTATTTTTTCGAATTAAAGGTAATTTTCTAAAAAAAATTCTCGATTCCGATGAAATTTTTTCAATAACATAACTTTGTGTTCAATTATCTAATCTAATAAAGTTTTTTTACATTTGAAGAAAAATAAAAATCGATTTCTCACAAATTTTCCAAAAATATATTATATATATTTAAATTTTTCAGTTTGTAATGATAGTAAAAACACCATTCGTTTATTGGTCGCAAAGCGAAGAAAACATTTATCTTCGCATCGATGTACAAAATGCGCAGGTTATATTTTATTTTTATTCCAATTTTTAAGTCTTTAATATTTAGGACATTCGAACTACGATTTTTGATAATGGGAATGGAATTGAATTTTCTGCAAAAAGCGGAACCAATTCGGAGTATCGATTTAATATTCCTCTTGCTGAAAAAGTAGAGGTAGAAATGTATATTTAATGTGTAATATGTAATGAATTTAAAAGAAATTTGCAATATTAGAACAACGTCAATGTTACAAATTTCGACGTGAAATTGAATTTGACTTTGCATAAAAAGAAACCGGGAAAATGGAATACACTTCTCAACTCAAACGAGGCGAAACGGCATTGGCTTAAAATTGACTTTAATCGCTGGAAAGTTGAGGATTCGGAGGAAGAACTCGACAAAGAAGATGCCATGAATGTAAGAAATTATGTACGGAATTGTTTTGACTTTTTTTCATTTTAGAAAATGCCCTTCTCCTCTTTAAATAATAAAAATGGAAACAAGATTCACGAAAATTTACCAATCCAAGAAATGTGGAATGAACAGACCAAGGGAATCCAACAAAAATGTAAGTGAATCGGATAAATTATGGCACATTATTTTTCTTTTAATATTTAGTAGATATGATGCATCGAACTTACTTGACAGCCTACAACATTTGTATGTTGACAGCGAATTTTTACGTGCTAACCATGCTTGTTTTCGGATTTGTAATGCGCGATCGTAGCGGTATTTTCTATTTAATCAGATTTAATTAATACATGTAACTACTTATAATTTCTGATAAATTAAAATCTTATCAGAAAATATTTAAATGCATTATTTCAGATTATTTGAAAAACTTTTGGGCTGAGAAATCCTCGACTTTTGTCACATGCACTATGCTTCAATACATGGATGTTTTACATTCGGCTACCGGCCTCGTGAAAGGCAACTGGCGGGTTTCTGCGATTCAGGTAACTGGACGTTTGACTATGCTGATGATTATTGACGGAAATCCCAATGTCCATTCTTACATACCCACTTACGTTCTCGTACTCGTGTATTTTATGGGAGAGCAATTTCGATTTCCCTATTATGCGTTGAAGTCTATGGGAATTTCTATTCGAATCATTACCTGGTTACGTTACAGTCATTTTCTCGTCTTTTATCCAATAGGTTTTCTTATGGAAGGTATGATGTTTTTTACATTGATTTTTGTTACCGATTATTATTTTTTTTCAAATTTAGCGTTTATTCTCGTGAAAAGCGCTATATATTATCATATTACTGAAAAATATTATCTGCGATTACCGAACCCGCTCAACATGTCCTTCAATTTCGGGCTGTTTCTTGACGCAATTATTTGCATTTTTCCATTTGCTGCTTATTTTCTTTTTAATCACATGCGAAAACAGCGGGCCAAAAAGTTGTTTATTGATATGGAAAAAGTTGACACTAAAAAGTTTGCTTAAACTGAGATTCGTTGGAGAATATTTTCTAAAAATTTTTATTATTATTGATATTATTGTTTATGTAAAATTCAATCCACTACCAAATTTTAATATGCGTACTTTTACAAAGTTTAAGGATTATGGCATATTCTCGTTTTTTTCGTTATTTATTCCCGCCATAATGTGATAAAATATTATTATTAATTAATAAATACATTTTTCAAAATAAATTTTTGAAAGTGCTCGGTAATTAGGAATTTAATATGATTTTAATATATTTATAAATTACAAATTCTTAATTTTTATTAAGTTTTTTCATTGGTTTCTATTCGAGCGAATACTTAGTTTGGATGAAGTTCGCTTGACGCGTGACTTCGATTCTTTTAATCCAATCGGTGGCTGCGATGAAGTTTAAGGCGATGTGGCCGAAGTCCTCAAGGGCGAGCTGATTTTATGGACACCCGTCTCGTAGACTTTTTATCCGCTGGAAGAACTGCATTTATCAAGTATTAGCGCAAAAATTACTTTTTTCATCCTTTTAGTTTCTAATTCAATTAAGAACTTTATATAGATTTTAAGTTATAAAGGTTTAATTCAAATTTACTTTATATTTATGGGCCATCCAAGCAGATGAAATCTGTATTTTCTGAATGTAGTAAATTGTAAATTGGTAATAAAATTACAATTTAATACATTTTTCATCGCTTTCGTCTAGCTAACTTGCTCATTGGAATATATGTAAAAAGATCAATAAGTACACCTATAAAATGAATAATAACACTCGAAGATTCATGTGAAGAATAAGTTTAATGCAACCAAGCGATAAAAATCATATGAAGATTAAAAGATTCGTATTAGATAAAATTTTATAGAGCTATTATAGATACTATGCGTCAATGATAGATAGATAAATATTTGTATAATAATATAATGAATAATATTATCAATTTGCAAAAATAGAAAATTTAACACGTATTATATAGTTTTAAAAAAATAAAAGATCAGATTTTGTCTTTTTTTATATGGTTTTTTCATTAACATTATCGCTTCTTTTATATCTATAAATATAGTAGAAAATTATCTGTGATAAAAATAGGCATTATCAGTTCGCTGTTCATATCATTTATTTTCGATTTGATGGGAATTTTTTAATCAAAATTTCAAATAAAAACTTCTGAATTATCAAAAATTGTTTCTTTAAAAATTCAAAATTTTTATTTTTATAATAAGTAATTTACAATACAAATACTTAATTCGCAGTTTTTTATTTTTTAAAATACATATATTAAATAATTTCACACAGTTAAATATTTTATGGGAATGGGGGAAACTTAAAATTTTTAAGTTAAAAATAAGTTAAAAAGTGCTCCTCATATTTAATTTTTTTGAAAGACATTTTTTGATTAATTTGCCCGAGTCATTTACAAAAAATTTCCTGCCGTGCAATTGACGGAACATCTATTTTTTATAGTTTATTTAACGATTTTCATAGGGTTTGTAAGTGAAAAAAATTTCCATAAAAATTAGCGTAATTTACAATAATTTTATGGCCTTCAAACTTTTTCAATTTTCTCATAATTTTGCTCATTAATCAGACAAAATTTTTCCGTCCACTTTTTTTACCACGTATTTTTTTCATTTGAAATCTTTATTAGACATTGATTTTGTTTTATAATTCGGCAAAAAATTCTTATATCGAATCAAGAACTCCGCAGTAATATTATGTACATATATATATCTTTTTAATGTTTTTTTATAACATTGTTTTGATCCATTTTTTACATAAAATACGAACAAATTTGTTTGTTCATTTGGAAAAATTAAACTTGTAAGGCTTTTCTAACAATTTAGAAATATTTATTCTTTAACTACAATTTATACGAGCGTAAAAATATTTTTAATTTCTATTTTCTCTTTACAAACACATTTTTCACGCAAAAGAGTTTATGTTTGCATATTTTTAAACATTTATAATTAAATAATTCTCAAAAAAATATAAAACATGTAAATCATTTATCACACTTATTTAAATAGTAAACTTTTGCCATTTTTGCTTTCTTCATTGTCTTATCGTTTTTTTAATACGACTTCACTTTTATTTTAAAAATGCAACCTTTTTTTACTTTGTCATTGTATATTGAAAAATTTTTTAATTAAAATCAAAATATTTTATTGCAAATATTTTTCCTAAATTTTTATTGTTTTAACATTCGTTTTACTATTTTTATATTATCAGCAGTTTCATTAATGTGTAAACAAAAAGTTTTAGGTGTTTTCAAATTTGGAATTAATTCCGACAAAATTCTTGAAAAAGCAATAAATAAAAATGGCGAATTCTGAAGAGATTGATTGGTAATTTTTGTTTTTTTTACTTTCACTTTTTACTTTTTTTTACTAATAAAATAGAAAAATAATTTTTTAAAATTATTATAATTTATATTAATCCCAATAACTAATAAGAGTGAACGTTTTTTTAAATAATCGAAAAACAACATAATTAACCAATTTTTCAATATTTTCAGCTCCTCGTGCTCAAAACTAACCGAGGCTACTCTTAAGCATGAACTGAAATTTTCGCGAAAAAAGTCTTCACAATATTATACTGATGACCGGCCCGAGTTAAGATTTATTCCGAGACGAACGCGCTCCACAGTTTCACATCTTTGCGACGAACATGATCAGTGGGGCATAAATGAGCTGGATGCAAAAGAGGAACATACCCTTATTTTGCACGATCATCAACATAAAAATGTCCTCTTAGATAGACTTAACGCGCTTCGACGAAATCGTGAACTATGCGACGTAGTTCTTTTTGTGCAGGAACATGAAATTTTGGCTCACAAGGTTGTGTTAGCTTCTATTTCCGACGCACTTTTTGATATGTTCGTCACGGAGACCGACGCTGTGGCCGTTCCTAATACTCCAATATCAGCGTCAGGAACATCTTTGCTAAATGGAGGAGGTCAGAACGGTTCGATGTCAAATTCATCATCGCGTGACGCTTCCGCACCGTCGGAAAATGGTTCTAATTCAAATAGTAATTCTAATAGTGGTCCTAATGGTTTAAATGATCCGCCAATTTTTCTTGCTGATGAGACAGTTCCCATCGAAATTGTCGCTTCACGTCCTTCCATTTGGCAGACGGTTGGCGGAATGACCACGGCCGATAAACGTTATTCCAACTACTTTGAGTTTGCGCAGGGGGATTTTGATTGCTTTGAAGCTATCGTTAACTTTGCATATACGTCAAGGTAAGAATTACTTAATTAATTTTTTATTTAAAAATTCTTATTTTTTATCTTTTTATTAAAATTTTCTATGAAATTGTGATGCATATGACTTTTTGATTTATTCGATTTTTAGACTAGAAATAAGCAGCTGGAAAGTAGCCGATTTATACAAGACGGCTTATTGCCTCCAGGTTGTGCCAATTGTTAACACTTGTGCTCGCTATTTGGCCGAAAATCTCAGTGTTAACAATTGCATCGGTATAAATTTTTTAATAGAAAATATATATTGCTTTTTTATAATTTCTTTTTTTTTTGGAATTTAACTTTCTATTTTTAATAAACATGATTTTGTGAGAAAAAATGATTTTTTCGGAATTTTTTTTAGGTATTCGTCGTCAGGCAAATTTTAATATGGACGTATATTTGGCTGGTAAAGTGGATACATTCATTGCCGATAACATTGAGAAAATTATCACTGAAAGCGACGAATTTACACAATTGCCGTGTATAAAAGTTCGTGTATTTTTACAATAATATTGCTAATGCAATTTTATTTTTATGAAATAAATTGATAAATAAGGATTTATTGAAATTTTTTGAGGCATTAATTTATCTTAAACATAAAAGTTTTTTTTTTAGTTACGCATAATCACAGACGGATCGTCACACGCCGAGGACGGTTTATTGTTGACAGAAAAAGCGCTGAATTATTGCCAGAACTATCCTCGACTTTCGGATCGAATCGATCAACAAATCGAGGCACTTGTAGAAAAAGTTAGAATTTTTTTATTTACTAATAATTAATAATTTTATATGAAATTCAGTTTTGTCAAAAATGGAAAATTTCTACATAGAAAAAAGGGCGCTATTGGAGAAAATTCGTTCTCTTTATTTCCTATGATATTCCGTCTATAATGTTCCATATGCCTCTACAATATTTCGCCAACCATTCGATAACTGTTTAAATGCCCGCCAATTATTTTTGCATACAAAAAGATAAAATTTTTTTAAATTTTTATGGTTGATTTTTTTACAGGCTCATCTGTTACTAATGGGAGAAGACCAACAGACATTGCAGAATCTTTGCGATACGGATGACCAAAGCTCCGTGGGTTCATGTGATATTGTTCAAGACTATAAACGCTGCGGCCAAACGGCTAAAACTGCCGGCCATAATAGGTTTAATACAAATTATTTTGAATAATGGTATTTTTATACTTTTCAAACCATTGATTTTTTTTTTTGCATTTTTATGTTTTATTATAATTTTATTTCAGTCAAACCTCGATAATCCGTCACCCCTCTAATCCGTCACCCTCACTAATCCGTCACCCTTAAAATTTCTAAATCGGAACAAATATGGACAAGTTTGATGTCAAACAAATTCTCAGGGAGTTGTGAATCAAATGTAAAAAAAAATTTACAATTTAGTTAAAAAGTAAAAAATTTATAACAAAAACAAATTCCAAAAAAAGTCCCGAAGGGTGACGGATTATCGAGGTTTGACTGTATTGTTATTATTTCTTAATATAGTAATCCAATCGGCGCTCACTTGGTGCAACATCGTGTCACCGGCGCAAAGGCGGTGAAAATTAATGCAAGTCGCGTTGCGAATGCGAAATATGCTTCAAACGAATCGTTAAATTCGGCAGCGTCAACGGCTAGCACCGCGGACGACGAGATCGAGACTCGGCTTATTGCTTTCTACAACAATTCACGTATGCAATTTTTTAATTGAACAAGTTGAGAATTGTTTTGGGAATTCAAATATTCATTTTTTATATGCATTTTCTGGCAACATTTTTTGACGCCAAAATGGCGGAAATTTAAAAATATTTATGAAAAATTTTTTTTTGCTATTTTTCCTGTTTTTTATTTTTTCATCATCATTTGGTTTTTCGTTCAAGTCTATGTTGCGAAACTCTTCGAAAACCTCAATGGTGTCATCAACAATGTGCTTAATCGAGTTTTTCCAAATATACTGGACTAAATCATAAAATATAAAAAAAATAAAAAACAGGAAAAATAGCAAAAAAAAATTTTTCATAAATATTTTTAAATTTCCGCCATTTTGGCATCAAAAAATGTTGTCAGAAAATGCATATTGAAGGGCATGCGTTCTTTAACGACAAACTGGAACATTTTATTTTATGTGAAATTATGTCTAACTTATTTCAGCCGGATTCTATATTGCCATTGTCGTTCTCTATCGACGCATGGTTGTGTTGAGCATTCGAGTCAGCGAAGATGATGACGTCATTCGTTCCATTAATAAAAACCCGGCTGAGATTAACACCGCCGGCGTAATGCGTTCGTATAGCAATTCGGCAACAGGCGCTGAAGACACGCAACAGCCATTATCGGTTGCTGCATCAACAATGCCAAACTCGATCACCTCATCGACGCTCCGCGAAATAGTAGCGAACGCGCTCGAAACGCCTAAGGCGACGCGTTCGCCGTCCGATCTGCTTAATTCATATGACGCTTATATGGTTTCATTCTTTTTTAGATTTATTGGATTATTTATTGAAGGAATCAACAGACGTGCAAAAAGCTATCTCAATTTTTCCCATTTCAATTTGAATTTAGACTTTTTATTGATGAATTTTTTAATGGATAAGAACTTAATGAAAATTATAGGTGGGCGACGTGCCTCCATCAAATGGTGGCGTAAGCATTGGAAGTGGCGGAGACTTGGGAACGCTGCTACACAATTATCGACATGATCCTCTTCCATCCATGAATCAAGCGCGTTGTTCTAACGGTGCCGTGTTTGTAAACGGACAAATTATTGTGTTTGGTGGTTACAATCGTGGCGAGTGTCTCAGTTCGGCCGAGGCTTTCGACGTGGCCACGGAAGAGTGGTTGCCTCTTCCTGAAATGGGCCAGGCACGCGGACGATTCGATTCAGCGCTTGATGCTAACGGCTATATTTACGCAATTGCCGGCAGCAACGGCAATAACGACTTGCGGACTTGTGAACGCTATAATCCTAAAACAAAAACGTGGACAGAAATATGTCCGCTGAGTAAAGCTCGAAGTCATAATGGTAGAATAATTTTTTAAAAATTATTTTACTATTTTAACGAAGATTTTGCATTCGATTAATTTATAATTTTTATTTTTTTAGGTTGCACGGCGGTGGACAATTACATATATTGTGTAGGCGGTAGTTCGGATCAAAGTGTGTTAAAAGACTGTGAGCGCTATGACCCGAAAACGAACAAGTGGATGCCTATTGCGCCATTACAAACACCACGCTTTCAAGTTTGTTGGGAATTTAAATGATTTGAATATATAAATTTTTGACAGCTTAAAAAGTTACTATTGTCGCAAACGCGAAGAAAATCTAATAAAATAATCTCAGTATATGTAGCATAAGCATTAGTTTATTATTTAAACATTTGTTGGTTTCACCGCGAAATTCTTTTATTACAATAATTTGTTCACACATAATGTTCTAGGTCCAATTTTTAGTTTTTAAGTTTAACCCATAAGTGACGACGTGTACACTTTTGTGTACACGAATTTAAATTTGTGCAATTATTGGCAAATGTGTTCATTCTGTTCTGTATGGATTTATAAACATAAAAAGAATTTGTCGTATAAGAAACCTCCTAAGCACATATTTTGAGTGTGGTTCCAAAGCTTTACCCAATTAAAGAACAGAATGAAGGCAAACACCAATTTGCGCGCAAATTTGAACTCAAAACATTCATTGTCACTTATGGGTTAAGTTAAGTTTTCGCTTTATATAAAAATTGTTGTTAATATGGACCTTGTCGCGAACGCGAAGAAAATCTAATAAAATAATTTCAGTATATGTAGCATAAGCATTAGTTTATTATTTAAACATTTGTTGGTTTCACCGCGAAATTCTTTTATTACAATAATTCGTTCACATATAATGTTCTAGTTCCAATGTTTAGCTTTAAGTTTAAGTTCGAGTTGCTTAAAAATAAAATTGTTGTAATTCGTGCATTAGCACCTTTGTTGAATAAAAAAGCATAAATTCGAAAGTTTATTAAGTTCGAGAAATAAATAAAACTCGAAACACAAACAAAGTAAAGTAAATTTTGGGCAATCACACAACCATAAGCACAAGGACCATATAAAAGAAATAAATGATTGCCACAACTATATCACAATCATGTGTTCAATCTTTAATGACTTTTTTCAATTTATATTAGTCGTTTTTTTTTGACAATTTTTTTATTCTATAGGGAGGTTGTACGTTTTGGCGCGGTTTCGTCGTTTATTGCGCTGGTTGTGATCGATGGAATTGTCTTGGCACCGTCGAGATCTATGATCCGCGCACAAATACTTGGCGTTATTTACCCAAATTGAAGACTCCTCGTCGCGGTTGTGCGGTAGCCGTTATGCGAGGTTTGTTTTAGTAATCTTTTAAATAATAATTTGTTCATGAATCGACAACTAAAGTGCGTAGTATATGTTTGAATTTTGTACATTCATAAATCAATTTTTTCAGATTCGCTTTATGTTATCGGTGGTCACAATGGCACACAATCCTTGGCTTCTGTGGAAGTGCTCGATCACGTAAATTCGAACGCATGGCGGACGGGACCTTTGCTAACAGTGGCACGCGCCAATACGCATGCCGTCGTTACAGCGAGCAGCACCATCTATGTTCTCGGTGGCTTTAACGGCAATCAATTCCTCGACAGCATTGAAGTACTCGAAAATGGCATGTTTTTTTTATTATTTGTTTTGGTATTAAATTTTTTCTTTAGGCGTATCATAACTTTACTTTGGCTAACTTTAACAAAGTCATACATTTTATTTTAAAATTTTTTGTATTTTGAAAGTTTTGCTTTCAAAATGAATTGAGGTAATTGAAGATGAAATGAATTGAAGGATCACTTTTTTCGAAAAAAAACATTAAATTATTTCAATTAAAGATAAAGATATTGAAACTTTGCTTTTTTATTTTTTAGAGTCTTTGGGATGGAGAAGTTGGCGGAAGCCTCAAGGTTATGGTCAAATCGTTGAAGAGGATTCCCAAGAATAAACAATCTTGTTAAGCTCAAACAAATTCTCGGAGAGCGAATCGAATAAATATAATTTTGGAAAAAAATTATACCAAAGAGGTTAAATTCTGTATATAAAAGTAAATTTCTTAATTTTTTCTATATTCTTTCTATTGCTTTTGCGCTAGCATTTTTGTGGCTATTTATTTTTTAAATATAGTTCCAAAAAATATTTTAGCACTGATGTGGCTTTATTATTATTATTATGTCTTTGACATGCAACTAGAGAAAGGTAACATCAGCTGCTTTAATTTTTTATCCAAAAAATTCCTATCTTCTAATGGCATTTAAAAAGATAATTTTTTTCTTTATTATCACATTCATACATATTTTATTGGGTGATTTAATACATATTAATTAATTTTGGATTTCGTCGTTATTTTTACGGCAAAAAAAAAATTAAAAATTTTAGTTTCCAATCCTAAAAAATTCTATAGAAAAAGAGGGAAATAGGAAATAGTGCTCAAAGAGGTTCGCAATTATAACAAATTCTCCATATATTTTAGTGAATTTCCTAAAGAATAAAGCAATTTTATGCTTTCCAATAGTTTTCTGAATAGAAAATTCAAGTCGATTAAAATTTTTAATATAGTTTAGTATTGGTAAGATGTGGTTAGGTTAGCTTCTAGACGATCATTTGCGAAGACTTTGAGGAAAATCTTGTAGAAAATCGACAGGAAATTATTTTTCAATAATATGTCTAACCAGTGAAAACAAAACATTTTAATTATCATATAAGCACTATTTAATGTACAAATAAACATTTTGTATTAATTTGTTATGACACAAATTATAAGACTGATCCTTTCCATCTAGTTAATCTTGTTATTCCTTTCCATCTAGTTATAAAATTTATGTGTAAGGAAAACAAAATTCAAATTTGAAATCGAAACACCTTACAAAAGCCAAAGACAATTATAATCACAAGTCGTTGGATAAGAGTGAAATAAGACTGAATTTTGGAAAAAAATATTCCAAGTCGTGGAAATCAGTCTTATTCAGTCTTATTCGACGACTTGTGATTATAATTTTTTTTGACTTTTGTAAGGTCATTCGATTTCAAATTCAAAATTTTGCCCGTTTTGCCTGAATTTTTTCGCCTTCGCAATTTCTTACTGTAAGAAAATTAACGAGGAGTTGAAAAACGCGCAGGGTGGTGGCTGGGGAGGATGGCGGGAGTGTGCCAAGCTTAAAAAAAAAGAAATATTATAACAGTCTAAATAGTACTACGGTAACCGTTATAATATTTCTTTTTTTTAAGCTTGGCACTTTCCCGCCATCCTCCCCGACCACCACCCTGCGCGTTTTTCAACTCCTCGTCAATTTTCTTACAGTAAGAAATTGCGAATGCGAAAATAAAGTGCGAGAAAATTCAGGCAAATTGCGCAAAATTTTGAATTTGAAATCGAACAACCTTACAAAAGCCAAAAACATTTATAATCACAAGTCGTCGAATAAGAGTGAATAAGACTGATTTTCACGACTTGGAATATTTTTTCCAAAATCAATCTTATTCAGTCTTATCCGACGACTTGGAATATTTTTTCGAAAATTATTTTCCAAGTCGTCGGATAAGACTGAATAAGATTGATTTTGGAAAAAATATTCCAAGTCGTGAAAATCAGTCTTATTCACTCTTATTCGACGACTTGTGATTATAAATGTTTTTGGCTTTTGTAAGGTTGTTCGATTTCAAATTCAAAATTTTGCGCAATTTGCCTGAATTTTCTCGCACTTTATTTTCGCATTCGCAATTTCTTACTGTAAGAAAATTAACGAGGAGTTGAAAAACGCGCAGGGTGGTGGTCGGGGAGGATGGCGGGAAAGTGCCAAGCTTAAAAAAAAGAAATATTATAACGGTTACCGTAGTACTATTTAGACTGTTATAATATCTTTTTTTTTAAGCTTGGCACACTCCCGCCATCCTCCCCGACCACCACCCTGCGCGTTTTTCAACTCCTCGTTAATTTTCTTACAGTAAGAAATTGCGAAGGCGAAAAAATTCAGGCAAAACGGGCAAAATTTTGAATTTGAAATCGAATGACCTTACAAAAGTCAAAAAAAATTATAATCACAAGTCGTCGAATAAGACTGAATAAGACTGATTTCCACGACTTGGAATATTTTTTTCCAAAATTCAGTCTTATTTCACTCTTATCCAACGACTTGGAAAATAATTTTCGAAAAAATATTCCAAGTCGTTGGATAAGACTGAATAAGACTGATTTTCGAAAAAATTTTCCAAGTCACGGAAATCAGTCTTATCCAACGACTTGTGATTATAGTGTGAATAAGACTGATTTTCACGACTTGAAATATTTTTTCCAAAATCAGTCTTGTTTTATTTTGTTTTCAATTTTTTTTAATTTGCTAACAAATCAAATTATAAACAAAAAAACAAATATAATCCTAATTTTGATCAACAAATTAAGTAAAGTTGTTTTTATCGGATGGGAAATTCTGTTCAGCTGGATTGACGTATTGGTCATAGAGAGCAGCATATGGTCCCAGACCCACGTTTCGGCGAATAAGCTCCTGGTGAATCCAACGTGAAGATCGCTTAATGTTTTCTTGGTAGAACATGTCCGGATAAGCGGGCTTCTCGACGCGCTCTTCCTCTCCGTCCGCGGTTTCAGGTTGATTCATCAACATATCGAGCCGTTGACGGGCCACTTCACGTCGGACTTTTTCTGGCGGGCGATACATGTTCAAATAGCTAAACAAAAAGTTGAAAAAATACTGAAATAGAAAATAGTTTAATATTAAGATTTTACACTCAGTAATTATTTTGTCTTCGTTTTAAGTTTATTCATCTAATTCTTCGGACAAAAATTCGTAATTTACCTCTTTATCGAAATTGTTTGCAAAATTTTATTTGATTCGAATATTTAATAAAAAAACTTTAAGTTATTTCCCACTCAAATAATAAAAATACTTGCTTATTTACAAATTGGAACAAAAAAAGTACAAACAATCGCGTCGGGACACAACAAATTTCATTGACGGTTTTTTTGCCCCACCCTGTATAATGTAAAAATGTGAAAAAAATTTTCAATGTTAAATGTAAAAACGCACTGATGGAATGGCATCGGTTTCATTGGGAATTCCTTCTGTTCCGGCTTCAACGGCTGATTCCACGCGTACCAATATCGCGGTGATTTTATACCTAAAAAAACCACAATTGAAAAATGATAAATAATAGATTTTATAAAAAAAAATTTTTTTCGAAGATAGTCTTTATGATTTATAAAAATCAATTATGATGTTAAGAAGTGAAAACGTACCCATTTTGTGTAGCTTCTCGTCGCATGACTCGTCCCATTTCACCTGACAAAACTTTAACGAAGTGGGAGTCACGCGATCTTCGAAGTATTTTAGGAACGCGTTCATGTCAAAACGTCGCGACAACAATTCCGCCCTAAAAAAAATGTAGAATAAAAATTATTTGAATAAAAAATATAAAAACGATTCATTTTACTAGAGTAAGTTCAAAATTAAATCAACAAAAACAAAGTTTAAATTTAAAATTTCCAATTAAATAAAATCTTTAAAGCTTTTAATAGAAAATTTTTTTAAAACTTCCCAATTCATAAAAATGTGGATCAAAAATTATAAAAAAGAAAGTAAACATGTATAAAAGATGTACATACCCATCTGCGGTCGGCGAAAAGTCGCTGAAATAGGGACGAAAATCGATTTTTTCCACATGCCGCAACAAAATGAACACAATACGATGATAGCCAGTTCCGTAAAACGGCAGCGGCTGCAAATATGGAATGATAGACTCGACGGCATCGACGTGATCCGTGGGACGCGTGTCAGCCACGTTGGCTACTAGCCAATGAAGAATTTGACGTCGACGATGGGAGGGCGGATCTGTATATAAAAGTGTAATATTTAATTGAAAAATAATATTAGTGGAAAAAATATAGAACATATTCAAAGAAAAGTTTCGTAATTTTAAGTTTAAACCTTATGCAAAGTAACATTATAAAATATTTTTAAAAATAAAAGTCCTTTTGAAAAACAAAAACAAAGTTCAAATATATCTCAGAAGATGTATAAAATAAACAATACCAGAATTTTCACGCCCGAAATCGGACACGTTTGTGTGATCTTCATAATCGGTGAACGCGTCCCCATCAATATTTAACATCAACAGGGTGCCGTAGCCGGGCGTTCCTGAGTTTCGCGTCCAATTTAAAACACGTTCCACGTTTAGAGTGGGCTCACGACGCATCGCTGAGGTGCGCAAAATATTGCCGTAATAAGCCGATCGGTGGGGAAAAAAAGGTGCGGCGTGAGAACCATTTTCGTCAGTACCTCCCGAAAAGAAGACGTCGAAATATTGAGTATTGTAAAAGTAGACTCCAGGCGCAAAAAGATCCTGAAAAATGTGATAGTGGTCCATGAGATCCAGATCGTTCACAATGCGCTCGTTTATGTCGATTTCCACTAAAAATAAAAATAATTGTCCTATAAATGAAAAATGAGATTTTTTTAATGAAAAGTTTTTCGTTAAATTTTTCTTTGTTTTAGTCCAACTAAATAAACTAAAAGTCAAAAAATTTCTCAAAACAAAACTTACATAAATTTTTTCGCGACAATTTTTCCGCGTCATAAGTTGTTGAAGAGGCCTTGGGGACCGTTCGCGGTGCATATTTAAAACCAACATTTATTGTACGATTTTTCGTCACTAAAAAATAATCGATAAATAATTAAAACATAAGAAATATATATAGGAATAACATTTCTGAGTTACAAAACACTATATATAAATTTTTTTAGAAAAAATTAAACATCAATTACTAACCTTTTAATCGATCCTTCAGTGTGTAATTAATCGCATCCGGATCAATAAGATGCAATTTCGGCAATAATTCGGGCTTGTGAATGCGGGCTTTATACCAGGAATCTAATTCATAAAACCTAAAAATTCAAAGTAAAAATTTTTTCGAAATCTGACCGGCTCTTGTTATAACTTTTCAAATCCAAAACCAATATTTACGTTTTTTTTATTCAATCTTACAAAGTTTTGTTTAGTATCAAATATGATTAAACAAAATACCTGTCACGCATAAAGGCAGTCGGACCGGCCCAAGCGATTACGCGCGGACGCCACGGTCGTGCCACGCGTGGCGTTCGCAGCGCTCTGTGCGAGTATTTCACATACAAATCGGCGTATATCGATTTACCTCTCATTGTACTTATAAATTAAAAACATAAAATGAATAAAGAAAATATCATTACAACAAAATTATCTAATATTTCTACAGAAAATTGCTCAATATAAAAAGTTCAGAGGCGCCACCGATCTGCAGATCTGGATCCAACGCCCAAAAAATAATTCGAAAATTTTTATTTCAAATTTTAAAATTGCGCAGGAACTTCTATAATATGCCAAAGATGTTTTACTCTTTTTAAATAATAAATAAAATATTGTTTTCGAGAAATTTCTTTGCCTTATTCTTGCAAAATAGTATAAAGTGCAAAGTTTCCCATTCTCATTTTTCCTTTTTTTATTTTTCGAAACTCTAAATTTTTGTTTCATTTTTTTCTAATTACTTAAAAACACATTTTTAATCAATTTTCTTTTAACTTTCTTATCTAAAATAATTTTGTACGTCTAAATTTATTTTCTAATGAATCATATTCGATCGCTTATTGCTTTCATTAAATACAAATTGACACTCCATTTCGGTGATAAAGAGATGGTATATATTCAAATAATTAAGAAATAAGCTAGAATTTTTAGAGATTTACAATATATATACATATGTATTAATTTTTAAATTTCTTTCTAAAATTACTTATTTGTAAAAAATTATGAATGTTTTCTTCAATATAGTTTTGATCAAATTTCCATTTAACTTACATATAATTAGAAGATATGGAATAGTTCGCAGTCATCCATGCACGTTGTGCGTCTTGTTGATATTCTTAAAATTCTCCCCTTCTTTGGCCTTCATTCTGTTATAAAGAAAGTTGAGCTCAAAATTTTTGAACTACAGCTCTAATAAAGATATTCATTAAATTTTATGCTTAACCGACACAAAATAACAGAATGAAGGCCAAGTCAATATTCAAATATTCTTCGAACGATCGCGTCTTATTTACCCGAACTTAGGGTAATTTAAAATATTGCAGGTCGAAATGAGTTCCGTAAAATCTTTTGTCGATAACTTGATCTCCAGCAAAAAGGTAGCTGTCTTCTCCAAATCTTATTGTCCTTATTGTAAGAAAGCCAAAGTCGTACTCGATAGCTACAAACTCAGCCCTGACGTCTTCGAATGGATTGAGATCGAAAACCGCAACGACTGCGAGCAGATCCAGGACTATCTCAAGGAATTGACCGGCGCTCGGTGACTTTTTATTTTCATTTTTCTAATTTCGACAATTAAATTCCAATTTCAGAGATAACGTTTCTAACTTAGTTTTTTCAGCTCCGTTCCACGCGTTTTCATTGGCGGAAAATTTTTCGGCGGTGGTGACGACACCGTTGCCGCGCAAAACGATGGCCGTTTGGAGGGTCTGCTTAAAGAGGCTGGAGCCATCTAAACTCTTCGATGTAATGTTAGTGATAATCTTCTATTCCATTTTCCACTATTATACACTTCATGTCCAATTAATAAATTGTTCTTAATGATAATTATTTTAATAAATTATATTTTCAATCTTATTCGTACATTACATAGAAATAATTTGTTCCAATGAAAATGTTAGCGTCTTTATTAAGACGTTGAGATCTATAGAATATGTTAAATATAATTGGAATTTAATAGTGGATTTCTTTAATATATCTCTCAACAATTAACAAAAATATTTTCAACATTAAGGTTTTGAAAGTCTGTTAATTTCTAACATCGAAATAATATAAAGCAAAAAAAGATGTTAAAATGAGTCAAAATAGTTATTGTAAAAAATATGTAAATATATCAATTAAATACTCCATCAAATTTCCTCAAATTAGAATCAGCTGTACATTTGTGAAATCAGTAGATCGTCTTCGTCGTCGACGAGACTTTCACCTTTGCGGAATGCGCCGTTTCTTAAGCCACCTTCGCCTAGTCGCTGGCATCGCCTATGACGTTTTAATAATGCGTGGGTGATGAATGCGACAAACACAAAAATGGATAGGCCGCCGAAAATATAAGTCATGTTAAGTTCCTTGACCTCTGCTGCTGCATCTGATACTTTCGGCGTATACCGCGTATTTAATGTTGGCTCCTGTGCAATTTTTTGCTGTTGTGTTTGTGCTTGTTGAATGTGAAAAGGCTCATTATGAGGTAGAGAATTGTGATGATAACTTTTGGCGGGAAACCTGTGTATATAGCAAGGTTTATATGTGAAAAATTATATGAATTGAGTATTCATAGAATTTATGATAAATTTCTGATCAAAAATAAGTTCAAGATATCCATATTGCCTACCTATTAATACAATTTCGCTCATCTGAACGATCAGCGCACTGCGGCACACCATCACAGACGTCGTATTGAGCTATGCATTCCACGCCGTCCTCGCACATCCATTCCCACTCCCGGCAGTGATGATTTTGTTGAATGGGCTCCGAGTGTTCGAACATAATTTTCTGTTGAGGTGATGGTGAATGTTGAGGAAGCGAAGCGACTGATAGAATTTTGAGACATAAAAACAATGTTACCGATTCACATAACAAGGCACAAATACAATTATAATGAGTTGATAATATCGATTTCGATGCCATCGTTATCATTCTTTCTTGAATTCGCATTCGTTTTCATAAATATCCCATTATCGAAAATAGAATGCTAAAAAAATTTATACAGATTTCAATAGAACGCGATATAAACCAAAAAATGAAACGTTTCCATGCAAAATAAAGATAAAAACTCTCGGATAAAAAATAACACGAGACTTCGCCGCGGTTTTATGGCAAATGTGTGGAAATAAGTTCTTGAATGCAAAAGAGGAAAAATGGTCGAAAACTGACTGAAAAAGACAACGCCGTCGATGAAATAAGCATCGAGCTTATCGTTGAGTAACAGAATACATATGTATGTATAAAACTCACTAGCTGTAGACATATGCGTTAATGTCCATTGCATGATTAGAAAAAAAAAGACGAGAATTTCTATTATGGCTCTTTTTTGCATGCCATTGTTTGTCTATTTATTTTGTCTTTCTATAGTATTTGCATAATGTGGAGGAAAGCATTAGAAATTCGAGCATTTTGCAGAATTCTCTCTCGTAAAAATTAAAGTCCACTAGCGTATGAACAAATTGCAGATGATGTCTTCAATTATAAAATATATGTGCATGTGGATGCTTGAAGGGAAGAGAATTTTATTACTTTATGTAACAATGAATAAATAAGTCTATTAAAGACGAAAAGACAGACATCAAAATTGCATATTTCCTATTATTTTAGACATCCTTCTAGGCCCAATTTTCAACAATTTCAGTTCGGCATGACGTAATATTATTTATACTGAATAGCGCGAACATTACCCGTTATCATAGTTAGCACGAAATCGGTGTATTTTATAGTTTGCGTATTTTATTTGTTTGTGTGATAATGGTCATAGTTATGCACGCTGATTTATGATGAAATTTATTCGCAAAAATGGTGTATACAAATGTATATTTGATTTGATTAAACAGGGAAAAAAGGAAAAAAGTTTACCCCTTTTTTGGTTTAACCCTCTTGGCCAAAATCCCTTTTAAACTCCTCCAATTTTTCGAGATCCTTTGCGTTTACGGTTGGCTTCGTGTTTGCCAAGGAACGTAGAACGTCATTCTAAAAATTTATAAGTTAAAAAAATGAAGAAAGCATTTATTTTACTCGTTTCCTAAAAAGAATATTTCTAAAATGTAATATTATACACATACCATGCTGACGAACGGCTCGTGAAGTTTATCGCTCGGCACCTCGTTGTAAGTCATTTCGATGGCTCCCGGATCGCCGGGTGAACACGGCGTTAGCATGTCGGGTACGATCACCGACGCGTCTTTATGAGACGGAGCGGAGACCTGTATGAAGAAACAATACAATGTAAAGAGCGAATAAAAATTAAATATTGATATTAAAAATTAAACTAACGCGTTTGAAGTGTGTGGCACGCTGAATTTTTCGAATTGGCTGAAACAACGCGTCCTGCACAACCATTGAAATGTCGTGGCCGGAATAGCCTTCCGTCTTCTCGCTGAGCTCCTTAAAGTCCTCTTCGGTGAGCGTGTGCCGATTCGTGCCAAAACCGAGCTTAAACATGTCTCGTCGGGCGTTCTGCTCTGGTAGCGGAATGTAGACGCGCTTCTATAAACCAAAAATAAATAACAACTAAACATTCTTAAGTTTTTGAAGAATAATTTGACCTGAAATCGACGTCGAATGGCCGCATCAAGAACCCATGGGATGTTTGTAGCACCGAGCACGAGAATCCCGTCCGTCTCATTGCCGACGCCTTGCATTTGAACGAGGAATTCGGTCTTAATTCGACGCGTAGAGTCGGATTCGTTGTCGGAACGCGAGCCGCATAGCGAGTCCACCTCATCAATGAAAATGATCGAGGGCTTGTTGTTGCGCGCCATCTCGAACAATTGTCTTACAAGCCTAAAAATCCAATAAAAATAATTTCGAATGTGAACATAAAAAATAACAATAAATAATCGAATAAAAATTAAAATTAATATTATCAAATTGATTCAGTAAAGCTGCGTTTAACTATTTTTGAAAACTTTAAATAAACATCAAATTAAATCATTTTTTGGAGTTTTTTTTTTATAAGAATTAAATATTATATTATTCTATTGTGGTCATTCCACTGTTGAAAAACAAAATAAATTAGGAAAGAAATAAGGCATTTTGTAAAATATTAAAAATAAATTTTCACAGATAATTTAATTCAATCCATATCAAAAAGTGATTTAAAATAAAAAATTTTTTTTAAAACTTTTCAAACGCACTTTTCTGACTCGCCCATCCATTTAGAAACAAGATCACTGCTAGATACTGAAAAGAATGTAGAATTCTGTGCTTCTGTGGCTACCGCTTTTGCAATGTAGGACTTTCCCGTGCCCGGTGGTCCAAAGAGTAGAATGCCCTTCCATGGTTGACGACGTCCTAAAATGAAAAAAGTAATAAAAAAATAAAATTAATGATATGCAATAAACATCTTAAAATTCAAATTCCCATAAAATTCAAAAACAACAGTTTAAAACTGCTAAAAAAAATTTCTAAAAAAACATTAAATGGAAATTTAAAAAAAAAGAAAAATTGACTATAAATAATTAATTAGAAAAAATAACATCAAAATAATTTTAATAAAATGTTAAAGATTAAGTCAAAAAAAGTCAACATTTGTTAAGCTAATGTGGCTAAATAATAATTAATGAATAGGCGAAATTAGGTTTTCTACATAAAGCAAAAATGGAACAAAAATATATACATATTAAGCAAATGCAAAGTAAAAAAGCTTTGTAAATCAGAGTCATAATTTGTACATATATATAAATGACGAAAAGGAAAAAAAGAATAGGAAAAAAAGAAATATTTCTCATTTCACTTGCTTTTATTTTTTAATTAGAATTGTCTTAACTTTAACTTTTTCTCATCTTTTTGATCAGAATTATCTCTCAATTTTTTTTATTATTCGCTTTTATTTTCGGTTTTACCGGCTGTTTTCTTTCTTTAATTTAATTTTCAAATTATTTTTAAAATCTCTTTTTTTATTTTTCCTCCTTTTCATACTTTTTTTTTAATTCTTACAATAAGATTTTATTATTATATTCAGTTCTATTTCTATTCTTTTTTACATTTAGGTTTTTCTTTCTTTATATTCTAACACTTTTTTGCTTTTTTACTTATTTTTTTTACGTTAAACTGCTTTGAGTTTATTTTCCTAAACTAAAACTAATTTTTTTCACTCATCCCTTCTCAATTTTTCGATTTTCTTTACTTCGCTTTCTTATAATTTCTTTTGTGTTGCTTTCCTTTTTTTCTCTTTTACATTTTTTTCGTTGCTTTTGCTTTTAGGCGACCGAATGTTTCGCAGCTAAAAAAGCATGTAAAAACGTAGGCATAAAAAAGGACAATGATAACAAAAAAAGCATTTCCACGCCGAGTTCGTAAGGAAGAGAGACAAAAGCAATTCCTCTTCACTCCCTTCTTTCTCACATTACTTCCTTTCCTTCTGTTGTTTTATATTTTTCTCTTTTTTCTTTTGATTTTTATTGTTTATTTTTGTTCATTGTGTCTGAATAATAATGATAAAGATGTTCGAAAAAAATAAGTAAAAAAGAATATAATACATTTGCCTCTCATTGAACATTAAAAATTACGTATATAATATTTATATGCCTATAGAATAATAAAAAATATACTATTTAATAGAACTGAAAAATAAAAAGAATATAAGTTAGAAAATAACGAAAAATCTTCATAAGAAAATTATACAAAAAAAATCAAAATCTAGATATTAGTCTCCAACTGGTAATCAGTCTAGCATCCAAATTTTGTAAATCTTAAAAGATTATTTAAAATAGTTTTACAAAATTAAAATCCTTAGTTCTTACAATAGAAATTGTCAATTATTTTCTAAATGGTACATATAAAAATTAAAACAATAATTCATCGAGATTAGCCAGTAATGCGAGACAGCGGATCCGCGCCTACGGCCTATCCGTTTAACGCGTCTGACTACGCCAACCCATCCATTGTTATTCCGCTAGCAAGTATAACTATTTTCGCCGCATTGGCAAATATAATTCTTGCCGGTTACATATTTATTCACAAATTATATCTTAACTTTATTTCTTCACATTTCATTGCACATTTATGTATTACAAATCTGATTGGGCTCGGTGTTTTGATGCCTATGTTCTTAATGAACCTATGGACAGGAACGAATTACTGGGCTCAAAGCGAACTCACATGCCGATTACAGGTTTTTCCTTATTTAAATAATAATATTAAAATGTTTGTAAATTCCAAAAAATATTTTAAGATACACTGCGTTCCGAGATGATAAATTCACATAAAGTTTTCTGTACAGTTTGTGTAGAAATAATGCCTGGTACACACTAGTAAAAAATTAGTCCGAAGCAACGTTCCATGCACAGACTATACAAAAAACTTTATGTGAACCTATCATTTGGGAACGCACTGTGTATTATCAATCATACAAAATATTATCAACATAAGAATTTTTCCAATTTTAGACCTTTTTAATATGCAGTGAATGGGCGGTAATTTTCTTCATGATGTTGTGCATCGCCGGCGTTCATTTGTTAACATTTGCACGAATTCACTACGATCAAATGTTTTGCTTACCGCCAAAGCATTTGTGCTTGTTGTCGTGGCTGATTGCTATGGCAATTTCACTACCCGCGCTCACCAATAGCCATATTGTCCTCTACGACCCAACACTGCGGCATTGCATATGGGGCAGTTCGGACTACAGTTATAAGTTCCTTACTTATTTGCTGATTCTCTGCGTAATCATTCCATCACTTCTCTTCTACTACGCGTATATCAAAGTGCTCAAAATCCTCTATCACAGCCCGATTGTTTTCCAAAGTATTGGTCTATACCGGAGTCGATTTCTTGTATACGCATTCTTGATTGGGTAAAATTTAAAAAAAATTTTAAATTTCATTATTACAAATTATTTTCAGGCCACTTTTCCAAGTGCCCTTCTTCTTCATTGCATTGAGCGGCTCGTGGCGCTATAGGCCCACATCTATTGTACCGATCGTCAGTATGTTCGTCGCCTATGCGCCAATGCTGATCTCACCATTTCTTTATGGTCTATCACTGGTGCAAATGAAAGAGGAAGACATGGCCCTAACGGCTAGAGCACAAAAGAGTCTCAACACAAACGCCTATCATCATCAGCAACAACAACAGACATCCATTGGCAGACCTAATACAGAACAAAGAGCCATAGGAGCCATACAAAACGTTTAAAACAAAAGAGCGCCGACATAATAAAGTAGCACGAAGAAAAATTTTAAACCAACTGCTCTATAAAAATACCTTCAATCCACACGCATTTTTTTCGAAAAAAGTTCGTTTTGAGAAATTTCGAAATTTGTTTGAAATTTGAGAAAACTATTTGAAACTGCATTAAATTATTTGGCATTTCAATAGTTAAGAAAAATAAAAATTTAAAAAAAGTTTGATCAGATTATCATGGAAAAGAAAATTGAGTACATCTTTAAAAAATATCCGGAATCAAAAAAATTTTTACGAACATATCGTTTTTCATGTATTCATTTCTCTGCCTACTAGCAGAATTTAGGGTTGATTAAGAATCATAAAAAAAGTTTTGGCTTATTGAAAAATCTTTTCGTTAAATTGAAATAAAAATTTTAAAAAATTTGCCAAAATATTTTTGGATATCAACGAAGTTAAAACTGATATATTTCTCAACCATACTTTACTTGCTAAATTGGACGATATAAACAGAGTATAATCTCAAAAAAGTGTTAGAAAAACTAAGAAAATCATTGAAAAGTCAATTTAAATTTTCGAGCTCAAAAATTTTCATCGGAATTTTTTTCTAAAAAGATGCGTGTTCTAATGTTCAAAATTTATCACTTGTAAATTTTAAATAAAAAATTTTTAGCTCGTAAAGTGATAGATATAATAAAAACAAACACAAGTAAAATTCCTCAAAATTGTATATTTTTCCCCAAATGTAAATATTTAATTAAAACATGTATGTATGTATGCAAATCAAACCAATTTTCAATATTACAATATAAATTTTGTTCCACTTTTTTAAAATTATAAATTTGTATAAAAAAAAATATTATAAATTAATTCATGTACTGTTGTAAAATTTATTTTAAATTCAAAACAAAAAAAAATCTATTTTATATTGAAAATAATTCATATTTTACATGTGATAAAATTCCCTAACCATAAAAATGAAAAATATTATTTTTTTTTTAAATTATTAGAGGTAAGAAAAGTTATAATTATAAAAATTAACAAACCTGAAAAAAGATGAGGAAAACGAATGGGAAGAATAACCGCTTCTTTTAGCGCCTCTTTGGCTCTTTCAAGTCCTGCAATATCGCTCCATTTGACATTAGGTTTCTCAAACACAATAGCTTTGCTCAAAGCATCGTTAAGCTTCTTGGTCTGAACGTCACTGTCGCTTTCGCCGCCGCTGTCCTGTAAAAAAATTACATTAAAAAATATAAAAAATTATACTAAAAAATTTCGAATTATATAATATATAGGATGCTTCAATTTCGTAAAAGTGGACACACCTGTATATTCATTATTTTATTACCTTATCATTGCTTTCTGCTACAGGTTTCTTGTCCTTATCCTTTAAGTGCTTTTTAAGATCTTCTGCCCGCTTCATATAGTCAAGAACGCGCATGCGAATGGGCTCACGCTGCCTTTCACATTGGCATTCATCTATAAATATATGTAAATCTATAACATATAATAAATAATGTGTTTCTTATGCATTTTATAAAACTAAATAAAACAAAAACAAAAAGTTCAGATCCCAAAATTTTAATAAAATTTTAGGTAATTTAAAAAAAATCTCGAATCTAAAATATTTAAATTAAGAAGCAAAAAATTTAAAAATATGTAAATAAATCAAATATACATTTCATAGCATGAATGAAATACTCAATGGAATTCGTATAAAGTCTCACGGCCTCTTCGAAATTACCGGCCTTGTCCTCAGTTGTCGCCTTATTTACCAAATCAATTGCTTTTCCTAATGTTGTTTCGGTACTCATTTTTCAAAGTTAAATAAAGCCTGAAAAAATTACTATTTGCTATAAATAATTTTCAAAAAATATTTTAGGTTTTTTAATAAAATGGACCACATGTATTTAGAAATTGATTCTCATAACGAAACTTGATTTTTTTAAGTTAAAAGTTGGTTTAGATTACCGGTCAGAAGGCTCTAACTCCGAAAGGTGAGTCAACTAGATTCGATTTCGCTTAAGAAAAATATTTCACTTTTAAATTGCAATTCGCCAAGAATGGCTCAAAATTAAAATTTAAAGCAAATCTCCAGCCGGAACATATCCACGTCGCTATTACCATTTTTCCAGAGTGAAAAATTAATTTTATTAGGTTTATTAGGTTGAAAGAATCAATAAATATATTCATTAATAAATATTTATAGTTATTTAATTTGTTTCTATTAGCCATTAAGTATATGTTTGAGGAATTTTTAACAGAACTTTTTAATTCTGTATTGCGCATTTAAAAACATTTTCTTTTGACTATTTATTTATTAGCAATAAAGAATAATAAAATATAAAAAAAATTTTGATTAAAACAATTCTGTTATAAGTTGAACACAAAGAAAAAAGGGAAAAAATTTTATGTGATGTGAAAAAATCGAACAAAATAATAATATATAAAAACAATCAAAACAATTTTGTTAATTGTATTTAAACTTAAATAATTCATTCGCTAAACTTCAAATACATAAGAAAAAGTCACCCGTAATTGGTGTGTGTGTATATAGAAAATGAATTCGAAAAACGTTCTCGTGCGATTTTTTTAAAGGTATTTTGTGCTTCAAAATCTTTTAAAGCCGTCTTTGTAGCTAAAAAACTTAGTCAAATTTGCCTCTAAATTAAATTAAAAATTTTATGGATAAGCGTAATATTGTCTTTGGATTATGTACCTTACTTTAATAATAGATATTTCGTTTCATAAAATCGCTTTTCGAACTCTTTCCGAAGGACATTTTTTTGTTAGCGTGAGGGAAAAGAAAAATAATTTTTTGCTGTACCAATTCCAATATAATAATTATTTGTTTAAATAAATTTTGATTTCCTAAGGAATCTGCTTTCATTTCAAAAGGGAAAAAGATTTGAGAAAAAAAATACAAATAAAAATTTTGATGTGAAAGGCTGCTTTTATATATTTGAACATATTATATAAATAAAAAATCCGATCAGTCCGCTACTTTTAATTTTTTTTTAAATTATATTCATTCTTGTTGATAATTTGTTACAACAAATAGGCTTTTTTTGTGACGCATGGAAATTTTTGGAGACCTGGATATTTGGGGGTGACAACAAAATTGATACGGCAGCTTTAAAACAAAAATTTTCTCAAGCTTGGGAACGTATTTGCGAAATAATTTTTGCAAAATAATAATTTTGAGAAGTCGGTTGCCATTTAATTTAAAAAATTTCGCAAATTTCTCCACTCATAATAAAAAATGCGATTCAAAAATTTGGCAAAGAAAAACAAAAATTTCGTAAACAAAAGAAAAGCTAAAAATTAAAGGAAAAAACAGCCAAAAATTAAGAAAAAGTTATTTCCAAAAATTCGATTTTTCAAAAACAATGAACCAATCTTCTTGATGTCTGGTTTATTTTAATTTATTTAAGCCTTATTCTCAAATTTTATAGCATTATACGCTTATAGCGACTGCTTTTAAATTATATTTTTACTCCAATAAATTGAAAAATTATTGACTTCTAATTATGGGTACCTCTGAAATTATGAGTAATTCATTTAAAACTACTTTTAAGTTAAAATTTTTTAAGGTTAGAATATTTTCCCTAAATATAATTAAAAATGAAAACCTTAAGAAGATTAGCCTATTGCAATTAAAAAAGAAAAGGACTAGAGAAAAGCAAAACATATATATTAGAAAATATTGATAAAGAAACATTAAATCAAAATTTTCTTTCTTCTTTAACAATAGAAGAAAAAAATAGGGAGGAACAAAAAAAAGGCCTTTTTTCTTGCAAAACTCATTCATCTTCATTAGTATCATTATCATTAACAGTAGTAGAATCGTTAGGTTTCCAATCTAGTAGTTCCATCGTCTGGCAGAATAATGGTTAAAGCAGCTCGTACTGCTGGAGATGAATACGCTGAATGATGTCACGACAGTCGTTGAATACCCGCCGCACGTTTTCCGTATCCACGGCACATGTGAAATGCGGATAGCAGTGATGTTGTTGATTCACCGACGGTGTAGAAATTTTCTACAAATAAATTAATTATGTATTATTTTATACGAGGAAACAAATAGGTTATTATAAAAAGAAAGTTAATATATTTTATATGATTTGAACGATAAAGTGCTAAAATCAATTTCTTAAAATTTAATTTTGTTGAATTGAAATTTGATATACAATATATTTTTATTCTCTATATACATATTGTTTATTTATTATACGTCATTTTCGAATTGTAAGTCCCTGGCCATTTTGTTTTGACCTATGTATTTTTTTTACTCGATTTACTCTTTTTTTCTTCTATTTATTGTTGTTGAATTTTTAAGTTGAATTGCCAATAAAAGAGTAAAAACAAATGTGAACATTTTTAAGTGATGTTTTGTGTATGCGTATTATGTGCGTGTTATACATGTGTGTGGAAAAACGATAGCACAAATTTTAAGGAAAATTGTGAAGAGAAAGTTGAAAGAGTGGAAAGAAAAACAAAATAAATTTAACAAAGACCAAAATGGTAAAATCCGAGTCGGATGAAAAAAAATTTAATGATAAAAATGGAAAAATTGCCATTATTTTATGGTTTATTATGCAAAAAAAAGTTAAAATTGAGGAAGAACAAAAAAGGAGAGAAAATAAAAGAAAGAGAAAAAGAACAAAAAAGAGAAGAGAAAAATTTTCTTACTTATTATACATACACAAAAAAAAACACGCTCATTTATTTCCAGCACATAAAAGTAACATACACAATACACACATACATAAAATAACAAAGCGAGAGAAAGGAATTTTTTTGGTTCTAAAAATAAATTTCTAAAAATAGAAAAATTTTTATTTTTAACCAACGAAAAATTATTTCCAGTCAAAAAAGTAAAAACAAAAAAAAATTTTTTTTTTGCTTTTGCACACTCCCTCACGCCAACGAAAACAACACACACACACACACACATACACACACACACACACACACACACACGTATATACTTACAAGCACACAAATATAACTATAAATATATAAAAATAACTATAAATACATAAAAATATATAAAAATAAAAAAATAAAAATTAATAAAGCGAAAATAGGCGCTCACCTAAGCATGTATGTATATGTATAAAATTGAGTTTTATTTGTATAAATATCAAATGTTAGCCTATGATTTACTGCCATCTTGAATTGTCCTTTCACCAATTACATTAATATCATCATTATAAAAAATTAATTAAAAACAAAACTCACAAGAAATTCGCCACGAATAAAGTATTTGGCTCTCAGTACCTGAAGATCCTCCTTCTCGCCGCGATTGTCCTTGTGTGAGGAGGCCTGCTGATTGTATTCGTTGAGGACTTCCTGTGGCAGTTGATAAGACGCAAATTCGGGAAAAAAGGTCTCCAGCCGATGGCGACCGGCTTTAATCTTCTCGGTTAGCATATCCTGCTTATTGAGGAAAAGAATCACCGAAATGTTTTTCAGCCATCTAAGAATTTTTTTCAAATTATAATCGATTTCTTAATAATATAATTGGTAAAGAAGCGATACAAAATTATAAAGAAATATAAAATTATAAAGAAAAAAGATTATTAAGAAATTGTTTACTCTTTTTAGAATTTAACAATTTATTTTAAAAAATTTCTCCACTTTGAAAATTTCATCGCTTAAAAAAATTTGTAAAAATTGCACATCAGACTGGGCCATAACGAGTGATTTTTTTAAATATAAGTTATTTAAAAAATGGAAAGGTATACAGCAAAAAAACCTGTTATTCCAGATGTTTTTGAAGAGCGCCAGTGACTCCTTGAGACGATTTTGTGTAGCGTCTTCCCATAGCACCAAGTTGTAGGAAGAGCTGGCGCATACAAAAATGATCGCTGTAACGTCATTGAAGCACTGAATCCATTTTCGACGTTCGTCACGCTGGCCGCCCACATCGAACATACTAAAAATAAGGACGAATAAGAATAAATTAAACATTTTTAAGGCAAAATATTAAAAGAAAAAAAATCAAAAACTATTGATAATATGTTTACAAATTTAAATTTTAAAATATGATATAAATTAGAAAATAGAATTAGTTAAAAAATTTTAATAGACTTACTGAAATCGAACTTTGTCGACTTCGAATTTTGTCTCGAAAATTCCAGTCGTCATAACACGACATCTCAAAATGTCCTAAAAAAAATTGAAAAAGATTAAATAATAAACATATTAAAAATTCTCGATCCAACAAATTTTCTTCCAAGCTAAAAATTTCTCCAAAAATTACATTTATAAGACTATAAAAAATGAACAAAATTTAATCCGAACAAATTTAATTATATTTAGTTCTTACCTGTTCCGAAGGATTATAATCATTTTGCCGGACCACCGAAACTTTATCGAGGAAACTAAAAAAAGCAGCAATAAAACAATATAAATAATAATGAAAAAATAAAAAGAAAAGAAAATAAAGTTAGGTAAAAGTTAAGTAAAATGAATTTATTAATTTTCTTTTCTTACTATTTGGCACAATCGATGAGTTGATATTCATTGCTTCGTTCGAAACAGGTTTGTACGCCCCTGTCCTGCCAGCATTTGATCACGTGGTCATAAAAGACCTACAATCCAATAAAAAGTTAGCATTCAAATTGAAATTTTAAGTTTATTATTTATTAAATTTTTTACTTTAACAAATTTTTTTTAAATGTTCTTTTAGAATTTTAAATTATTATTGTTCAGATGTTTTTGATTCAACCCAATATACTATTCCCCTAATTTCGCGTGTATAACCAAATTTAAATTGGCGCCAATGAGTTCATTCAGTTGTATTGGATCCAAGCGAGTCCAAATTTTGTGCCCACTTTTATGAAACCGAGACAAAGGCGGGCACAAAATTTGGACTCTAACGGATCCGATACAACAGAATGAACTCATTGGCGCGAATTTAAATTTGGCTCAAAACACCCGGCCTTATACATTAGAAATTAGGGCAGTTACTCCAATTTAAGTCAATTTGAAAAGTAGATTTTTAAAATTTTTTAAATAAACTTTTATTCCATTAATTCTGATATTATCAGATATATTTATTGTTGTTTTTTGTTTTTAAATATAATTAAATTATTCAAAGTAAATTATATTACTAGATTTATTTATATTATAAATAAAAATTATTTTTCAAATTTATTTAATATTTTTTGCCTCTCTAAAACATAAAAAACAACCAAAAATCACCAAATTTTTTAAATTATTTTTCCAAAATTATTTTTTTTCATCTTGTAAGTTCACATTTTCAACCATAATTCTACAAATTTTCTTTCCCTCCCATTAAAAAAATGTCACCAAATTTAAAGAAAAAAATCGGTTTCCCGTATAATTTTTTTCACATTTATTGCATACAAAAACATAATGTATTTTTGTGTTTTTTTTTAACAAAATAAAAATTTATTTTTCGACAAAATTTTCTAAAAATAGCCACAAAATTAATTCGTTTTCGTAAAACGGTCCTTTCCTTCACACACACTCATACAAAAACAAAAGACGAAAAAAAAACGCAGTAAAATAGTCCAACCACAGTTTTTAATTTTCTCCACAAAAAAATATTCGAAAGAGAATCTATTAAATGATTTTGAATCATTTTCTCATCAACATCAGTTATTTTAGCGCCAAATTAAATATTTGCTCATTTTATACCACAATACACAGTAAGTTATTTCTCCATCCAGCATCATACATCATCATCATATCATTTATTCCTTAAATTTTATCCTCATCATCATCGTCATCAAAAATATTCAATGGTCAGAGAGTCAAGTCAACACAATAAAACCAATCGCGAAAATAGCTAATTTCGCCGGAGTAAAGAAAATATGGCGAATGTAAAAGTGGGAGAAAAATTTCAACACACAAAAAATTGAAAGAGATCTTAAATAAATTTGGTTTGCTCGATAAAAATTTAAGTTGTCCAATAATAAAAAAAATCAAAATGTATCATGTAAAAAATATATAAAACATAAATAATTTTAAATATTAACAAAATTTAAAAAAAAATACCTGCGGATAATCGAAATCAGGCGATGATGCGACGCTGAGAATATATTGTTTGCTGGGCTCTGTTAACGGATTGTCCAGCCGAACCGGGGGATCAATTTCATCCATCGCTTTTAATATCACCTAAAAGAAGAAATGTAAAGACTTAAAAAATTAGCAAAAATGAAGATATTTTTAAACTGTAAAAAAAAAGTTTTACGCAAATTTTTTTTCGAAAAAACTTCTACTCTTCAAACTAATTAGCTAATATTTTCTTACCAAAATTGAGTCGCGAACATTCCGCCTAATATCCTGAATCTTTTCACGTTTCTCGGCCTCGTTGAAGCCGCTTATGTGAAGAATTCGCATCTGCTTCACAATTGTCGACTTACCGGACTCGCCAGCGCCCAGCAACAATAGGCGATGCGTCGCGCGATGCACTTGCTTTTCTTTTTGCAGCTGGACGTCGATTTGTTTATTCACTTTGCGCTGTTCTCGCTCCTCCTCGCCTATGGGGCCGTTATGGCCCATTACGCAGCCCATTAGGCGCACTTTCATGTGGTGGGTTTTACCGCTTTCAATGTTGCGGCAATGTGAAGAATAGTACGTTTGGTGATAAAAATCGACTTTCTTCTCCGCTGCGATAATTGTTGACGTGGTCGTAGCGATTTTCGATTAGTCGAATGAATGAATTTGTCACCGATAATGGCACTAATGTTTCTGATCTCGACAAGAATAAGACAAGTGAGCAAACTGCCGTTGAGCTATAACTAGCAAAAGTGCTTAATAAGTTTGAATAATAATGGTGCTTCAGCAGCAGCTGCCTCAGCACCGTTAGTGATGGCACAAATGCCGACAAAAACGTCGGCGATTGTAGCTCTCCTTCTTCTCTTCGATTTTGGCCGCGATTCAATTGTGACAATTGGAAATAGTGATTGGTAAAGATCTGAAAAGTTTGCTGTCAATTGCCTGACAAAAAATGATCTAATCAAATTTATTGAAAACTTTCAATACTAACACATTGTTTATGGTTTTATACATTATAATTACAACTACTTAAAAATGGAATTTTACTATTCTAAAAAAAATATTTTATTTTTTTTAAGATTAAAATTGAAAAACAATTCTTTAACAAGTTCTGGCTAAAACGCAAAAATTTAAAAATTCATTTGATGATTCGCAACATTATATTATGCATATAAATATGGGCAGCCATTTATAGCTGCCCACACATCTAAATTGATGAAGCATAAATAAATCCTGCATATAAAAAATTATCATTAAATTAATAAAATTCGATTTTACGTTAAAAAAATTAATTACTTACTTTGGTAAAAGGACTGAAATCGTATATTTTTTCGTCGTAATGGCTGATCGCGCTTCTCGTTTTCGGATATTCCACTTGTTCACCACTATCACAGTTCAATATAAGGCGAGAATTTCTGCGAATATGGCGCTCAACAACAACAAAAATTGGCCACTTTGTTTGCGTCGAATGTTTGGTTTTTTTGTTGTGCTGGTTCCGATTATTCTTTTTCGTTGTCCTATTATGCGTGCTGCCTACTACTCCGAGTCGAATTCGACGTACTTCACCGCTAGGCAGTCGTCGTTTTTGTATTTGTCGCTGCGGTCTTTCTGGTATTTGTGATGATGATAATGACGATGATGATAATAGTAGTTGTTTTTTTCGATGATAATGATGTTGACAAGGAAAGTGACGAATGATGCGAATACAACCGGAGAAAATAACTAGCGCCTCGAAATTAAATTTCAATATAAATTAAAACAATAATTTGTTGACCTAGCTCTGTTCTTATTACTAAGTTCTCCCACTTATCCAACTAAAAAATGAGCGTTTCTTTCCGAACAGATTTGTTGCGTCTCTAGGAGATCCGAAAATAGTCCCGACGTTAAGTCCTTCTTCTAGACACCAAAACCTTTCTACAACAAATTAATATATTTATATATGTAACAACAAAGTGTTCAATGGTACTTTCTTTATATTTGTCAGCAAAAAAAGGGATGTATTGGTCCGGATCCCATATTTGTTGTTATTTTTTCTTTTGTTGTTATTGTTGTATTGCATATGTAAAATAGAATTTTTTTCTTCGTTTTGTTCGTCGATTAATTTTTTTCAATGAGAATTGCGGCCACTTTATAAAATTCTTTTTCTCTAACGCACTATCTCTTTATTTCATCCACTCTTCTCTATCGCACTAATCTTAAAAACTAATTTAAACTTGTAGTTATTATTTTTATTTTTCTATTGTTCAAAGTAATGGTATATATAAGATTGTTCTTATTTAAATGATAGTAAGGATCAATTGAAAAATGCATATTTATAAAAATTCAAAAACTTATATTAATAAAAATATGAAATGTTTAAATCAACCTTTTAAAAAATTTTATCATAAGCAAATTATGAGTCCTAGACACAATGTAAAATTTAGTATTAGTTATTTTAATATTTAAAATAAAGACATTAAACCGATATGAAAGGTAAATTCTGACTAAGTTAAGTCCAAAACATAATCATTAGGCTATTGTGTCTACTTTTAAAGAAAATATCGCGAAAAATATTCTTCCATTATTTTTATCATTTCAAATAATATTTTTATACAAATTTTTTATCATTTATAGTGATAAAAATAAAGAAAAAATTAAATTGACATTCAACTTTTTAAAAAGAAATTTTTTTTGAACCACTAGTAGAATCATTTTTCTAAAAAGATCTCTCATTTTACTTCATCGATAATTTGAATTTGTTTAATTGTATAATCTATACAATCAAACCTGTCTAGTTGGTTACTTCTCGGGGGTGCCCAATTAGACAGGATTACAGAGGTTTTGCGAAAATACTCTAGATGACTTCCCGATGGGAACGTTCATCACCAAAAACGAATACTTCTCGAATAATCTTTATTAAACCAACTATTTATTCCGCCTGCAGTCAACTGAAGCGACAATAACTATCCTAGCTTGCAAACTTTGCCAAAAATTTATTGTTCAATATAAAAAAGAATTTATTTGAAATTTTGTCGTGAGTGTCCAATTAGAGAGGGTGCCCAATTAGATAGGTTTGACTATATCACAATCAGCTTTTTTTATTAATGATAATCACTATTCTTTTTCTTGTAATTATTATTCAATGATATCGATAGTGATATGATAAAAGGCGAAAAATATATTATTACAAAAGCATAAAAATTTGATTAATAAATTTACATTATTCTTTCAATGATTTCCTCAAATCATTTTAAATGATATGAATATTCAAGATCAAACGTTGTACTATTTTTAATAATTCAATATTAAAATATACAGCATCCCGAATAAATAGAAAGTTTACACATTAAAGTAAATATTATAATAGACAAAATGTATAATATTACCAAAAAACATTTTAAAAAATCATTTCGTTTAAACTCATTTGCAAATCGTTTATGTAAAAAAATTTGTAAAAACGGCAAAAGCAAGCTGAAATTTAAGTATATGTCTATTGCACATTCCGAATTTTATAAATGAACTTAAAGTATACGGAAAAAAGATGTTGGAGACGCATGCTTTAGAAAAAAAAGAAGAAAAAGAAAAAGAAAGAAAAAGGATAGGATTGAGAAAAGATAGAAAAAAGAAAAAAAAGGAAATGTAAAGAAAAGTAGAGAAAAGGAAATAAACGGAAAAAAAAGAAAGAAGTGATTCAAGTGACTTTAAACGAGGACAAATAAGTATGCTTAAAAATAAAAAGAAAAGAACAATACAAAAAAAGCTAAACAAAACAAAAAAAATTGAGAAGACAAAAGCAAAAAAAGGAAAGCAAAAAAAGCAGCTGTGTACGCCCAAACCGCAAAGCACCCTTTTGCCTTTGCTTTTACGCTCTCACACAAACCGGTGTGTATATTTTACAGTATTTCCATTTCGACAGACGCATACATGTATTTTTATACATACATGAATAAATAAACATACATACACATACACTCATACATATATTATGTTACATGTTTTTGTCTTAAAGCGGGAAAAACAACATAATATCATATAATATAATTTGTGGATTTCGATTTTCTTTTTTTCTTTCTCAAATAAAAGAAAAAAATGTCTCTGCTTTTTCATTTAGAAAAAAGAAACAATTTTTTCCCCTTTTTATTTTGATCTCCGAGAAAATGATCAAAAATGTATTCGAAACGAAAGGGGGGAGGATGATTGTAGATCTTTTTCTTTTTGCACTATTAAATTAAATCCACGATTCGCTTGACTTTAAACACGTGAATCAGACGGAATAGCTCTTGTGTAATGGTTTTTAAGAGGTTCAAAAGTTAATTATTTTTCCGGAAAATTGAAAGAAAATTTGAAATTTAGCAAATCAATGAGAGTGAAAATCATAAAACATGCAAAAAAAATTTCTTAACGTTCACCATAATTTCATAGCATATATAATAAGCAGTAAAAAAAGGATTGATTTTAACTTAGCGTTCACTATTCTATTAAGAAAATTTCTAATTTTGATTGCTACATATTTTTTTAAGTATGAATTTAAATCCAGTAAATTTGTGTCAACTCAAAAATAAATAAAAAATATGGGATCACTGCAGTTTATCCCCCTTCCCAGAACTTTTCTGTATTTAGGGATTTCTAATGATCCTAAATATTCATTTTTATAGGCAATAAGACCACTTTAGATCTTGTCTTAAACACTTAAGTGTAATATTTTTTTACCAAAAAAGTCAAACAATACCTCATTCGATAGCCAGCATCATTGAAAATTCCTAAATAGTTAAAAAAAATTTAAGAATTTTAAAAAAAATTTTAGGAGGAAGGGGGGGGGGGTAAAATGCATCCAAAAATACGAACATTTTCCAAACTATAGAATGATATTATTTTTATCTGATTAAGCATTTGAAAATACTATAGTATAAACAAATATATCTACAATTACCCTAAAATAGGATTATTGTAATCTATCTATCTAATATGCATCCTTTTTTCTTTACCTTAGTATTTTCTATTATTTTTCGGCTTATTTTCCAAATTCATATCTATTTTTATAAAGAATATTAGCCAATTATTATTAAAATTAGAACAAAAGTAATTACAGAAAAATAATAATTTTACAAAATATATAATTATAATTTTTTCCTAATTAGACTGATTGAACCGACGAGAAAAAATAGACAAATTTATGTGCGTTAAATATTTTTTAATTACCTATTATGTTTAATTTAATCATGTAAGTCTAAACTTTCGGACAATGTATCGTAGAAAAAAATTATTTTAATGGCTTAAAACAAAAGCAAAACATGTATTGAAAAATGATCGCAAAGATGAAAAAGCAATAATCAAATTCGATTATTAAACATTTTTTGCGAAAATTTGAATGCAAAATAAGTGTATGTATAAAATATGATAAAAAAATTTCTTTTCGATTAGGTCAATCCAACTTTTAGACCGCAGATCAGAGCCGAGAATATATGGATGATAAGAAATTGGAACGAGAAACGCACACAGAAAGCAAAAGATACATGCGTATATACACATAATTCCAAAAGTTTTTAATATGAAAAGTAAATATGTAGTATATGTGTATTTTTCGTACTACATACATAAATATGTGTATTTCGGCCACATATAAACCCGACCAAAATATGATTCTGACAATGACAACTCTACAGTTTTCTCTATTTATAATTTTGGCTTTAAGCAGAAAAATTTAGAATTTATCAGAGGTTAAATTGGATCGAGACTTTCAACTCGGCTAGAAAATGATTTCTTTATTTTTTCTAGAATATGTATATTTTAAACTGAAGTGGTAGAAAAAATCGGTGCCATAATAATTCATAAGATGAGAATAGCAAATATTAAAATGGAATTGGTTGAAATCGGAATTAGTAGTAGCCAAAAGAAATAAGAAAAATAAGAAAATAAAAAAAAGTAAATAAAAAGAAAACATTTTCATTTAATAAATTATGGAAAAAGTAAAAATCCAGAAAATTTCATTTTCTATTTTATTTCGACGTTTGTCGTTTGTCGATCGAAAAAAAGGTTTAAATCACACGCAAATACACATATAACAAACACAAAAACACAAAATATATATACTTATGTGAAAGCACAATGCGGGAGTACACACAATCAGACAGCCAAAAATTTATTCGTTCATTTTCAAATTCTCACTCAATCTCTCACTTTTTCTAAATTTTCAATTTTCTCATTATTTTTCTCTTGAAAATCCTAAAAGAGAATTGATTTTTGTGATTCTGACAATGACAAAGAAAATTATTTAAATAAATTGGACATCGGTTGGCCTCATTATACCTAAATGTATCAACATATAAAAAAACAAGATTTTAATCTGAGCTTTTACATATTCTACACAAATTTTTAATTTAACAAAAATAATTTGAAGATTAATAATTTTATAAAAAAGGAAAATTCAATAAGGAAAATATTAAACGAATGAGGAATCCAAAGTTGGACCAAAACACCACATAAAATAAAGAATGCTAAACTCTGGAAGAACAAGTAAAATTTTTTAAAGCTAAACAAGAAAATAAACACAGAATGATCTAGAGACCACGAGAATGAGCCAAAAACACGTGACATAGAAGTTTATAATAAGATGTGGAATGGATGACCATGACATTTTGGGCCGAAAGTCTAAAAGATATAATAATTCAGCGATGGTGAAAACAACAACGTAAGGCCTAGCCTAAGTCTAAGTACAGCCTAAAATCTGTGTGCAATCCGAAATGACGTCCCGAAATATTCGTTCCAAAATGTTATCCCCCGATTGGTCTGATCCCGAATTGTGCATCCCAAAATTCTCAACACCGAATGGACCTTACTAAAAAAGTTAAAAATAACATTACAACGCCGAAACAAGCAGAAAAAATTTTAAAAACCAAATCAAAAAACGAGAACAATACGGAAAAAAATCTTTATAAGGGAAATACACTTTTTCCCCATTTAAAGAAAAAGGAAAAAATATTTTCTTTTTTCAATTCTTGCTTGAGAAAAGCGAAAAAAGAAAAAAATTTCCATGGCTGATAACGATAAAAATTTGTGAGTTATGTTTATATTGTGTATGTGTGTATATAATGCAACACAATGTATGCATGTGTGACCTCTTCTCATTTTCTTCCCACTTTTTCCCGAACCAGGACCTAAAAAAAACGAGAAAAAAAGAAGTATATGGAAACTTTCAGGATCTCACGTTTATAGCGAGCTAAGCCAGTAGTTCGCTTGACTGAAAAAAAATATTCAACTTATTTTACTACTTTTGATTATTATTCTCTTATAGACTTCAGCGATCAATCAGGTCCAACCCAAAATGATGCGTCGCCATCACGGTAAGCTATAATAAATTTGTTTTGTTCTCATATTACTTATATACACAAACAAATATGCGCAGACCGAATACAAATACATGTTCCGCACGTGGAAAAATACACTGAAAATCCAAGGATGTTGGAGAGGATAGAATAGTAGATTCGGTTCTTCGAAATGATTATTTGAAATATAATAGAATGAAAATGTTTTTGGCCATTGAACATTGTGGAACGGAAAATTAGAAGAATAATCAAGAAGCGTTGTAAGTCAAACGGCGGGAAAAATTGGAAAAGAATTGTGACAGACATATTAAAAATTCGACCGGAGAATAAGGGAGAAAGATAGAGTTAGGTAGTGCGTATGTGTGAAACAGAAAGAAAAAATTATGTTGAATACATTTGTGTTTATGCTTAAACATATGTTGTTATCCATGATATTTATGTAGTTGTTCGAAGTTTATCTCTTTCTCAAGCCTTTTTCCTCATCATCACCTTCATCATCATCGGCAGAAGCATATTTTTTCGAACAAAACGAATGGAAAAAACAACGCAACACACAAAGGCACGCACACATATACACACTTAGACATACGCACAACAAACAACAAATAAACGTAAAATTAAAAAAACTACCGAGAATCTATTTTTAGAAACGCGTTTTATCAAGAAAACAAAACGCGGCCACGGCAAATGACTGACTGAGAAGTGTAAATGATGGTTGGGACCGCGCGTTGCGTGTGCACGTCTTTCATGCCTGTGTGTGCACGCGCGGGGCGCCTCTCTCACACCTTTTAAATGCGAACTCCCATAATTTT
Organism: Bradynema listronoti; assembly: GCA_024678965.1. Lineage (NCBI taxonomy): Eukaryota > Metazoa > Nematoda > Chromadorea > Rhabditida > Allantonematidae > Bradynema > Bradynema listronoti. The sequence continues at coordinate 4,088,765 of JANLNO010000007.1, read as the reverse complement.
GCATATTTATTTTCTACACCCACCAATTCTTCACACCAATTTTTTACAAGTTCATTTTTCCGCTCTTCAAATAAAAATGCTAGAGTCCCAAAATTGCAGCCTATATTTTAATATAGCTTATAAATTATCAATTGTAATTTATTTAGCTATTTTTTAATTGACATTCACGGATATATAGAAAAAAACCGATCGAAAAATTAAAATTTTTTTCAAAATTTGAATGATAATTGCTAAAATTGGTGTACAATTCAATTGTCTGAAATCTTTTTTATTGTATTATTATCTAAAGTACTGCAATAACGAACAAAACACAAACAAAATACTAATGCAATTCAAGGATATAAAGGAAGAATAGATGGATATGACGAAATGAAAATTCAAATAAATTCTGTCAAATATCCAAAATTTAAATGACAAAACAATTTTAAATCAAGACAGTTAAGCTCAACCCAAAAAACAAGTCCATCTATTTTTGAATTTTGAAAAATCAAAAAGGTTAAAAAAAAGCATCCTAATATGGAGCAAGACGTAGGTAAATTTTGAAATAAAAGTAACTTAAATTTTTCATAGAAAAATACTTTAAGGTTAGCAAATAGGATATAAATTGAATTTAAAACACCTAAAGTCTGCCGGAATTTTTAGCGTCAATTTATAAATTTAAATTATTTTTATTTTAAATAAAACAATAATTCAAGAGCGCGCATACAATTATAAAATTTGCTTGTTTCGTTTTAGGAAAGAAGGAGAAAAGATGGAAAAGATCGAATAAATATCAAAAAAATTTAAATAAAGAAAAACAACAAGAAAATTAAAGAAACAACTGAACAATTTTTTGTCCAATAGTCTCCCATAGATGTAAAAATAATTTAATCATTGTACGATTTTCAAAATGTCTTTCCACAATGACAGAATCAACGCTGTTCCTGAAGATAGCGACGACCTGCCTCTGAGCCGCGCACACTGAAAAATCATATTTTTTAGTAAAAAATGAATGAAAAAAACTTTAAATTCCAAAAAGTTCAAAATGCAAGAACGACAAGAAATAGCACAAAAGCAAGAATAGAATATTATTTTTAATAGTTCAATAATAATTTTTTTTTAAAGTAATGAATAAAAAAAATTCCCACCTCTGTTGAAGAAGATACTGCGCGGTCTGAATTTGATGTGGCGTGCCGGTGATTGTGATAATTCGTTCTTCGGCGCCGAAGGTCGGCTGTCCCACTTCGATTTTCGCACCCGACTCACGACGAATGCTGTTAATACGCTCCCCGCCGCGACCAATAATCGTGCCACCCAGATCGTTTGGAATAGTAACCTTTAAAGCAATATGGTTGGTAAAATATGTAACATTCAGACTTAATAAATTCATCGAATAAAAGTGCCAAAAATTAACTTAAAAGCATAATTACTTTCAAATAAACATATTGTAAATAGTGTATATGTAAATAAAAAACCTGTGTGGTAGTCACCGCACCATCAACATATCCACTGGCCGGAGCGCCACCCATTGGAGCAATAGCAGGCCCGCCGACGACTCCACGTCCGCCAAATCCTGCACTACCGCTATTATATCCACCGTAAGCACTCGCACCGTAGCCACCGGGCGGCGGTGCACCAGCGCCATAGCCACCGCCATAACCACCACCCATGGCAGATGGCGGGACCCCGCGACCGTAAGGCGCATCATAATGCGCTCCCATCGGTCCACCACCACCGCCACGTCCTCCGCGGCCCATCGGTGGGGGACCGACGTAGCGTCTGTCCTCAATGCCACCATAGTTAAACGCAATGTGCGGATCGTAATTGGTTGGATCGTATGGTTTCTGCATACCCTTGATCGGCACCTAAAAATTCAATTAATTGTTTTAATGACAAATAAGTTTTTAAGTTTTTTTAATTTTAAAAATCATTGTACATACATCACGCATAAAGTCGACAACAACGCGTACAGCATCAGGCAGCTTCTCCGACGCGCCGCTAATCAACAAAACACGATCGGTTGAATGGGGACAGCACTCTTGAAACACCTTCAGATGTGTGCCCGTCTGCTCGCGGAGCTCCTTAATTTTTGAGCCGCCGCGCCCGATAATGGCGCCAGCATGCGATTGGTGGACCATAACGCGCAGCTCCGTATCACCCTGTTTCTGATCCTTAAGAATAAAGAATAAAAAATGTCTTTAAAAAAGAAAAAATCAAGCAAATATAGGCTAGAATTTTATAATTCCTACTTCGACAAGCTTTGCGAGCACCTCCTTAAAACAATCGATCAACGTCTCTTGCCGACAAATGATGGTCAATACGCTGCAAATATTAAAAAAATATAAACGTGTTTATATAATAAATATAAATTATAAAAATTAAATTTTGAGTTTAAAACTTGTGGAAAAATATTTTGAAAATAAATTTTCTAAAATTATAAAAAAAATTATTTTTTATCTCTTCAAAATAGCCTAAAAAGATTTTGGCTTAAATAATTTTAGTCTAAAGTAAATGCAATAAAAAATAGTGGGCAAATATATATTCCTCAATATATAGCCCGTATCAAAAATTATTTTTGGTGGAGTTTATGTGGATGAGAGGAGCGACGGAGAAATTCAGGGTTGTGGTAGTATATGGAGAATCACCAAAATCGGTCAATCGGATAATTGGTTGATTGATTGGTGTGGATACAATGGAGCTCTGATTTGATTGGAGGAGCGGTGAATATGTGTTACTGATTACACTTACACATATACATATACACACATTACATGCACACGTATTTTGGGAATTGAATTACCGTTCTGGCGTGCTCTTATCGGGTACGGTCAGGGTGGCATCGAACTGCAAAAGGAAAATTATTGGTTAAAGGTGAGGTCCACATCATTTTAAAAACCCAAAACCCAACTTTAAATTTCTCAAAAAGTAGTAAAATGACCAAGTTCGAGTTATAAAAAATTGAAAAATCTAATCGAGAATGTCCTTCCAAAAACAACATCCCGGTCGGAGAAAAAGATAAAGCCAAGAGTCAAAATTTTAAAAAAGATCATTTAGAAAACAACCTTTTCACGAATACTTTTGATATATTCGCCACCTTTGCCGATTACAGCCCCGGCCATCTTTGTCGGAATAAGTATACGCAACTCGAATTTGCCTTCCGCAATGGCTTCGTTGTAAGGATCGGCGCGATATCGCTTGCCACCTCCTCCGCCCGTGCCGGGAGCACCACCCGCTCCAGAAATACCGCCAGCTCCCAAAACAAACTTTTTATCATCCGGATATTGTCGCTTCATTTCCTAAAATAAATGCGACAAACATTTAAGTATTCATTATTTTTAATAAATGTGCAAGAATTTTAAATAAAAATCTGTAAAATAATACCGAAATTGTTTGACGTTGAGGGGGAAAATACGTCGAGTCCAGTTCGCAAAATATAACAGGAAAGAAATCTAAACAATTTAAGAATTTTGTATTTCCGATTTGTTGCTTGACTTTTTAGGTTAAACAACAATTCAAATAGGCAATAGTTTTTTGAAATAAAAATAATAAAAAGCTATAAGGTATCATTTTTTGCTGTTTCCTTTTAAAAATCATATAAAAATCTTGACTAAGAAAAAAAACAAATAAAAAAAAGCCAGACAATGGAAACAAATCTAACGGCTTGGAGTGCGCTTACATCGTCAGAAAATTTCCAACACAAAAAATTCAGCCATTTTTGAAGAATTTTTCACACCTAATCGTTGTGAGACAAAATATTTATGAATATATAATTAATTCCGAAATAGTTACGGTAGACTTAATTTCTAAATTTTTTTGAATTAGTTAAAAAATAAAAATAGCTTGCAGATATAGGTATATAGAAATAAACACCCTTAGAGTCATTGGCAAGAGTCTTACAATTTCTTTTCTAAAGTTTGATTTATTCATTAGAAAGTAGACAAAATTTGGTATTATAAGGCTATTTTACTTGCTAAAAAATTGTGAATCTTGCACTTCAAAAAAAAAATTGCAATACTTTTGTCTCTCGGTTTTTATTTATTTTACCTAATTAAAAAAATCAGGTTTTTCAATCATTATAACAAATTGTATTCCACTAATGAATTTTCAAATAATTGTCCATCAATAAATTGGCAGTATTTGAATTTTTTATTTTCTTTGTAGCAAACATATCAACGATAAGACATACATATAAACAAATATCAGATCAATTTTAGAATTTGTGGAATTTTAAGTATTTGTGAAAATTTTGAAATAAAAAACGAAAAAGCCTATGCATAGCTCGTTTTGAGCTTTGAGCAAATGCATTGCGGTCGACATGTGGCGTGTCGTCGCCTTCGCGGCACGACTTTGGTATCGGGCGGCGACTCGCTAGTGGAATAGTGCACTGTAATGAGATTTTCGAGACTCTCGAGCATTGCCTCCACATCAGGAATGTAAGCGGCGGCGCAGTTAAAGGGCTCGCCGACATGCGCAGCGTTGGACGTAGCCGCGCCGGCGCCAGACGTCAACGAGGAGGAGTCTGGTCTTACAATAACATAGGTGCGCTCAAGTGCTGCGCATCGCTTCATTTCAACAACGCACGCGCTTACGCAGCCAATGAATTGACTGGCATGTCGAGTGAATTCAGCGCCTTAATTACGAAGAAATGGTATTAAAACATATATAATTTGATAAGAATTAAATTTTTTATTTTAATATCGATGCTTCGATGTTAATTCCATTTGAAATTTTTATTTTAATAATATTTCTTCATTTTCATAAAATTAGAAATCATATTTAATCAATCAACTAAAATAATATCACTCTCAATTCAACAAAATGATAAAAAAAAACTCACCCTCGTGTTTGAGCTGAGGTAGAACGCAGTTCCTCGCGGCGTCACAGCACCGCACACAAGACTGCACATTGGCATCTAATTCGCGTCTCAGTTGAGGCGTATCGGTGGCAGTACCGATTTGTTGGACACAATTCCGAAAAGTCGCCAACTGTACGTTGCACTCGTGCAATAACTACATATAAAAAATATTTAAAAAGTGGAAAAATAACTCAAATATAGGCTAATAATCTTTAAAAAATATTTAATCTCAATTTTAAACTCAAATTGTTGACTTAAGACTTAAGAAAAAACATACATATATGTATATACCACATAATAATAATAATAAATTGAATAAAAAATTTCCTGCCATCTGATGGGAAAAACAATCAATTAATTAAATGCAATCAATACCTCTTGAAGTTTTCTAACTGATAGTGAATGTTGCCTTAATTTTGCAGTCATCTCCAAATGTTTTCGGCTTAAAATAGGGCCGAAATCGGAAAAATTATTCGATGAATTCCATTTAGTGCCGGTTGAATATTATTCACATGGCAAGGCTGCAAATCGCTGGTAAAGAATTGAATCACAGATACAAAGATTATCATACACACCTTCTATTTAAGGGAACGTAATTCCGTAATACTTGTTCATTATCTGTTCAAAAAATTGACCAAAAAATGCGTTAAAAATTCAACGAGAAATAACAAAAGTCTTCATAAAAAAGTGTGGAGCAAAACTAAGAATTAGGATGCACGCACTTGGGTATGTATGTAGAAAACATACATGTAGTGTGTACATATTTCATGTATGTGTTCATTTTGTGCAGTACATTTCGACAATATTCTGTCTCTTATATTCGACACGAATACCCGCACAGTCTTTCATTTCATTTGATAATAGAAGGCTATGAATCGAGATGGATAATGTATATGCGGAGTAGTTCGTTTTTACTCTCTACTCCACTCCTCTTCTAATAGCAAAACTCTTTTCGTCAGGCACACGTGACTGATGTTCTTTCTTTCAAGTCTTGTAAAAAATTGAAAGAATAGAGAAACTGACGAAATATGATGATATACAGCCGGCAGCCACATGAAGAGAAAGAAATAAAGAAGAAAAAGATTTATGAGAAAGGAAAAACGAAAAGAACCAAAAAGTTAAAGAACAAAAAATAACTTTAAATGAGACTAGGAATTAAAAAAATGAAAGTAAACGAAAATGAAAAAAGTGAACAAAAATTATAGTTAAAAAAAATTTGCAAAGCAAATGTAAAATAGAAAGCAAAAAAAAAGTAAATGCTAATTCATTATTTCTTAAAGAGTTACTACGAGGACACATTTTTTTAGTCACCAGGCAAAAAATATATTTTTGCAGCTGTTTTAGTATTAGAATATATTTTAGTATTGGTATATGTATAAAATATGCAGACAGAAATTCAGCCGATGTTAGCTTTTTAAGGAATCAAATACATTTAATTTAAAATCTATTTCTTCGAATTCTACTTCATTATTATTGTTTTTATTTTCTCTTTATAAAGGGACAAATTTAGAATTTAATTCTAGAGAAGATTACCAGAATAAATAGTGATCATGTTTTTCTTTATGAAAATAATATATATATTCAAACAATAATTTTAGACCCAACATTTTCTTTACAATTAAAAAATCCATATATATTTAAATAGAAAATATATAATCAAGACATTTCTTCAAGAATCTTATTATTCAATCGTTGTATATAAAAAATTTAATCGCATAAAAAACAATAAAATAATTCAAAAGTATTTATTTTGGACTATGAGGCAAGAAGAAATCATGGGAAAATAAAAAAGGCAATAAAAAAACATAATTTCATAAATTTGGATTCCGAAAAATGAGAAAATATCTAGGTAGCGGGCGGCTCAGATGACGTTCCGGAAAGCTCGTTATAACAAATAACGACGGCGCGTAGTTGTCGTTGCGCCATCAATGCAGCCGGCAAATGACTTTTCGGGCGCTTTTGGGCTATTGGCTGCGTGTCGACTTCCATTGGCTCGAGATTCTTGTCATCGGCGGTAGTCTCGTCGTCCGTCCAGGAGGGACCAAAAATTGTCGGCATTACAGCTGTCGATTTTCGATAACGTTTCATCTATGCAAAAAAAAGGAAAATTGCAATAAAAAATTCGAATTTGAGTGTCAAAAAAAAAAGTGCTAGACGCTTTTGCCAGTTAACGAATATTAGTTAAATTCCAACAAAGCCAACCTTCATCTTTTGCGACTCCTTCCATTCTTCGGCGCGTTGAGCCAGGCGATGACGACGCTGCTCGTCGGTCTCGCCGCTACGCCGATGAGGATGTGCCACCCTCTTTGTCGCATCAGAGGGCGTACCAATCGTCGGCTTAACACATCTTTTTTGCGCATTCGAATTAGCTTGCAAATCCGCTGCTGCGTCATTGTCACTATTCGTCGCATCAACGTCGGAGCCCTCATCCGAGGATAAATAGCCGTGCTCGACAAAAAATCCGTCATTCTCCTCGTCATCTTCGTCATCCTTCTACAAAGCAAAGAAAATATAAGGATGCATGAAATTTATAAAGTTTAAAACCAAAATTAAATTTAAAAAACTACTTTTGAAATTAAATCGTATAATCAAATTAGTTTCTATAATGTATAAGCGAAAATACAAGTCTTATTAAACCTCGAGATCATCGTCGTCATCTGACTTGCATTCTTCGGCGTCCGACGGTTCTTCCTCCCAATCCTGATCCGAATCGTATTCATAATTAAGAGTCTAAAAAAATATAATAATTAATGCTTTGAAAATTCTAACAATAAATCAAATTCTTTACCGAATCCGTGGCGAACGGTCGACGCGCTGAAACGGTGGCGCTACGTTTGCGAAACGTACCGTAATAGGGCGGACGAACGTTTTCGAGAAACTGTAGAAGCTTCACCTTTAACCCCACACCGTTTTCGTCTCTGTAAAATAAGTTTAAATAAAAAATATTTAAATTTAATCTGCTAAAACAATTAATTTTTTTTTAAAATTTCAACTTAATTGGATAAGATTTAAAAAAATACCTTTTATGAATTAAGGTAATAAATGCTTAAACAAACAAAATGATAAAAGTTTCGAATATATTTTTAAATCAAATTACTTACACGGCAACAATTTCGGGTTTGATTTTCACTTTTAAAGATCCTGATTGCTTCTTTAATTTCAGATCGGAGAGATAATTGTATTCGCAATTCTGAAAAGTAATAGAATGAAAAAATGCATTCAAAATGCACAAAATAACCTAAGAAACGCTATCGGATTTGTACATATAAATTCTACTAGTTCATTATTGATTTCATTTTGGGACCTACTTGAAATGTGTCGCCATGAAGAAACGCGTTATATTCGTGTTGATTCAATGGCGGACGAACGTGAATGGGTGCCAAGCGCATTCCCTCCTTTACGTGAAATGGCATAAAACGTTGATTCGCCGCCGTCGAGGGTTTTCGCGTCGGCGAAGCGCGTGATGTTTCTATTTTTACAAAGAAATTCTTAAAACGCTCGGCTTCACGTTCCGCTCGACGACGTTTTTCCTCTTCTATCTCTTTCTATAAAAACAATTATAGACAAACAAGTGTTTTTTTAACAAGTATTACTTTATACAATAATTTTACAAATTTTTATTTAATCACTTTTTTATTATTTATTTAATCACTTTTGCGCTAAGCTGTTCCAATTTAAGAGCCTGGGCCTGTTGTTGAATCTCAGAAAAAGGCTTCTTCAGCGGAGTAGTCGGAGTCGTGTCATTAGCCGTCGGCAAATTTTGATCATGTTGTGTAAAGACAGGCTGGTGTTCATGCGGCTGCTGTTGTACCTGTTGTAATTGCGTTTGAGCTCTCTTTGAGGATTTCAGTTGGAATCGCGGCTCGCGATTTTCGTCCTTATTCTCCCGTTTCAACTCCAAAAGTAGTTCATGATCGGACGGAATATTCAATTTGTCTGCCAAAAGTTTCACGTTCGCCAATCGAGTGGTGAGACTGGCATTAATCTAGAACTCAAAATATTTAACTAAAAATCGAAATAATCATAATTTTAGAAAATAGCATAAAATCTTTTCGGAAAATCATGAAACTACCGCTGTAAGCTTTGCGTTTTCCTTTCTCAGCTTGTCCACATCTTTTCCATATCGGCAATTCTCCATTTCGGCAGTGACCAATCGCTGAACAAGTAGAGCAATTTGCTCCGCATTAGTAAGGTTCTCCAACGAGACTGTAATGTCGTTACGAATCTTATCCAGCCTATTTTCGAGGCTCTTCATTCTGTGAATTCAAATGTGAAAATGGAATTTGAGTTGTCGACTAAAAATGCAATACATAAATAAAGTTGAATGGGGATGTATTCTAATAAATAATTCCGATTTTTCACTGATCAATTATCAAAACAACTTTTACTCATAAGGATTCTGTAAGTTTGCACCGGACTAGATCCAATTACTATTACAGTCGACTCCCCCATTAACATAAATTCCCATTAACATAAACCTCCCATTAACATAATCGTTTTGGCAGCTTGGTTTTCACCCATTAGCCCCTTTAACATAACGCTCCCCCATTAACATAACGCTCCCATTAACATAGTTAACGCGCAGTCCCTTGGCGTTATGTTAATGGGGGCGTCGGCTGTATATATATTAGTACATAATGCTCGATAATTGAGGCGGCTTCAAAATTTGAATAAAAACAAAAATTTCGCGCCAAAAAATTTAAATTCTATTCAAATGGCTTGAAAATGTATGTAGAAGAGAGAAAAATGAATAAAAAGGTAAACTTTTTTTTTATCGATATATTGCACTATCGAATTTTCGTTTAAACCATCTCTCAAACAAAATTTTTTTATTTACATATACATAAATATTATTACTATATTTATTCACGCCAATAATAATTATTCATTGAACAGAAATAAATATAGTAAAATGTTAAAAAAGATTGTTAATTTTAAAATAATTTATTTTATGACAATTTATTTACAAATAAAAAATGTACAAAGAGAGTTCTTAAGTAGAAATCCTTAGACACTAATTTCCTTAAAGTCATCTTCAATGCCTTCGCTTTTGGCACGATTCTCAGCAGAGAGAGCGGCAAATGCGGCACGTGCATCTAAATTTAATGCACCGAATTCGCCATCAGTAGAGTGACGTCGAAGTGCAGCGGCTGCGGCCCGTTGTGCCATTTCTTCAATGGTCTCCGAATACGTGCCATTCATATACGATGTGTTGAAAAAGTTGAAAGCTTCTTGAGCTCCAAAACTATCGATTAGGTGTCGAATTAAGAAGTTGTTTGCCTTTGTGGTAGGTGTACTGCTCCCGAATAAATTTCCCAACTCGACGGCCGAGCCCATGTAACAGCCTGTGTTAGTGTAGCCCGGCGACGTAGAACAAGTCGGGGGAGGGGTCTTTGAAATTGGCGACAGCTGTGGAGTTGAGTCCTTTGAAGAAAGCGACGCAGGTGAGGACGAAAACTTGGTAACATAGTCAGGATGAAGGAGATTTGAATCGAAAAGATTTGTGACTGCCGATGATCTTTTATTTCTGCGTTGTTTGGCTCGCCGATTTTGAAACCAAACCTGGAAAAAAATTTAAATAAATTCTTAATTTGGATTTGCTAAAGTAAAAAGGTGTAAAGTAGAGTCGTGAAATTTATAAAATAATTTCCCATTATTTTGATTTAGGTATATAATATAAATAAGTTTATTGTTTTCAAAAATTCAATGTGGATCTTTTGGTTTTTGTTTAAGATCTCTTACACATTATCAGAGATAAATGTTCTTAAAAAGTTTACATGTTTTTACCATCTTTCATTTATTTTGCAAGCAATTAATGAACTTTAACGATCTTTTCAATTTATAAAAAGATAGATAACTTAAAAAATATTTATTTCCGTAACTAAAAATAAATTTTTCATTTACTTAAAAAATAAAAAATTGATAACGAAAAAATCTTTTTTGGACTTTATTTGAATTAATTAGCGCCGATTTCTTTTAATGAAAAAAATTTTCGCGTTTAACATTAGTTAAATCAATTAGAGCTTTAATTAAAGCTGTACATGACAATTGTAGAATACTAAATAATAGCATCTAGAGAAAAAATATAATAGAATAAAACAACCTAGATCGTTTGGCGGAGAAAACAAAAATTCTAATTAATACGAACCTGAATTCGCGCCTCGCTGAGTTTGGTTTGATGAGCAAGATTCTCGCGCAAGTTTACATCCGGGTACTGTATACTACGAAATACTGCTTCCAATTGTCTAATCTAAAAAATTCCATTTTTTAAATAATTTTGATCTAATTCTTAAAAACTGATTCAAGTTGGTCCACAATAAATTATCCGTTTAGTCTAAAATGTTGCAGAATCCCATCTATCTTGTATAAATAATATCATCATAAAAATCTATTTAGTAAAAAGGTAGCATTTAGTAAAAGTAACAGTCCTATAAGATCTGAAACAAGATTCTAGACTTCCATTTGTTTCTAGCTAATGTAATAAAATCTAAAGAGTGAACTAACTATATATATTGTACCTGCGTGGTGGTAAATGTGGTCCGACTTCGTCGACACAGAGAGCCCTTGCTCACACCGGAGCTAGGGCAAATAGAGCGAGGACTAATTCCGCCAAGCGCTTGACTACAGCTCCCATCGCTGTTGCCATCGTACGACGCAGCACGCATAGAGTCGAGATGAGTGGCTAGAGACGCCTCACCAACAGCCGACGAAACAGCTGCCTCAAGAAGGACTTCCTTCAAGTGGGCCTGGCAAGTTACTAAAATAAAGTAGAATTTATGAGTATAAAAAAAGCATTCCAAGTTTTAATTTTTCGGTTCCTCTTTTACTCATTTTCTTAAAATTTTTGACCAATTGTTTTTTTAAACTATAAGATTGTCCCATTTTTGTCAAATGATTGCTTATTGAAACAAAATTTGTCTTGTCCCTTTTCTTTGATAAATAACAAAAAAATAATTTCTACTGTTTAAATTTCAGTTTACGGAATCTAATATTTAAAAGCAAATTAGATCCAAACAAAAAATAAAAACGTACTTAGCATTTCGGCAGCGGCACGTACTTTAAATTTGGACAAATCGCTCATTGAAGCGTTGGACAAATGTCCCAATTCGATGTTATCACTGCCGGACGAACATGCTGAAGTTGAGGACGTTAGATCGGCACCCGATTTTCCGTTGATTGCTGCAACACTGGCTGCAGCAACTGCCGACAGAATCGACGAGTCGCTGGCGGATGCAGCAACGCTGTGAGAGGTGCAACTGCCAAATCCACTTGGTACAGAAAGCCCGACCTTCAGTCCCTCTTCTTCGTTTATTGAGTTAGCTACGAGTAAGGCTGGAATAGTGGGCCACCAGCTGGTATTCAACTCAAAATTACTCGCAGCACTGGCGGCAGAAGTCGTCGGCGCAGTTATTGCCAGAAGCGAATCGTCCGAACGAGACGATGGCACCGATGCAGCTTTTAGCAATGTATTATGATTGTTCATACTATAATATTTAGACTAGTGACGGGTTTTGTTTAATTATACTACTTTATTATTGACCACAATAATAAAGCTGAGGACTTCCGAATTATATTATTGTAGCTTATTCTGATACTGTAGCAATTAGGTTATGATATTATTTTTTAAACTTGTTTCCTACAAATATCATCTCAAATAGCTTTAATGCAAAATAAATGTTTGAAATTTTTTTTATTAAAACGCAAATTTTTGAGAGAAAATTTAATGAAAAAATTAATTTTAATTTAAAATAATGTAAAAAAATTTCTTAATTAAGTAGAAAAAAAATGAAAAATTTATTTTATTAAATTCCTTATGGCAGATTATTAAGGTAATAAAATTCCTAAGTAAGGCACAAAAAATAATTGTAAAAATAGACTAATCAATAAAATAATTTTTTTAATTTTGCTTCATCCCAACAAAATAATTAAAAAAATATATTTAAATTTCAATTTATTTAAATGTCGAAAAATTTATTTAAATGCAGACGTTAAAGCCACTTACTTTCATCCTTCAGGATCTTAATTAATATTTTTGGCATAATTATTTTTGAATTGCTTTTTCGAGGGTGTTATATAAAAGAATTTAAAGATGCAAATTCCTACTTTTCATAATTTATTTTGACACTTCAATCTAAATTAATTTTTTATGTGTATGTTATTGCCAAAGCTTATAATCGGCCAAAATATACTTTGGCCGACTCTAAGCTTTTGTCGTAACATGTATAATAAATAAAATTCTCCTCCTTTTTCATACTTTTCCATAAATGTTTACATTAAAAAGGTTATAAAGATTTTCAAAAAAAAAAATAAATAGATTTGTTTCAATCCCTTAATGCACTATGAATTGAAGTTTCGCTGTTAAGATATACCTAGTTTATAAATTAATATTACTTGCTTATACATAAATGCTAGCAAAAATAAAAATAGTACACGATGTTTTGTGGTTTTAGTAAAGCTTAAATTACGCTTATTACATGAAACTCATAATTTTAATTTTATTCACAGATTTACAATATTTTATCCTTTTCATTTGCAATATTAAATGGATTTGTGACCCTTTTGCGATTTATATATTCTGTTTGGCGTGACAATATTTCCGTTTTTTGCTTATTAGTATACAATAATAATTTATTTAGTATCATTTTTAAAATAATTTTCTATAAAAAGTCAATTAAATTATGATTATTAAAATAAAAAAGCCATAAAACATAAATTTGAATTTAATGCTATGTTAAAGTTAAACGAATCTCAAATAAAACATTAATTAATGTGTCTCAAAATTAACATTAATTATCAATTCTCCAATTAATAAGTCTAAGCCATAATCACATATTGAATTATAAATTAGCAATAAACCCAAAGAAATAATAAATGGGACAACAATAATTAGAATATAAAATTATAAAATATAAAATTAATATCAGCAAAGTTCAATCGTATATTAATTATGTATATCTTAAATAAAAATGAATAATTAATATTTAATTTATTATCAACAAATTGGTTTTTAATAAGTAAAGAAACCTCTACAAAATTAAAAATGTTTTAATCTAATTTTGAAAAAATTTCCGAAAATGTGCTGAAATTTTCGATTTTAAGATTTTCGAATTTAGGAAAATAAAGTTTGTTTTCATTACACTCCTGTCATTTCTTTTTAAAATATAATAAAAAAATTTATTTCTTGGATTATCGCCACAAAAAATTATGAAGTATGGCGAGAAATTAATGTATTAAAAGCTTATTAAATTTATTTTATTCTATTTAAATACCCATTTCACTCATTTTAATTAAAATTAATTTATGAAGAAAAAAACGATGCATTGACGATAATTGTTGTCGTGAAAAATCCAATTTAGATAATTCAAATTAATAAATTGAGTTTTTTTGCGTAAATTAAATGATGATGCTTTAGAAATGGCATTTGTTAATAAAATACGTAACATTTTCTAATTAATTACTTTAATTAAAATTTGAGAAAATTTGAATAAATGAAACCTATTGAGAAATTATTTTTTTAGAGAATAAAGTAATATTTTTTAAATTATCATTATTCAAGCCCATGAAATCGGCATGAAAAATAATTATAAATTATGCATAAATTGAAAACTAAAGTTGCAATTTTTAAAATATGTACATATGTATGTATATGTTTATTATAAATTTTTATACATATAAGTATGGTACTAGTTTAAATTACTGTAACGAAAAACTTTTATTTTAACGAAAAATTTTTATTTAAATTATATAATAGCTGTTACATAAATCTTCTTAAATTTCGTAAAAATCTTCTTAAATTTCGATAACGTAAATTGAAATAGAAACGGATTGTTAAAAAATTGTTTTGTTTAAATCAATTCGTGTTTATAAATTAATATGTACATGCATATTAATTTATTAAATTAAAATATATTCGTAAAAGAAGGATAATCATCAAATAAATACTAAATTTAGCATTGAATTTTTGTTATTGCCTAAATAAAATGCCTTTGACGCAATTTCTGTTAATTACCGCTCTAAATATCATCTCTATATATATCTAAATGTATTCTGTAAAATTCATTTTATATAATAAAATTTAAAACCGTAACAGATTAAAATCACGAGGAAATCCGTGCAAATTTTGAAAATATTAAACTACGGTTTAGTATATATGTTGCATAAAAATGTTCAATAGAGTAAAATGCAAAATTATAGATGAATTATTAATGCAATTTAAAAAATACAATTGGAACAAATTTGATTAAATAGAATAAATAAATTGTTGAAGTACATATAAATTTAAAAATTCCAAATTATCATTATTTTTTAAGCTAATTATCACTTGTTTACACCTTTTAGGTGTGTTATAAAAAATTTAAATATTGATAATGAAGCTAATGAGAAATTTTCTGATGAAAATGATACACGAATAGCTGATTAATAGCTAAAAAAAAATTTTGTTTTTCTGTTAATTTTTAATTCATTGTAATATTTGCAATTTTATATGAATGTAAAATCAAAGGAAATATTTTTGCTAAAAGAAAAGAAAAGAAAAAATTAAAATTGGAATGAAAAAGAGAAAAAAGGATTATTACGCAATTCGAACACAAAAATTAATTAAAAAATTACGGGATTATTACCAATTAATAATTTTTCATTTACATATTTGAAAAAAAGAGCTCGCTTGCGTTAAACGCCAAACCCTAACCAATTAAACGACAATAAGACAAAAAATCAAATAAGATAAAAAAAGACACAAAAATTTTGTAAAAAAAAGTATGCGTTTTTTTTCTTTTTCGTCTCTCTTCATCGAGAGCCACCAATTTCTAAATGGCTTATTGGACCATAACTTGGTCCAGAATAGAAGTTTTTGAAAAAAAAAACTTTTCATTACAACGAACAGCTCGATATTCAAGTTTATTTTGAAGTAATTTTATTAAAAAATGATTGAGTTATAGACTTAACAAACCGAAAGGAAACTGCAAAAAAAGTGCTATCTCGTCGAAAAGAAAAATTTTTTATTGAGAAAAAGCGTGCAAAAAGCAGAGAGCCTAGACGCTTGTCGGTGAGCCACTTACCCATCACTGCACAAAGTCACGCTTTCGCTTAATTTATTTAATTAATAAAATGGCCAAATTAAATGACGAATAGTGTTAATTAGTTGATTAGACATTTTATTTATATTTTTAATATCCGACTTATTTTTACAATTATGAAAGCAAAGTATTCCATTATATGTACAATATCGGTAAATAAACAACTTTTTCTTAAAACAATGCTGAAATGTTTTATTTGAATTTAATCGGCCGGGTCGGTCCTAATCGAAAATCGAAAAAACCCTCTTTTAAATAACTTTTATCATTCGGTTTGTCAACAATATATTTAAGATTTTTCATTTTCGTTCTTATATTTTTTTAATTCGCTTTCTGTGGCTTCTATTTCTGTTAATAAAATTAATTTTCTAAAAAAATTTCATCTCTTAAAAAAGTGATAATTAAAGAAAGGAAAAAAATGGGAAAAAATTGCAAACAATGTCTACAATTTTTTTAACTAACAAATCTAAAAATTCCGAAAACTTGGTACTTGAGTATTTTTAGAATAATTCCTAATGATTTTTGGTGACAATCTTTCCGAGCTTCTATGTATGTAGACATTTGATAAAATTAGAACTTTAAGAGCTCCCATTAAACCTGAGTTATGGGCGAGAAACGAAAAATTTAATATTAGCTGAATTAATTATTTAATTTTGGAAACACTGAGTAAAAAATTTAATTTTATAATTTTTTTGAAAATAAATTTTAAAATGTCAATGCAATTTTCTATTGCTTCCGGAATAGAACGATTAATTATTTTTTTTTACTAAACTTGGTTGTCTGTCTGTCTATCAACAAATAAACTGATCAGAACCCGCTCAGTATCAATTATTCAAATAATTTTTTCAATTTCCCGGCCAAAGGCCGGGTATAGTTCCTAGTTAAATAGCAATCCATCTCATTGCACTCTGTCATGTAATTTTTTACACCATATACGGACCGATTAAATAGTCTACGATGATACGATAAATTTGTACATAATTGGAAATTAGCAAAAAAAATTAAATTTAAAATTAATTCTTTGTATTTAATTAACTCTATTCTAGAATTAAAGCCACTGACGCAAATCATCATTTATTTAATTTTAATTAATAATTTTTCTCCGCTTAAAAAGAATAATTTAATTTCATATTTTACTTTCTTAAATTTTTTTTATAGAATACTTAAAAACTAGACAAGTGAATCTTCTGCTAAACATTCCTTTTGCATCTAATACTTTATACAAACCTCGATCTTGTGGCAAATTTCTGTCGAAGATTTTCAACAAATCTACAAAAAAAATTGACCTGTTAAATTCGTTAAGCCCTCTTAAAATTTATTAAAATTATCAATATAAAATTGAAATTTTTTTTAAACTTTATTTGTTTAATCATATTTTATATAAAAAAGTTAAATTTTTCTCGGCTTCTTTAAAATGCTTGATTTTAGAAAATTTAATCAACATTTTTTATTTTAGAGTGGCAAACGTCGGATAATGAAGAGAAGGCAATTTGAAAAAGGCTTTTATCATTGCCGGCCATTTTGATCTCGATCAACGAGATTTATACAATCCTCAACACATAGGTATTATATATTTTTTCATGAAATTTTAGATAATTAATTATAAAAGCATTCGAAATATTTTATTAATATTTAATAAAGGCAAAATTTAGATTATTGGCTTTAAAGCGAAAAATTAAACGGTTTTCGAGAAAAAATATTTACATAAGAAATAAAAAGCATAATGAAAGCAAAAAGGAAAAGCAGAGATGGATTCTAGTGCACTGGGTCAAGGTCAATTGATTGCTTTTTGCTTACTTTTTTTTCTTTTATCTTCTTTCTTTTCTTTTATTTTCAAGATGGGAAGAAAAGGAAAGCTTAAAAAAGAAACATGTTTTTTCCACATTACAAAGAGGCGTAATCTTTATTTATCAATTTAATAAAAAATTAAACTAATTTTTGGGTATATTCGAATAAAAAATTTGATTTAATTTTTATTTCTTTTAAAAAATTTTTCCAGTCCTTTCATTTTTTAAATTTACGTCGAGAAACAAAAGAAGTGAATTAATTGTTTATAAAGTGAATTTATCCACGCAAAAAATATAATAAAAGTAAAGACAGCAAGAAATAAGGAAATTGAACAAAAAAAAATAAGTAGAAAATAATAATGGGAAAATATATACTTATTAACCAAAAAGAAAACAATAGAAATTGGAACAAATTTCGAGAAGAGAAATTAATAAGATAGGGTTTTACATTTTAAAAGGAAGAGAGGAAAAAGAAAACGAAAAAAAGCGTAACCAAATCCGAGTCTCGTCTCGCGTAGCCCTTTTTTGGAAATATGTCACAGCGGAAGAAAAATCCGAAAAAATCACGCAAAATTATCCAATCTTCCAAAAAATCAAAAAATTAGTGTAACAATTAAAAAATCGAATCTTTAAAAAAATTCCACCTTCTTTTCGGGTTATGTTACCGTTTTTTAATTCAATTCCAATAGACTTTATATTGTTTATCCGTAATATCGTATTTGTGATAGGTGAGGACTACACTTAGCCTAAAGATCTGATGAAAAAATATATTTTGTGTTTAAATACCCAATTGTTAAGTAATAGTAACATCTACATTGAATCAGTGAAATAATTTATAATCGGAACAAATAGAAAATAAAATATGAAAAATAAATTAAAAATAATAAATATTAATCCGAAAACCACAATAGCTATCACGGGAGGGAAAGACACTGTATCTTTGTACACTTAAGCCCGAGGCTGGATTTGGATTTTGTTGCGAGGGAAAAAGTTTTTCTTTCATATTTTTCACGCTTTTCGCTTCTTTTTCCTATTGTTTGCTTTGCTTTTTATGAGTGAAATGAAAAAAAAATTTGAGTGAAAGTTAAAAAAAGGAAAAAATTCTCTTTGAATTTATTTTAAAATTTTCACTTTTTCTTGTAAATTTGCATCTGAATTTCAAAATTTCAATTTTGTTATTGATTAATTTCTGAAAAAATTAATTTTTTAAAATTACATTTTTACTCCTTAATTAAGATGGCCATCGACCGTAATCACAGGCATATTACTACGGTATTTTACGCCTTGTTTTCCGCGCTTTTCGCCCCCGCCATTGGACAATTGGACGCTTTTGCGTTAGCCAATGGAAACTACGCCTCAAAACCAACTATAACTCCGGACCTCGTAAAATACTTTGAATTAGACGGTCATGCGAAAGAGCTTATGGACACGCTAATTGGACCTCGGCCGGGCGGATTTTTTCCTGAGAAAACTTACGAGGTGGCAAATCCAACGAAATCCGCTTTTGATGGTGCAGGACCTGCTCCTCCGCCAAACGGGCTTGAAGCTGTGGGGCGTGCTGTCGAACAGTTTTTGTCGGGACCGCCAGCACCGTCTCAGAGTGGAGGATTCGGCGGTGATTTACAACTTCCGCCTGGATTTAGTCAGGGATTTTCGTTGAATAATGGCAAGTCATCATTGACTTCATTCCAAGAAAGCGCTAAACCTTCGGTAAGTAGATATTACAGCCAGATTAACCAGATGAATCTTCGGGAACAACATAAGAAAAAAAAGTTTCTTTATTTTTGTATTATTTATAAAAATTAATTTAGACTGCTAACGTCGAAGAAAAAGCTCCTTCGAGGTCCTCTATTAGCGGCATTCCCAACGACTATCCAAAATTGCCAAAATTCCCGTTCGGCGCTTTCGGAGGTTCGTCGGGTTCATCCAATCCCATAAACGCTGAAGGAATTCGTCGACGTGAGCACGTTGTCCTCGAGAATGTGCCTAATGTACCACGCTTTGCATCGAGACCAGAGATTCCTGAAGGCGGATTTGGTCCCGCGGCATTTGAGGGCAACTTGAGGCGGCATCCAGCTTCCGTGTCCGAGACTGTCAGCTCGAATGGACTTTCATCCACGGCTGCCGACGCATCAGAGGTAACTTTTATTAAAGTATTTTAAATCTATTGAGTTAGTGAATAATTAACTTTAGTACGGCACACTCACGGACGAAACTCATGTGCCAGGCGGTTTAATCGGCACTGTTTTGGACATGATTGGACTGGGTAAAGAGGGTAAAAAGCCCGACACTGATAGCATTGGCCGGGCGATGTCGAGTTTGTTGGCTGGCAAAAATAGCCCGTTGCCTGGCAAGGACATGATCAGTAACGTGCTCTACAAAGCACTCACTTCCGGATCTATTCAGGTATCTATTAAGCTTTGCATTTAATTCATTTATTATTTCTAAATTCTACATCCTTCAACAGATTTTTATGGAATTTTATAAACATTTTTGCATTATAAATAATTTTTTTAGTCAAATGGCACTGAAATGACCGGTTTTGACTTTAACAGCTCGAAACCTATCACACTAAACTCGGCACAACAAGCTGCCATTAACGAGAATCTCGAGATGATTCAGAATCTTATTGCCCAACCATCCAGTCCACTTTGTAACCCGAAGCCTGAGTCTGTCTCCGAGTTTAGTATCGATGCATTTATGGGTCAATGGTATCAGGTATGATATTGTTTTTGAAATAAATATTATTTTAATAATAAAGTATTAGAAATAGGTTCAATTGTAAAATTCAAATATCTAATTCTAATTAGAGTTCTATTATTATTTAAATGCTGAGGTAACTCTATAATGCAATAACTAACATAACGTAAAATAATTCTAATCCATAATTGATTTGAAATTCTATTGTTAATATTGGTTTACTCCCTAGGTGGTCTACAGTCCTCCGCTAACGCAAACGGCCTGTAGCGTGGTATCTTATAAGAAGCTCTCGGACGTAAACCACGGCGGAATCGGCTCCATTTTTGAGGTATTCGAATATACCACGGATGGCATGCCGTATTCAAAGCCAAAAATTACCTCCGGCTACGCCATTCTCAAGCAGGCAGGAGAGCTCATTTTCCGCACCACCGCCCACCAAGACGACGTAAATAGTAAGTATATAATAATTATTTCTTAATATATGTTTGAATCCAACTAATATTTTTAGTCCATGTCATTTATACGGGACCGATTAACACGAACGGCGAGTACGACTTCACAATTCTAACCACAAACTGCAATTATCCCGTTTACGTGTTTGCCAGGGATCCCATTGTTTACAAACAGGTTCTTTATTTGAATAGATTAAGTTAACTTTTTTTGATATACATTCGGTAAAGTTTTATGAGGTCAATAAATTTGTAAAATTAAAATCAGAACTCAATAATACTAATTTGTATGTTTAGCGCTACGAGACTGGTGTAATGCAAATTCTGGAACAAAAAGGTATCATTAACGGCTTTTCCAAGCTACTGAACATGATCGCACCCGTAGATGCTTCAACTTGTACCTTTCCACCGACTCTTTTTAACTCTCGACCATAAACTAAAGAGTTTCCAATCCTACATGCAATTGGGCGAAACCATTTAATAAACAATTTATATGAGAAATTATTATAAAGCATTCACATAAAAAATGTGAAAAAAAATTTAAATTTAAATAATCGATCTCAACAACTATCTGCATTAAACAAGCCTTCTTATTTCTTGAAATCAAAATACTTTCTCTCAGGTTGCTTTTTTTACTGTGAAACTTTCTATTTCTCTCACGGTTTAACCGAGAAAAAAAAATGAAGATCTGTTAGGATAAAAAAGACGGCCAGAATTTGTGAATATACATATCTTTAATAATCAATTGCAGTATCATCAGTTCATTGATATTATTTTTTGGGACATCCTATGAAAGAAGATATGTAAATAAAATAATTTTTTATTTCATTGTATGAAAATGATTTTTAAACTTAAAAAAAATTTAGTTTACATATTTACGTTTCCGGCTTTAAAAAGGATCTGGGTATCTTCCAATGCGTTTGAAAAACTTTTAAAAGAAAATTTTTCTCAGCACGGTTTGATTTCGGGATAAAGCTGCCTAATTCAAGCAGGTTTTCTTAATTTATCTTGAGGATAGCGGGTTTGACTATCTAGGTGGAGAGATATATCTTTAACTATAAATATTTTGCATTCTGAAATTCAGAATTTGAATTTTTACTAGTGTAAAATATAACTATTAAGTATTATATTGTTCAGTTTATTTTTTTAAATTTAATTATTGATTTTTATTTTTCTAAAAATTTAAAGAATTTCAAAAATTCTTAAACTTTCCATTTTTTCAGTTGATGATAAACGGAAAAAATTCAAACTCATCGTCCGATTCGGTTCTTCCACCGCCTTCGAGGATCATTGTTCGATTAGTGGTAGGAAACTCATCGGAAAGGCTCACACAACCCAATGCTCAAGGACATACACATCGGTGGACCGTCTACGTACGGGCACCGGGTTCCGTTTCATTCACTGATCGATCTTTTATCAAGCGTGTTTCGTTTATGCTTCACGACAGCTTTGAAAATCCAATTCGTATTGTAAAGGAGCCCCCTTTTGAGTTGACAGAGACGGGCTACGGTGGGTTTATGCTACCGATTACAATCCAATTTGCCGCTGTCGACAAGACCATTACAATTAATCATGACCTTACTTTGTTCTTAGGTAAGCTTTCTAACACTTTTTGATTTGTATTTTATGTGAGTATCCTAATTATTTATGTTGGATTTTTTTTTGATGGAATTTTTTTAATTTTTAATACATTTATTGTTTAGAGAAATGCGGTGACCACTGCATTGAGCACAAAGCAGAGATTCGCGACCCAACTCCGGAATTTTGCGCTCTCGTTCAGCGCTACTGTTCAAAAGCATCCGATAAATTGAAGGTGGAATTTTGTGAATTCTTTAACATTAAACTTTTTAAAGTGAATTTTTTTTAGTTTTCATCAACGGTCAAGGTTCAGAAGCCACAGGATTCATCGCGTAAAAAGCATAAAGGTATTCTTTTATTTTTTAGGAATTTTATGACTATTTTTAATTGTTTTGATTTTATAAATTTATATATAAGTAAAAATAAGAAAATTATTTATTATTAAGAGCATTTAAAATCTACTGCTACAAATAAATCAGAGAGTGGAGAGAGAGAAAAGGATTATTTTGTTAGCTCCCAGAAAGCTGCCATGTCATTACCGGTCAAGGACAAGGATCGGGATCGAATTTCCTTAAAAATCTCTAATAAGAATGGTATTTTTGTTTATATATTTAATTCTTTTGATTGCATAGGAAAAATTTATTTTTAGGCGCTACGATGGTTCTCAATGGCAGCGCAGCAAACGTATTTGCTCCGTTGAAAAAACCGTCAAAAGATCTTAAAGATTCTAAGGAAAGCACCTCTGCCAACAGCACAAAACAGTCCTCAAGTTCGAGCAGGTCAATTGGTGACGGAGGAAAGGAGCCAAAAGACGTTCAGAGCTTCTCAACGGCGGAACGAGTTTGCGATGAGCAACAGCAGCCGTCTTTAGATCAGAATAATGATGCGGCGATTACGCCAAAAAAAGAAAAAAAGTCGAAGAAACGAACTTCCGTGGGTTTTTTTAAAAATTAATTATAACTTTTAGAATTTGAGTATAGCTTGGTTCAATTCATCCTTAGTAAATAGTAATGGTGAATTACATGTATTGTGTTAAGGACGAGAAAAAAGATCGCCTAACGGCTGAGATTATTGAACGCGATCGAATCGCTGCGGCGCTATTCGCTGATGAAATATTGCCTTCATCTTCAGTATTTCAGGTACAGCAGCAACATCATCAACCCAAAGAAAAGGAACAACCCTCACAGCAAAAGCATTCCGCAAAAGATGATTCTTCAATAAGAGAGCATAAACATCAGCGGGATTCACAATCATCGAAAGAGAAGGACCAAATCTCTCACACGAAACAGTTTGCAAAAGGAGAACTCTTAACTAGAGACCATAAGGAACCTAAACAACATTGGGATTCTCAACAATTGAAGGATAGGGACCAGCCTCAAAAGCATTTAGCAAAGGAGCACAAACGCGATCGGCAGCAATCGAAGGAGAGAAGTCAAAACTCTCAATTGAAGCATTTAACGACAAAAGAGCATAAACATCAGCGGGATCCGCAGCAGTCAAAAGAAAAAGACCAAGTCTCCCAAATAAAGCATTCGATGAAAGAAGATTATTTAATAAAAGAGCATAAGCATCAACGAAATTCGCAACTGGAAATAAAGAATGAGCCATTACCGGCATCGTCTGGATACACCGAGACAAAAACCGTCATTAAAACATCATCGGCGAAGGACCAAAACCAGAAGCATATCGTGAAAGGAGATTATTCGACAAAGGAATATAAACAACAACCGGAATCACAACAGCTTGCGGATGTAAAGATGGAGCCATTCTCATCGTCCGATACATCAAAATCTGGACACGCCGAGTCGAAAATCTCCAGTAAAACATCAGAGAAGAAGAAAAAGAAACGACGTCACGAAGACGAGAATGAATTAGAAAAGATCGGTGGAGAATCGATTACAACAACAACAACAACAACTGCGGATATAGAGGAGAAGGTTATCAAAAATGAAAATCTCTCTCAGCCTGAAGACACGCTGTCGAGCCGCGAGGAGGGCGAATTGAAAAGTTTTACTCTTAGTGAAGAGAACGACGGAATTATTCGCTCACCAACGAGCATCGAGGCGGCGGACTATTTACGTAGACGGACGTTGGCCGTTCGACTGCGCGCCATTGACAGCGCACGGGTGATGTTCGACATCTCGGATGCACTTGTCGACGGCGAAGACGCCGTCGCGTTGTGTTTTCGTGATGGAAATGGCGTACTATGCGACCCTTATGCTGACAGCGACGTGGATGAGAATGAAACTGCTCTCATCGGTATGAGCATGGACATAAACGTGCGTGCTCTCAACGAGGCGTCGCTGACACGCCTCGAAACGATTTTGGACAGCGCCTCTGCCGCCGCGTCCCCATCCATTTCGTCAAGCGTATTCGTGGACGACGACGCGTCACTCTAACGGAGGACATAAATTTCGCAGTGTAAGGTATCGATTACTTTATATTTTTTATCACATTTAATTTATTTAAATTCTATTTATAATTAAATCGATAATATGTTTTTTCTTCGCTTATAAAGAAAATCTTTTAGCCAAATATTCTTATCAGAAATTATCCGACTGTATATATGTAAACTTTTTTTCTACACTATTTTCTAGCTACATAATTCTAGTTTTTTTTTCGAATAAAAATGTTCAATGACAATAAATTATTTAATTTAGTTCATTTTAATTTTGATTTGATTTGAATCAAATTAACATGAGATAAAAACTTATTTTTTATTGTAATAAAAAATTTTCAACATTTGCAAGAAAAAAATTCTATGGAAACAAATTTGGAATGATTAAACGAGCTCTTAAATCAAAAAATATTATAAGAAAATACAAACAATTTTTCAAACGAAACTAATAATTATCCCATAATAAGTCGAAATTTTCCGAATAATTAAGAAAAGCTGATTAAATTTATATTTAAAAAATAACTAAAATTTTAGTTTTTATTTTAATTTTACAAAAATTTGATTACATCGCATTAATTTACTGAAAAATTAGCTTTTCTTTTTTTGTACAGGTCAAAATTTTAATTTTTTTGAACTTTACTTTTTTCCACATGAACAACCGAAACTTTTTTAAAAAAACCGCTTTAATAAGGGAATTGCTGCGAAACAAATTTGACTTGAACAGCGTGACTAAAAAACTCATTTTATCAATAAAAAATTTCGAGGATTGCTGTTTTTCCGAGGGTGGCCAAACCACTGCATGTCCCATAAAAGCAGAATAATTTGTCGTGTTTTGTTGTTGTTCGTTTTTTTAACGCTAATAATAATTATAATTTAATACATAATTATAATTTTAAAAACTTCGCAGTTGGATTTGGTTTAGCAAAAATTTTAGCACAAATTTTATAAAATTTTATAAAAAAAAAACATCTTTTTACTTTTTTTCGAATTACCCGGAAGCATACAAAAGAATGTAAAATGTCGTCGCCAGTTGATAATTGCGCCATTTGCCTTTGCGCATTATCATCCCGAATTCACGTTCCCTGTTCGAATGACCACCGATTTCATAAAAAATGTTTAATGGAATGGGCAACCGTAAGTGAATTCGGAAAAAAGCTAAAACTTAGTTAATTGACTAAATTTTCTGTATCTATTTTTTTAGCAGCGTTGGTGCAAAATTCAGAAAATATTAATATTAAAATTTTATTTTATAGACCCTTCACAACTGTCCAATTTGTCGGGAGAAAATCAAGAAAATTCGAGTCTTGAACGGTTCGACTCCCGTCAAAACGATTAAGCCACCAAAACTGATTCGGGTTGGATTTTAATCAGGATCGAAATCGAAATTCATTAATTTATTTTTGTTTTTATAGGAAAAGCGTGAGCAATTGGATACAGCAAATATCGATGGTCAATACGACACCATGTATTGCGAAATTTGCGAGCAGGCTACCGACGAGGCGCGAATGCTGATTTGTGATGCATGCGATCTCGGATTTCACATGTATTGCCTTCAGCCGCCGTTACGTGTCGTGCCGCGTGGTCTTTGGGAGTGCGAAACGTGTAGAAACACACACGGCCAACTATCAATTTCTTCCGCTTTTTCATCATTGACGCGAGGCCGTTCACGTGCTGCGAGATCGCGTTCTCGATACGAGGAAAGAGAAGTAGGGAATTTTTAATACATTTTTTTAAACTGATAAAGAAAAAATAAAATTATGTTTTAGGAATTTATTTCCCTTGACCATATTGACGATAAATCATTGACAATGAATCACGATGCAGACGAAGATGAGTTCGAGGAAGAGAGCGATGAAGGCAAATTTACAGACACATCCGAAGAGAGCGAAATCGACGATAACGAAACAAAGAATAATCGTATTGAATTTATAAGCGAAGATGAGCTCATTCTTCACGATGATCCCGATCAACCGTCCACAAGTTATCAGCCCACCGTGGTTCGAATAATCTTATTACTTTGGGATTGAAAGAGAATGTTTTTGGGTTTATTTTTGTTTATAATATGATTTGATGAAGACCATTTTTTAGACCTTCAAAGAGGAGATTAAAAAGGGACGAAAGGCGAAAAAGAAAACCTCACGAAAGACAAAACGACGCAAGAAATGCAATGGTGGCAAAAGTGGCAAAACGTTGAAGCGAAAACATACCCGAAGGCACAAAAAGAAGAAGAAAAAAGATTCTTCGTCGTCTCGTCGACGTGGCGGGGCATGTTTATGAGAATTGGAGACGGAAATGAATGAGTTGTTTGAAATTTTTTAGGAATCTATTGTTTTTATGAAAAAATGAATTTTCCAACTTATTTAAAAGTTTTAATATTTAAATTTATGAAAAAAAATATTTACAGCTTTATAAATTAATTAATATTTAGAAATTAGCAGACTTTAAAATATGAATAAGCTGGATTGGAATTTAATAAAAATAGCAATTAATAACATACAAAAATTTAAATTTTAAATTTTTTTGTTTTGTTTAAGAACAGAGAAAGTATAAGCGATGGTGCTCATCGGCGTATTGCCGACATTTGCGGCATCGATCTTCGACACAGTGATCGCTACAAATTGGTGAGACGTGGTAACGATGGCGCGGGCACGTCTCGCTCGGGCGGTTGCGCCTCGAATTTAGTGTTCGTCCCCGGTGCACCGGCTCGATTGGATTTGTTGGGGCGCGATTTGATTCCGCCGTCCGACAACCATGACGTGAATAGTGATCGATTGGAGAACCAAAAGTTGGGATTTATTTTTTGTTAAAAATAATCTTCGTATCACGTACGTAAAAACGAATAATTTTTTTGGGAAAATAATAAAAATTTTAAGAATTATTTTTAATTATTAGCAATGGGAATTCGCCAGTGCTTGCCACACAACGAAAGTCTACTGGATCTGTTTCGTTGTTGGACGAAATTTTGACAAATCAAAGCATAGTTCTTGCTCCTGGTAGGCTGTTAAAAGTGAGTCGAGACGGCACACTTCAGAAGACCGATCAGCTATGCGAATATCTCGATCGAAAGAACAGAGTGTGTGAATGCTTTTTCTTTTTTTTTCTACTACATGTACCTTTAATGTTAATTCCTATTTTTAGAAAACCGAATCAAAGACAGAAAAAAATTCAATAAATAAGGCAAAATCAAGCGAAATCCTTTCATGCTCATCAACATTGTTGGCTATAAGTGATGCAACCAAAATCTGTGATTCAGCACTGGATGAGAACAAAAAAAGTCACAAATCCTTTAGAATTGATGTTTTCGCATCGAATAAACAACAATACGGAAATTCGTCAAAAATTGGACTTATTGATAAATTTGTATCAACTCTGTCATCCACAAGTTCCAAAGCTAAACAAATTCAAAAAAATTTTGATGCGGGCAGTGGACAAATTACTGCGAGTTTTTGCGCCATCGATACCAAAAGCGACAAGCCAATGGTGAAGCCGGACGTAGTATGTGATCAAATTTTTCTTGCTAAAAACGAGCTTTTATAAAAAGATTGGCTAAATTTTAACATTAACATTTTTATCACTTTTTTATTTTTTTTAATTACTCTAATTTCGCGTGTATAAAGCCGTTTTGAACCAAATTTAAATTGGCGCCAATAAGTTCATTCTGTTTCGTATCGGATCCAAGCGAGTCCAAATTTTGTGCCCACTTTTATAAAACCGAGACAAAGGCGGGCACAAAATTTGAACCTACCAACGGATCCGATGAACTCATTGGCGCGAATTTAAATTTGGCTCAAAACACCCGGCTTTATACACGCGAAATTAGGGTACATTTTTTTCAAAAACTGAAAATTTTTCTAATTTTAAAGACTTTCATTCTATGGTTATGCCTAATATTTTTGCTTCATTTTTTTTTCATTTCTAGTCCAATAATATTCAATAAAGCATTTTTTATACATATACATTTTGTATGTCATCTTATTTGTTTACGTATGTGTAACTGTGAATGTATACTCGAATCTCTAGAAAATTTTTTGAAACTAATTTTCGATTATTTTTACAACGTTTAATTTATTTTACATAATAATAACAACACATATCGATGATGCTAACGTGCTTTGAAATTTTGTTTAGTGAACATTATTACTATTTTTATGGTATTGACTAGTAAATATTCGAATTGATCGTAAAATCGCCGGTAATTTTTATTTTTTGTCCCATAAATTGGGGGCTAGTCATTCTTTGTCGGATTCGCCACGGCTCCCACTGCCACGACGCTGTTTTCTTCTACGGGATCGAAACCGCCGAAACGTGAACGGAATCGGCCCAGCCGATGGCAACCTCAATCGGCTGAACAGCATCGACCTGACTCTTCATTCGCTCTAGATGTGCGGGATAAAACCGGATCCATGGGGCATTCGGTTCCTGCTGTCGATTCAATTGATCATCAATCCTCAATTGATCGACCGTCGACGAGCGGGACTAATATTAATAATAATGCCACTTTGGATCCAATGACAATGGGCTTTCCGCTTCAATTTTCGTCAATGAATACCGGCCTAATGAAAGCCCCCGATGTTGTTACTTCGAGTATGATTCCGTCGATTTTTCCTCTACCCTCTCTTTATTCAACAGCAAATAATCCATCGGCGAATCCATTCGAATTCCTAATAAAACAATCACCATTAGTTAACAACATTCTGAATCAATCTCGACCTCAAACCGGTTTCAACAACAACTCGATACCGATGAACATGAATTTGGATGCACTACAAACAGGTTAATTTTCTTTCTTTAAAAGTATTCTGCTATTCTGTTAACGTTTATTATTATTAATCTTAATGAATTTGCTCATCAAATCATAAATCTTTTTTAGATTCAAACGTTATTTTACAACGTCTATTGGCTGGGGGAAATTCATTGACGACTACATCTAATTATCTTAATTTGTTGCCTCAGTGCTCGGCTAGTAACGACTCAGTAACGTTAGGAAACATTCCCACACTAAATACGCTTTTGAATTCCAACAACGTCAACTTTACAGAACTATTCAGCTCTGTGCCCTCTACCATTAGCAACAATATTACTAGCAATACAAATACTAACAATAACAATTTCACAACTCCATTTGCATTGTCCAATCTATTAAATTTAAATCTATCAACGAATCGAAGCAATTTGTCACTTTCGATTTTGCCCAATTTACCAACATTCACGGACGCTGGAAATTCCACATTTTTGACGCAGTTTTTGCAACAGCAACAACAACAGCAATCGCAACAACTTCCGCCGAATCCTGCACAGCAGCAATTTTCACTAGGAGCTGGCGACTTGAATTCGTCGTTACGTCAACAACAACAACAATCCCATCCCAATCAGCAAGTCGATATCTCTTTTCTAACCAGCTTTCTAACCAAGCCACCACCACCGACAATACAGCAAATAATATCGACAGCAAACAGTCTTAATAACGGTGTTACGATTCCGCCGCCACCGCCCATCACGTTGGATCACCTGCCACAGGTTCGACTTGCGAATTCGTTTAAATGCGAAGATTTTACTTAAATCAAATTAAATTGTTTTTATTTTCATTTTGGCGAAGATTTTTCTTCTCTTAAATCAAATAAAATTGTTTTTATTTTCATTTTGGTCGGTCTTGTCATTTATTTTTTATAATTACCATTATTTGTTTTTCATTATTTGAATTCTATAAATGAAAGTCTTTGAGATATAGAAAAATGGGATTTATCAACTGGATTGGACAATTTGAAA
Source organism: Bradynema listronoti (assembly GCA_024678965.1). Lineage (NCBI taxonomy): Eukaryota > Metazoa > Nematoda > Chromadorea > Rhabditida > Allantonematidae > Bradynema > Bradynema listronoti. Next base: position 4,058,181 of record JANLNO010000007.1, on the reverse strand, counting down.
ATTCAATTCTTAATATAAAAAAGATTTATCAAATAATTTTATTTTGTGTTTGTTCGGAAACATTGTTCTCTTTTCTAGGTCGGCGACTCGCCTATGGACATCGAGGACGACGATAATGAGCCCAGCTCTTCGTCTGTGCCCAGAACCGCAGATAAGCAATTTTCGCCCTCATCGACCACCGTGACGCGGAAAGACCATCGAAGCGAGACGACTAAAATGGCGGACGCGGCAATGAAAGTGGCGTTAAAGCCATACTTTACGTACGTGGTTCTTATCAGCTATATTATCGTGTTAACCTTTAAATTAATACTAAGTAGTCACGATTTTATTGTAATAAATTATTAATTATAATTATTAATTGTCAGTTTTAATATTTTTTTCAGAAAGCGAATGATCTCCAAGGACGAATACAAGGAGATTATGAAAAAGGGCGTCGCGAAGCTCCGCGAAAAAAACGAGCTAAAGCCGGAGAAGGTGGAAAAATTTGTAAAGCAATACGTCGAGTTGATCGCGAAACGTCGTCAGAAATGAGACCAACATTATGCATATTTAAAAGGAGTCAAATTTTTGAATTGTTGTTTTTTATATCGGCCACTTTTTGCTGACATTTCAAAATTTTTATATATTTTATGATTTTTTAATTTAAAGAGTTTTTAATTCAGAATTCGATCGGACCTATCTGATATCTGATTTAGTAGCTTAATAATTTAATATTAGTTAAACCTGTTAAATAAAACTATAAGTTTTAAGAAAGGATCTTTCAATGGCCAAAACATACAAATTGTGAAAAACATATATTTTTTACCCCTTTTTTTTAAATTTGTTATATGTTTTTATTAATTTGTATATTTTTGTAAATTTCGATATTTTTGGAGCCAACAAATGAACTTTATTCAAATCTGCAAGAAATAAATACCCATAAATTCAATATTGTTGTTTTTGGAGTTATAAAATTTATGTACATAAGACACGTGATGGTAAAAGGATGAGATTGTCTTCCTAAAGTTGTTGGTATTATGGACTTTGGCCGGGTGGGTAGCACTTCAATGACAGCCTGTATTTTTGAACGGCGGCCGTGTTGTCGACTCGATTGAATAATGCTGGAATATTGGTCTCGGTGTGCTCGCAGGCCATGTGATGGAGAACGAGCCGGTCCTGTTTCGCTGTCGTACCTGTAATAGCAAAATATTTTATTGCGACTCATTAGAAGTTTTGGCAATTCCCCTCCCCTCCCATTTTAATTAAATTAGTAGTAATCACAACTTTTTTTTGTTAAGGTATATGAACTAAAGCAAAATTCTTTGATTTTTTAATCATTAAAAAAAATTACTTCTGAAACGTTTAATAACGAGATTTGTGCATTCGCCCGGCTCGATGAACACAAATACAGGATCGACGCGGAAAAGATCGATGTCGCTACATTTTATCTAAAAAATGTGTTATGCATTTTGTTTTACTTCAATTTAATTAATTTCTAAACATAGTGAGTGACTTGCGCTAAATAAAACAATTCAATGTTCATGTTATCTTTAAAAAAAGAAAAAATAGTTTTAAAATATAATTTTTACCTTTATTGCGAGTCGCTTTTTGCCCAGATTTACGAGCATATGCTCAGAATAGCCGCCGCTCGTCGAAAAAATGGCTGTTTCAGGATCCACGTCCAAATGAACGTCCCGTCGTTCGTTGTCATCTGGCGTATGTTGTATAGCCATGCTCGACAAGAAAAAAATTTATAAATAAAAATTAGAAAAAAATTCAATCAAGTCTAATATTTTACAAAGCTACAAAGGAATTGAATTTAGTACATAGAAATTTAAAAGAGTTTATGAAGTTAAAGAAAAATAATAATTAAAGATAAAGAAACGAGTAAAGCAGAAAATGTAGGTATTATGTACATTTAAAGAAAATGAAAGTTTTTCAAAAAAGTGAAATAACTTGATACTTCTTTTCTATAATAAACGTCAATTCATCCAAAATTTTGAACTCTAAATTGGTTTATAGTAAAAGTATTCTGTTGATAATTGTAGAACAGGGATATTTTGTAAAAAACTCTATTTTTCAGTTTATTAATTTCAATTTTTATTTTTTAGATAGTTTCAAAATTTTATTTTTTTAAAATTTTTTTTTAATATTTTTAAGGTTTAATTTGAAAATTTATTCCAAATTAATGTTTTTTCGACTAATATTATCTTACATAAAAATATCTTTACCGACAAAATTATAATACACATCTATACTATTATTTTTGACTTTTTTTGATAAGAAAAAATTATTATCATTATATATTAATTTTCTAAAATACTAATTTTACCCTTTTTTCAATTATTTTTGAATTGTAATACTATCTTGATTATTTCCATTTTTCCATTTATACATATTTATATCTAATTCAAGCTTTGATCAATATTTTTGATTTTATAAAATTGATATTGTTCTAAAAACAAGGTTATGTTTTTCTTAATGATTTTATAGTTTGTACCTCAAAAAAAGAAATATTTTGGACGATAAAAATTTTCCTGCCCAAAAATTAATTTTATCATTCCATAATTGAGTTTTCTTTTATCAATGGCCAAATCGGTGTGCAATGGAATTTAAATTTTTGTCTTATTTAACATTGAAAAAAATCTTATTCGGCACAATTTGAAAACTTCTTTATTTTATTTTTTAATATTAGTAATAGCAAAATATTTTATTGCGTTAATATTAGGTACTTTGTGATTGTTTTTTCATCGAAGAAAAAAAATGAAAAATATTTTTAATTTTTATTTTTTGTCAAGCTTTAATTTTTTTAAATTGGTTTTGGCAAATTTTCACTCATTCAATCTAAAGTATTATTCAAGCGAATTTGGTTTAGTCTCATTGTCAATGCGTTGATCGCGTTACAACATATTGAAAACATGAGAATGAGAATAAGAACGTCCTTGAGCTTTACTCTGATTTATATATCATTCTATTTTTGCATATTTTTTTTTTTTGATTTTCAATATTTCTTCAAATAAAATAATTTTTTACACTTTTGACTTATTTATTTCATATTGATAAATTAAAACTTTTTCTAAATTTGAATTTTAATCTCTGGTAATAGTTGATTGTTTTTCAATGTTTGTTTTTATCAATGTACTTATCGCATTTAGGAATGATGATTTCGAACTTGAGCAGAGCTCTTCGGACCTTTTTAGTCCTCATCATGGGCCTGACATGCATTCACCAACTCCCATATTCCCAAGCCGCTAATGTGTTGCTAATGCCGAGCTCCATATTTCCGGTACATCGTTATAATATGCGTGTTCTCGCCGAGGAGCTTCTCAAACGAAACCATTCCGTGAGCTGGTTCGAATACGGTCTTACAAAGGTCGGTATTTATTTTTATGTTTTTGAATTATCATCTTTTACATATTATTTATTTTATTTGCGCATAAAAAATTTTCTCCTTATTAAATGAAAATTCGATTTAAAAATTAAAAATTTTTGTATTTTGTGCTCAAAATTTTCACGTCAAATTCGAAATTTTATAATACAAAATTTCACACTTGATTTGATTTTTTTTTCGATTTTGGCAGAAAAAATAAATTGTTTTTGCATAGAATTATTTGGTTTTCTATCTAGTTACATTTCTGGAGTTAAAAAAATTATAAATACATATTTTATCTGCCCAAATTTAGCCCTTCATTGAACTTCCATCAGACATGAACGAGATTTTTGTGAAGGTCCATCTAAATAACCAGGCTAAGGATCTTGACGATCTTTATGTGCATCGCAATCACAGCATATACCAACGTGAATGGACCGACTACAATTTTTGGTTGGGGGAATTACTTTTTAGATATTTTGCACATTACTTTTTTTGGAAAATTTTTCTATTTTCATTACTGTTGACAATTTCTCTTATTTTATTATTTTTTAAGGTACGAGGCGGAGCATACGGCCGCATGGTTGGCTAGCATACGAATGTGTGATGCGCTGCTGGCTATCGGCAGCAAAAGTCGTGTCGCTTTTGACGCGTTGGCAAGACGCAATTTTGACGCTGTCGTATTGGACGACCAATTCAATCCTTGCGGACTCATTCTTACCGCTCTGCAAAAGGCAATTTTCGTCTATTGGTCGATGACTGGCTTGCGGACGGAGTCAGCGTGGGCCAATCACAGTCCTAGTCCACCGTCTTATGTGCCCGTGCCCGGAACTGGGTTAGTATCATTGAAGAAACCAACTTTAAATACATACATATAAAAAAACATTAAAATTGGCCTTTAAAATTTTTTGAACCCTTAGTATTGCTAAAAACTTTGTTTTTTTTGTTCATTTAAAATGTGTTATAAGCCTAACGGACGAGCTAAACTTTTACGAGCGCTACTACAACATGGCCGCATATCTCCGCCAACTATACGTTCATCAGCATTTGGTTTTGCGTCGGATTGATGGACTCGTCACCGTATGTTCCTCTCTTTGATCCTTAATTTTTGGTTGAAACTACCTCTTTTTAGAAATATTTTCCGGCCGAAAATCTACCCGAGGCGTTCTACATGGAGCGAAACGCATCCATCAACTTTGTTAATCATCCGCCCATTTTTGACTTTGCACGAGCCTACATGCCGCGCGTCAATTTCGTCGGCGGACTCCACTGCCGAAAGGCCAAAGCATTGCCAAAAGTTTTTAATTTTTATTTATCTTAAAAATTTTGTGTATTATTTTTTGTATTAAAATTTTTTTAATGTAATCAAAAAAAAATGTTTTAAAGGTTTTGGCAAATTTTGTGGAAAAGTCGAGTGATGAATTTGGCTTTATTCTCATCTCAGCAGGTTTTTCAAATCACTGGAAAAATGCGCCCAAAGAGGTTGTGGTAAGTAGAATTTTTTTTATTTGATTCAATTTCTTTATTTTGAACTACTAATTTATTTGTGAACCTTAAAGTCTTTAATTATAAGTAAATTTTATGATAGATCATAAAAACAGATTTTATGTTCAGGAGGAGCTTCTAAAGGCAATTCTTCGCAGTGAAAATATGCGCTTTGTTTGGCAATATGATGGACCGGCGATTAGCCAACTTCCGTCCAATCTCTACGTAGCCAAATGGCTACCACAACAAGATCTTTTGGGTATGTATTAATTAAAATTTGATAATGATCCTATTCATTTATTTTTACACTTAATTGTTCACAAAAAAAAATTCAATTTATGTTAAGGCCATCCCAAATGCCGGGCACATGTCTCGCATGGCGGACTGAACAGCGTCATCGAAAGTGTATGGCACGGCGTGCCGATTTTGGGTTGGCCACTTACGGCGCTTCACTATGACAACTTGCTGCGTGTTACAGCCCGTCACGCGGGACTAATGCTTGAGTCGAAGCGTCCGAACGCCGAGGAGCTTTACTCTGCGCTCAACCGCATCTACATTCGACACTATCGTGATGAAATGCTCGTCTTTCAGGTACGTTTTTTCTTCAATATTTCTCGAGTGGAAATTTTTAATTTTTTTTTAATTTTAAAAATATTATTTTACGTATTTTTCAGGACATGGTCATCGACGTGCCCTACACGGAACTTAATCATTCCGCGTTTTGGGTGGAGTTCATCATCCGTCATCAGGAGGTACCGCACGCTCGCTCCGGTGCCGACGAGCTCTACATTCTCGAGTACTTCTTGCTCGACGTAATTGCGTTAGGCGTTGCCGTTGTCGTTGGCGTTTTTTACGGCATTTACTGGACAGTGTCATTTGTATGTCGACGCGCTGTCGCCAGCGCATGTCGGCGACGCGTAGTCTTCGACAAGTCATCGACCGTATTGAAGGAAGAACAGCAGATGCCAAAGCAGAGTTCTTCTTTATCATCGGAGAATAAAGATTTGCGCCGGCGAACGGCCGGAAAATCCACGAATGAATGAAATTTTTTCAATATTTTGCATTTTCAAGCCATTCTTTTTCATTTTTAAAGTTTTTTTTTTGCAAAGTTGTAAACTTTAAAATTTTATTAAATAAAGCATTTTCACTACTGATGCTCGTAAGATATGGAAACAAAAAGGACCAATTCCCTTCTCGAGGAGACATACCAGACCTACTTAAATATTCGAATTTGAAATATTTTTAAATTTTTTTCATTTTTTTTTGGCATTCTATTTTATTTTTAAAAATTTTTGAAAATTGGACAACTGGGAATCTGTTTCTTATAGCTTGGGACATTTGTGCCTCTAACAATTATGTTTTATTTTTGAGAATTAGCTATCTTTGAGACATTTGTATTCTAAAATATGTTTTTTTAAGTTAAAAAACATTAAAAAATTTTGACAGCAATTATTAGCTACTACTTGTCAAATTTTCTTAAACACGTAGTTTCGTTTTCAATCTTAAGCCAATCGGTTTATTTTATTAGTTTTTCTAATTTATTTTTAGGCCATCGGCGTGACTCGAAAATCCCTTCCAGCAGGACTACTTTTCGATGACTCGAAAATGATCAATCTCATCTTTATAGCGATTCTTTTCCTCGTCGCTTTGCTGATCATTCGCGGCTCGCCGCCACCTTCGCGAAAATAGCTGAACTTCACACAAGTGGGTTTATAAAAGAAAATTAATAGATTTTTCTTTATTCAAAATTTTGGACCCTGAATTACGCAGCGTCACAATCAATTTTTTTGAATTCAAATAAAATACAACCGGTATTTGTGCGGAGTTCTTTTCTTAGGCTGCTATCCAATTTAGGACAAGCTCTATTTTTTCTGTATCTTATCTAACGGTACAGAATTTTACACTGTTTACGATTTTACTATTTTTTTGCTTGTCTTCGGTTTATGTATGTATGTGTAAATTGTATACACTTGTTTTCGATCTGCATTATATATTTCCATCTTCCACCCTTAGTGATATAGATAATAATAAAAATAATCATTTTAATATTCTAATACTATTTCCATTAAACGGAATCGAAGGATCATTCGACCCTAGGACTTTCACTTTTAAAAGATAAATGCGAGTATTTTCAATTATTTATTTTTTAATATTTTTATTTTTTGTCTTCTTTTTTCCATCTTATTTAAATTTTATTTTTTAAACATCTACAATTTCTGCACTTTTTAAATTAAACTTGAAATGAAAATCAAATGCACTAAGGGAAAAAATATTAAAACTTAATAATTGCAAAACTTTTGAGATTTTTTGATGTAAAGTTAAATTAAAATGTGTGGGCTCTATATCATTTTAGATATATCCAATAGCTTAAAATAGTTAAAAAATAGTTCTTAAATTTCTTTTTTATGTTCGTTGACTTGATAATTCAAATATTATTGTAAAAATTTTGCTTATTCTTTTAAATGAGATAGTGCCCCTAATATTTTAGTAAATAAACAATAATTAGTCGGCAAAGAGATCATCGATTCTGTTCACGAACGCATAAATTTAGAGGTTCTTCGTCAGAATTCATAACTTCTAATTTGTAGTGATCCACATAGAATAACTCTCTCGTCGATGATATTTGTGGCATACTTTGGAGACTCGAATTTTCGTAATTGTTTCCCATTCTTTTCATGTTTAGGGACGAATATGGGACTTGATCAAGCGGCTGGGAGGGACGCTCAAGAAGATATGCAATTTCGCGATGAGTTTCGTGCAGTGAATTCCCGACATTACTATCAGTCGATGCGTCGCGAGACTTTGTTCCATGACCATAGCAGGTGCGTTTTGCCGCCGTCGGAGATGCAAAAAGCGACGATTGGTCCAACGCGCGTCGCAAATTCGGTAGATCTGTAAAGAAGATAATAGTCAGAAGTGAGTTTTAGATTTTTTTCATCTTAGTGCTATAAAAAAACCTACCAGCAGAAAATGAACTGCTGTTGCCATTGTCTTCTCGTGAAGCCGTACTACTACCGCTTAGAGACGTCGCAACGTTCGCTAAGGTCGCCAGAAGTTCGTTGTTGAGGCGTAAACCTTGCGAAAGATTCATTGTTGAAGCAGTTAACTGATTTGATGCATGAGATCCAGCTTGATAGTCCTGTCGAGTTTGATGTCGTAAATGGTTTAACGGCGGGCTACTCGAAGAACGCCGGCGCTCACCTTCTCCGTAATACAATAGGCTACGGTCTCGTAACGATTCGGAACTTGTTTCCAAGTCGATTTCCAGACCTGTAGATGTTATTAAAGTGCCAGTTCCGTTGGTCGACGATAAAGTCACTAGGCTCTGATGATGCTGAGGTGATTGGAAAAAATGATGTGATTGGACGTGTGTCTGTTTTCGTAGATCCCCTACCGATGTAGATGCCGAACGAATATTAGTTTCATCTATTAAATGCCTTCGTTGTTCATTAGCATTTTCGATTCTAGGTCCCGAATCTACCACTCTATTTTCATGATGAATCTCGAAAATAGACCTAAATAGGTGTTGATCTTGCATACACACAGTAATTGAATGAAGCAGCGCCGAATGAGCCCCATTAAGAGCTCTTAGCTCGGCGAACGATGCAAACAAGGATTGGTTTAGTGAGCAGCTGAAGGGACTTGGTTGTTGGGCGGGAAAAAGTTGGCTCTGTAGAGTGCACCACAACTTTTGCTGAAGCATTTTCAGAAGTGGAGCCTGTTGGAGGCTTGTCATAGAGGCAGATGTTCCCATTCCTCCACCGGCACTATCAGGCTGGCATAGAACTAACGCACAAAATAAAGCTGCTCGTCCATCGTCGATACCGAGGACCCTGAACATTTGGAATTTTTTTACATAAATTAAAATCATCTAAAGAATTAGTAATAATAAAGCATACCGAAATCGTTGCACGAATTCCACCGTAGACGTGCGTAATCTGTTTAATTCGTTCGCATTTACTGTAGCTGCATTGAGTTCATCAATTAACAACAAATCGGGAATTATCATAGCGTCGAGAAAATCATGTGGCTCACCATCGACACGCTCGATTCGCAATGAAGCGAGTCGTAAAAGGAGTATTTGAAAGGCGGCATTCTGAAATATAATACATGATATACTTTTTTGCTTTTACTGAAGAAGAAACTTTTTCATTTATTTTCTTGACGAGGTTAAATTACTATTATACACACACCTTTAAAAGTTGGACGCAATCACATTTGTCTAGAAGAGAGAAGCCGCGTACGATACCAGCAAACGCCGCCACAGCGCCGACGAGACGCAAATAGGCAACTCGTCGTGTTGATATATCACGGTGCAAAGCACTTTCAATGAGATTCCGCACATCAACCGCAAGTTGCGCAAAGCCATTTGCTGCTTCAGCCGCAAGTGCAACATCGTCCTCTAGTGCACTGGCGAGCGAGTCCATTCGCGATCGGATTGACGCGCGTTGCATCTCCTCCGCCAACTTTACCTTTTCGCGTTTTGGCACACGCCCGAATCGAACCGCTACATATGTATAATGTCGATATACTTATTTTTTACAGCTATTTTTCAATGACAGATTTACTTTTTTACTGCTCTCAAAATTATATTTAAATTAATTTTTTAAATTTTTTGTTATTTTTTTCGACCAAATTTCCATCTTATTTTTTATATTTTTTTGATGTAATTAAACTAACCTTCAAAAAATTGATTTTTACTCGAAAAATGTGTCATGCTGATATTAAATTTTTGAATTTGTAACTTGTTTTAACATTGTATTGCATGTCTGTTATTTTAGCTATTTTATGTTTGATATTGTATTTAAAAACGTGAGTATTTGATTTTATTTTTTCCTAAAATTTTCCCCGCGTTTTTCAATTTTTTTCCTATTTTTTCGAAATGACCTTGTAACCTCTCAAAATAAAATCGAAAAAAAACGAAAGAATTATTTATTTAGTTCCCAATTTTTTTTCTTTCTTTTTTTTCATTTTTTTCTTTCCATCTTTTTATTGCATTTTTCTTTTTTTTTCTATTCTTTTTCATACTTTTTCTTCCATTTCACAAGTCAGATTCTTAAAATTTTGTCCTCATTTTTTCCTAAAAAAAAATATTTTCGTCTCAATGCGCAAAAAAATAATTTTTTGATTGATATCGTTTTGACGAAAAATTTGGAACACGAATCACATCACAAATCATTTCAGACATGACATCATTTATTTATAAATGACATTTTTTTGAATACTCAAAAAGTGGATGACCTAATGATATTTGTCGAGAATGATCGTGTAATGATAATGATATCAAAATTAGATGAAAGATCAAAATTGCAATTTTGCCAAAAAATATCGAAAAAATTTTCTACAAATTTTCCTGTAATTTTTACGGGACAAAATTGAATAAAAATGATAAAATTGGTATTTCTTTATATTTTTTAGATAAATATTTGTGACTTTACGTTGGCTTTCCAAGTTTAGTAATTTAGGGATAATATCCGGAATATTATACCTTTTTCAAATCATAAACCCAAAAATAGTTTCACCTACCATCTCGGGACATTCCAACGGCTAGACATTTTTGAAAGCGGCAGTCCTGACAGCGGTTACGATTGGCTCGAACAATCGCGCACTGTTGACTGCGCGCGCACGGCTTATATTGTATTTTTTGTTGAATGGAACGGCGAAAAAAGCCCTTAAAAAGCATTTTTAAGATTTTAGCCGATCTCGGGGAATTGGTCTCTTTTTAATCTATTAAACTATGAAAATCCATTATTAATTCTCCACCTTGCATCCTTCGCAACTATTAATGCCGTAATGAAATCCTGACGCGTTATCCGAGCACACCTGGCATAGTAGCACGCCCTTGCCATCAGCTCCGAAAAAATCTAAATTTTTTGAAATGAAATCACTTTTCAATTATTTGAAATATCTCTAATTGATAATTGAACTTTTTCAATTTTTATTTTATTTTTTATTTGTTTTTTGCATTTTTATTCTCATCAATTTTAATTCTCACATCTTTCACCCCTCATGATATTCATTTTTTTCTTCATTACATTCAATTTCTCATATAGATCTGAATCAAATCCAGATGACCGGTCTCCCATTTCATGTATGTGGATTTAATTGCTGATTGGTAAGAAACAACATTGCAAAAACAGCTAAAAAATTGTTTTTGAAATACAGAAACAATAATAAAACCGGCTAAAAACTAATTTTTTTCTAGATTTAAATGCATATATGAGGGATAAATGAAATCTCATCCTATATTTCTTTCTTGTTTCTTGTTTAGAATTACATACAAGTTTGTTGTTTTTCTCTCTTTCCTTTCTTCTTCGTTTATTTTATTTTCACCCACTTTCTTTGTATGAGAAATTTGTTTATCATTTTCTTAAAAATTTTAATATCTCTAATTGTTTCTTTTTTTCTTTCTTATTTTTTTCCTTAAATTTTTCCCTAATAATTTTTCACAAAATTAAATTGATCAGAGATCAAAAAGACAATTTTGCGCGTATCCCCCAGCGAAAAAAAAATGATAAAAAAAATTAGACGTGAACCGTAACAACAATTTTTTCACCATTAAATTTGAATTTTTTCATACTTTTTTCGGTGTTCACCTAAAAAATTTAGAAAAAATGCTAAAATCAATTAAGAAAAAAGCAACGAACATTAGATTTGTGTTAAATTGTTATTAAATTAACTGTTCCACAAAAAATTTTTTGATTTCTGATTATAACTTTTTTTGAAAAATATCTAATATTACTTGATAAAAAATTAAATCAAAATATTTTTAAAATTTAAAAAGTTTTACGTGTTGCTCCGCTGTAAGTTGATGATATGTTTGCAGCGTTGGCACTGACTTCGGACCTGCTGCCACCGGCAGGCAAGAGTGCAGTTAGCGCGCGCGCAACTATTGTATCGAATGAGCATATTGATGAGAGTTCGCTGTCAATTACAGTCGTGTCATCGTGTGTGTTTGATGAAGAGGCTTTTCCGTGATTAGCTTTTTCTTGTTTTTGTTGTTTTGTCGTTTGTTGTTGTTGTTGAGACTTTTCCGTATTTTTGCCATTTATTGATTTTCCATTACCGTGTTTGATGTTAATAATTGTATTGTGAAGATTACCATTTTTGCTCAACTGTAAATTTTGCGCATTAAATTCACCAACATTACCATAATCCACTTGGTTGTTCATTTTGGCATCACTTTTTATTGTGGTGCTTAAAGTATCAGCATCTAACTGAATATCAGAAGAACTTTCTTCGATTTGTAATTTATCATTTAGCCTCGAATTTCGATAATCGACTATTGGTTGTGGATGAGTTAAAGGGCGAAATGCAGAAGAGCTCGGATCCCGAAGAGATTTTATAGATTCTCCCGTTGAGGTAAAGTTGTCCTGTTTGAAAGCCCTCGACACTGTGGCACTTTTAAACATATCTTTGGCATTAGCGTTCGCCTTACTTTGTCCGAGAATATCGTGTAGAATAATCGACGTGCGCATCATTTCCTGTGCGTTCAACAGCTCCTGTAAATGAGCCAGATTGAGGAGTGCAGCGGTATTATTGCCTTCAACAATTAAATTCGATGACGGAGCGAAATTTAAACCGGTTAAGCTTGAATTGGCGTTTGATGCGTTCAAAAATGGAGCGCTTCCGCGTGCTGCCGCGACAAGTTGTACGGCCAGCTGGGCAACATCAACGTGTGCACTGGTGTTTGCCATATTTGACGGTATATTTCTTTGAGGTTCTTCATCCGAAGTAAAATTCTGAAGTTCCGTTTGGAAAGAATGGCTAGCTTCTTGATCTCGTTGAAGTGCATTAATCGAATCTGTTGATTTGAATATGGAATTATTATTTTCTTTGTAGAATTGGTATTGATCATATTGACTACTTATTGTTTGCTGCTGATGTTGAAGTCTTAAATCAGTGCCGTAAATTTGTCCCAATGACCTAAAAAGCTCTCCGCTGGATGTTGAGAGCTCCGAAGATGTGGACGCAACAGAGTGATCGACAGTTATGCCGCTGCCCCCGTTGGCCTGTGAGTGCACATAAGATGGTGATGGTGAAAAATGAAGTGGATTAAAAAGATCGTATTGCCCACCGCCTGTCTTAATTGCACATTCAACAGATGCGCTAGCCGTAGCCGTTGCTGTAGTTGTCGGCGTGATCTCGGCATCGAACACGGCCGACTCGGCGACAGCCGCAATTGGCAAGCGAAAGTGCGCGTCGAAAACAGGCGAAATTCGAACGGGTTCCTTTGTTCCACCTTCATCAGATTGATTATCGGCGTTGTGCAGCGAATTTCGAGTAATTCCATTAGCGCCAGCGCTTTGAACCCGTTTTAATCCTAATTCTGTAATGGTAGAGCGAATATTGGCTTCTACCATTGAACAATATTCTAAACTACTGCCGGACCGCGTGTTATTGGAACCTAATGTAATATTCGAGCTCTGCTTACAGGAGTCCATAATTGAACAATCGGCGGATGCCAGCTGCTGCAGCGGTATTGAACGCGTCGCATCGGCGTGATTTTGCAGCCATAGCGACGACATCTGAAAAATCTATATGTATATGTAATAATGTATAATATCTTGCTTCACATTTTTTTGAAATTCTAAAGAGTGATTATTTTTGCATATTTTTTATTTACCAATGTTTTAAATGACCATTTTTGAAACAGATTGTTTAATACAATAATTGTGACAATAATTCAGTACAGTAATCATTTTTGCATATTTTCATAACGCACTAAAGCAAAAAAAACAAAAATTAGCGAAATGATTCATGCGCAAAATACGCGTGAAACAATTTTTTTATTTTCTTCTCCGTCATAAAGCAGGTTACGGTGGTTTTATCGCGCATATGCACATGCACTCAAGGCAATTACGATATGCTTAAAACGTGTTTTTGAAAAAAAAGAAAAAGTTACATATACCCTTTCACTTTTCTTTTTTAGCTTTTTGTTTTGAAACTTTTTAAAAAAACTTCTTTCTTTTCTTTCAGTTTATTTTTGATTTTTTTTTCCTTTTTTTATTCTTAATTTTTTCAACTTTCTAAAAATATTTAAATATCAATCGGTTTACTATAAATTAGACTATTTATAACTTACAATTTGTTATAAAAAAATTATTTTTTATTGATAAATTTTAAAGAAATACGTGGAAAAATGGCATAAAATACAAAAGAAAATTAACTTTTTGATAATTCAAGTAAATTTTTAAATATAAAATGTGAAAATTAAATCTATTTTTGGTTTGTTTAACTAAAATTAAAACAATATAAAAACAATATTATCGTTGTGATTTGAATAAAAAAAAACTAAAGAAAAATTTTTCAAAAAGTGGGTAATAATTTTAAAAAATCAAAAGAAAGAAAGTGGAAAATCGACGATCCATTTCTGCAAAAATCCGCAAAATGAAAGCGAATAAAATTAAATCGAAATTAAAATTGATGAAAACGAGAAAGAGAAGAATTGAAGGAGCGAAAATGAAGAAAATTGAGAAAGAAATAAGAGAAGATAGAGAAAAGAAAAAAAGGGAGAAAAGGCTGGTAGAAAGTTGTTTAAAAAAGAAAATTTGTGTAGAGAAATAAAAATAAATAAAAATTTATGTAAGAATAAAAAAGTAAAGAATTAAGTACAAGGTCAATCAAAAGAAAAAGAAATAGAGAAAGCGAAAAGGATTTGAAATCAAAACATTCAAGAAAAAGACTCAAAATCGAGGTAAAGTAAGTCGCAATACACTTAAAAAAGGAGGAATGGAAGAGAAATGACGATGTAATTATTTGAATTTGAATCGAAATCTACTTTCTTCTCCAAAAGGAAAATTCTTTTTTGCGCTCAAAAATTTACAAACTGAAAGTGGGGAAAAATGGACGGAAAAATAGGGGCAAATCGGGACAGCCGACTGCGCTGATTTTTTTTCTTCTCTTTCTTCGGAAAAAGAGAAAGGAAAGGAAATGAGTAAAGAATTGAAAAAAGAAGGTCAACAAAAAAGAATATGAAAAAGGATAAGAAAACGAATCAGAAAGAAAGAAAAATGAGTGATTGACGAAAAAAGCAGAAAAAAAAGAATTTGTAAGGAAAGGGATCAGAAAGAAAATAGAAACTTTAGAAAGAAAAAGTTAATAAAAAAGACGGAAACATTGAACTATAAAACACGTAGTACACGTACAATATAGCAAAAATAGTGTAGGGACATTGTAATTATGGTCATATCATTTTTGTCTATATCAAAAACAATGTCATTCGGTTAAATCATCATTTGAACGAATGAATAGTTATTTAATGAATTCAGAATTACGTCAATAACATGCATTCTATATTTATTATTAATTAATAGAAAATTATCGACTTCCCTAAACCCTCTAAATCCCCGAAATATTTGGCACCTGGTAAAAATTCAATAAAAATTATTAAAAAAAAATTTTGTATCTATTAGGACCCGATAAATAGTCTAAGAGGTCGGATTAAATAATGAACTTTAACTTTCAAATATCCAAATAATTACGATTTTAAACTTTTCGAATTTATACGGAAACCCTACAAAAAACTAGTTTACTTGTATATTTAATTTTTTTAATTAATTAAAATCCAAATCTGATTCGAATAATTTTCATTGAATTCATTGTTTATAACTTTGCTGATCACGAGTTTTTAACATAATATTAAAAATTTAAAAGGTCCAGTCAATTTTTATTTCATTCAAATTTTTTAACTGATCGAAAAAATTAGTTTTAATATTTTTAAAATAAGTTAAATTACCAAGTTTTAGGTGAAATTTTAAAAATCAATGAATCTTATGATTATATAAATATGTATTATTTTCTTTCTCTCATCCCTTTCTCTAGTTTTTTTCTCTATCACTTTTCATATTACAATCACAAATGTATTGAAAACTGAATATTTTTCGTCAGGAAAATTCGAAAATAATTCCAAAAAAATTTTCCAAAAATTTTTAAAAGGCTCGAATCAAGCCGGTCATCTTCTCTCCCGCCAACTCATCCTCTTTCCACTTCCCAAAAAAGAAAATTAAAAGCGAAAGTTTTTGCGAAATTTTTTTCAAAAATATTCAAATCGCTCTCCATTCATTCACCGAAAAATCAAATCGCCCCCTTTTTAAAACAGAAAAGAAATATAAATTCCAGTTTTTTGCTCATCAAAAATGGTTAAAAAATTTCCCACTTTTTTCATTCGTCTTCAATCATGTGTCTCCAAATTCAATCATCATCGTCATTGAAAAATATGGGGGAATCTTTTTCTTTATATCTCTTTTCCTCCTTCTGTATATAAGTGAAAGGAGAGGAGAAATAGAGGCTATTTCGAAAAGGAAATTTTTTTTCACTTTTGGAAAAAGCGACATAAAACTGGATTTCCATGTCAACAAAACAGAAGCAAGCAAAAATATATTTTTAAGGGTCGATTTTCGCGGAATTTCCATAATCAGCTAAAACGAAAAATGAAATAACGAGACAGAATTATAGATGAGAAGTGATTGGAAAGGTAAAGAGGAATAAAAATAATAGAGTGAAAAAAGAATATAAATTAGATTTAAAAAAATGAATAGAAAGGTTGAAAATTACTCGAAAATTAAAGCATTCCAGATAGCGTATACAATTCAAGGAATAACAAAAAAAGAGAATTGAAAAAAAAAGTTTGAGAATAGAATAGAATGCTTGAAAATTGGGATAAAAAGGAGATTTTTTAAATGGAAAATTACGCATTTTTAAGCTTTCCAAAGTTGAACTTGAATTTTCACTTTTGTGCTTTCTCTTTTTTCCACCATTTTTAATTTTTTTCCCGTTTCTACTTTCCCATAGAAGTACATTTATCCCGCCAATTTTCTAATGTAAAAATTGGGAAAAAATTTTATCTCGAGAATTTGATCCAGTCTTCCGAGCCCGAATTTTAAAATACATTAAAAATTGATTTAAAAAATTAAAGTAGAAAAAATTTGTTTAGGTACAATTTCAATTTTTAAATTTTATAAAAGATTCAAATTTTTTCGAGTTCTCAAAATAATTATGCAATTCAACGAAAATAGCAACTTTTTTGTTTGATCACTTTTAAAAGGTTAATAAGGAACATTGAATTCATTTCAAAAATTTTTGGTTCAATTTTAAGTTGAAAAATAAAAGGAAGAAATTAAGGAAAGAAATGGAATAAGTTTTGAAAAAAAAATAAAAAAAATAGAATATAAAAAGAACAAAGTGGATTAAAATAGAAAAAAAAGGGGAAAAAATAAAGAAATAAATTAAACCGATAAGTACAAAATCGGAACGTTTCTATAGAAAAAGAGAAAATTACTGTAGAAAAATGGAACGAAATAAAATAATGGCAAATTGGAAAAATCTTCAAGGCCGCTTCCATTTCCCTCAAAATTTCACTTATTTTTTTCCTTTTTTCTATTTTGTTCCAAAAATAGAAAAAATTTAAGTTGAAAAATCTTAAAAATTATTATTTTAATCTTTAATTTAACATTATAACGAGATAATGAGGCTTTAAAAAATATTAGGTATAAAGAAAAAAAAATCAATTTATAAATTCTAAACTTAAAAAATCAAGAATTTTTATGATAAAAAAAGAAAAAAAAACAAAACAAACTTACTAAAAAATTTTTTTTATTAAAATAGATTATAATTTTATATAAAAAGCAAAAATTTTATGTCATCTTTTCTTTAATTTCGATATTTTATAGTATTTTATTATTATTTAGAACCTTTGATTGAAAGTTCGAAAATTATTTTTATTAAAATTTAAGCAGAAGTTTCGTTAGAAGACAAAAATTTTTGAACATAAGTTTCATAAGAGAAAAATTCTCATTTTTTTTTCTAAAATTTGTTGGTTTATCTTTTTCTGTTGAGTGATTATATTCACAGTATGGCGACCCGCGCAGCTCAGCGTTTTCTGCACGTAAAGTGTCGTAATACAAGTAAGCTTTAACATTTTACATTTTTTTAAATGTTTTAATTTGAAATTTTTCTAGCAAAGCCCTATTTAAAAACGAAGAACGTCTTTCGCTGTGAGGTTCCCGATGAGAAAGTGGACTGGAAAATACCATTTGACGATTATGATCCCATTCACTACACGGCGGATTCGATTCGCGAAAGGAGCTGGGCAGATGAATGCGATCCTCGCAAATGCACGTTCAACACAATTGACGGGAAAATAAATCGAATTTCACACACCGGGTTTGTTTTTTACTTCATTTTTGCTTATTTATTTTTATTATAATCTAATTTAAAGAGCTAATTTTAATTTGCTTTTTTTCTAATTCCTCAATTTTGCTATTTTTGCTTATGCCGCTATTTTTTAGTAAATACGAGCTGAAAAATGGCGTTCCATTAAATCCATTTGGCCGGACCGGTTTATGTGAGCGAGGTGTGCTTGGACGATGGGGTCCCAATCATGCCGCAGATGCGATTGTTTCTCGTTTTTGCGACGGACAACTTCAGTTTGTGGGAATCCAGAGAAGAGATACCGGTTGGCTTATTGATATTAAGCATTTTTTGAATTATCTACTTGGTTTTCAATATTCATTAAATACTTAAAATGAAAAATGGAAATCTTATAAGGTGAGTGGGCCATTACCGGTGGAATGGTGGACGCGGGCGAGTCGCCTTTGAAGGCGGCGGAACGCGAATTTGTCGAAGAGGCGCTAGCCGACGTGGACGATAAGACAAAGGAGCATTTCGGAATGGCGTTTCAAAGCTGCGCCTCCGAACTCTACCGCGGCTATGTAGACGATCCACGCAATACTGACAACGCGTGGATGGAGACGGTTGTGTACAATTTCCACGATACTGCCAATCTTTTCGATAACATTCGACTAAAGGTATATGAAAAATGTATTGATAGATTTTTTGCCAGCTTTTGCTTCGTTAGGAATTGCTTTAAGTTGCTTAGATAATTTGTAAAAAAATAATAATAGTGACATTGATTTTAATTTTTATAGGCCGGCGACGATGCGACGAATGTCAAGTGGATTACGATTGAAAAGGGCCTACCGCTTTACGCATCACATGAAAAGTTTATTAAATTTCTGTTGGAAAGGCACGAAGAATAATGAATGTGCAAATATTCTCTTTTTGATACATATCTGTATTAGAGGAATTTTTTTATTTTTTTACGAATAAATATATTTTAACATAATTTTTTGCTATTTTTGTTTATTTTCGTTGAAATAACGAATTTTTTACTGTTTATTTTATGTGTTGTTTTTGATTGTAAAAACATTGTAATATTTTTCTCGTATAATTTTTTCAAAATACAAAGAATAGAATTTTTAATTTTACTCGTTTGATTTAAATTTATTTACATTTTGGGCACATTTTTTTTGGAGCTAGAAGGATTAAGAATGAGCAGCAGACGTGAGGGAATTCCTTCTATTAATGGACTCTATTCGTTGAAGGTAATAAATTTTATATTTCCTATATTTTTACAGAGACCAGAACTTTCCCTTTAATAAATCGATTTCAACTCTGCTCGAATTCCTAGGTGGACAATCTCAGCTATAGTACGAGCGTGCAGGATCTGCGTCGTATGTTCGATCGCTACGGCGAAATTGGCGATGTGCATATTCCACGCGATCGGCGCTCGAATCAATCGCGCGGCTTTGGCTTTGTGCGCTTCTATAATCGCAAGGACGCGGAGTACGCGGCATCGCGCAACGACGGTCGCCGTATTAGTGGACGAGAAATTCGCGTTACCATTGCCAAATACGACCGCCCCGTGGACGAACGTGCACGCGACCGTGGCCGCGATCGTCGCAGGTATTGAATTGCGTAGCATTCATTTTAAAGCGTTTTTGGAATAGTTTTTTTTTATTCATGGAAACAGGCCATCACATTAAATTTATATCTTATTCAAAAATAATTTGTTATATTTTGGATTTGAAGTCGAATAGTAATTTTGTTAGATCTTCCCTGGCTTGGGCTTTAGTATGCATTTAGATTAGTTTAACTCATTTTTTTCATCTCCACCTATATTAGGAATCGCTTTTAGGCGTTGTCTATGGCCCAGCCGACTTGGTCAATAGCTTTTAAGCTTTAATTATGGTCTAATCTTTTATTTTTAAATAAAATCAAGAAATTGAAATTAAAGAATATTTAGTTATTAATTTACTGATTCGGAATACTAGTTTTTTGATTCTTTTATGGGTGCTTACAAAAGACTCCATGGGCTTTGAATTCTTTTCCAAAACAAACATTTTTGAGGTTATCAGTCAAAAGTCGAACTCCCTTTGCTGTTGGCAGTGGCCGAAACTACCTTTTTGCATGGCTGGGGCTGAGTACAAAAATTGGCAGAAATGAAGAGATGACGCGAAAAAATAATCAATAAAAATCGGACGAAAAGCGGCTATCGAACAAAAAAAAATGGGAAAAGTGAAAAACTTTTTTATATGAATAGCCGGATCATTTTTTTCTTCGCATCTGGCCGTATTTGTTTACGTGAGCTCTCTCCGGTCGCAATTTACCATATTTGCTATTTGTTGAATTCGGTTCAATATGCCGTAAACTAGGAGGTAGAGCGATTGGTTTTTAATGTGCTTTCTTTTATGCATGCGAATAATGTTTTAGGAAATATAAAAATACAATTAGCTTTTTAGTCGATTAGAATAACAATTTTTTGTTAATATTTTCATTAGACAATTTTTGAGTCTCTTCAATCATATCTGAGAGAACAGATGAATTGATCAACTTTTAGCCCATCAATTACAATCTCATTTTAATGTGCGAATTTTTCATTTACATTTACAAGTAAAAGGGGTGGGTTTTTTTTCAGACATCGCTCTCGTTCTCGATCGCGTACTCGCTCACCGCCGCGTCGTTCGCGTTCCCAAACACGCTCTCGATCACGCTCGCGTTCGCGTAGTCGCACGCCGATTCGCTCGCGTTCACGTTCGCCGCCCCGTCGTTCTCGTTCCGCATCTCGTTCCGCGTCTCGTTTACGTACGCCGTCGCCGAAAGCGGAGAATTAGCATCATTTTTTTTTGGAATGGAGCAGAAAATCTTCTTGTTGTTCTTTTTGATTTTTCCCCACCTGTCCTGTATTAAATAACTCCCTACGAAAACTTTAATAAAATAAATATTATTATTAAAATCGGCATTTATTTGATATCAACGAATTATTGATAATAATAATAATTAAATATTTTTGAAGTTATTTAAAATGGATATAGAATAGAAAATATTAAAGAAAGCACTTAAACGAAAAAAAAATGACGCTGATAGATTTCCAACTTATTAATTGAGTAAAATTTATGTTTTATGTTCATTCAGGGTTGCCAGATGAAAATAAAATAAAAAAGAACGCTGGGCACGAAAAAAATATTTTATTGATAATTTCCAACAACAAAAAAGATTTTTCTAAAAATATCTGAATTGGTCGATTTCGTTAACTTTTCGGGCCAGATTCTTTATTCTCTCAACAATTAATACTTCTCGGAACTCCGAATCCTGTGTCTAAGAGAGCCATTCTTTATGGAAAAAAAAATAAAAAAGAACAGACCCCACCAAAAAAAAGAACAAATCTTTTTAGAAAGGACATCTGGCAACCCCGTGTTCATTTCTTCTTTCTTTTTCTTCAAATCATTTCGTCAAAGCATTTTTTACTTTTTTTTTTTGTAAATATGCAATAGGCTTTTTCATCATTTTGCAGAAAATGGCGAAAATTTGTCTTCATTTTTCTCTATTTTATCGCATCAAATTTTTTTCGAATCAATCAATTTTCAATTTTTTTTTGTTTACTTTTGTTTTAATGCTTGGATGAGCATGGAAATGCTTTTTGAATTATATTTTTCCGAAATTGGTATTTCTCACTTTTTACATAATTTTTTGAGGATGTACAAATCTTGATAGTTTTTCTTATCGAAAGTTTACTAATAATTATAATTTATAATAATTATAGTTTACTAATAATAATTATAGTTTACTAATAATTATAATATAGTTTACTAATAATTATAATTTGCAATGCGTGAGGAAAGCATTTGCGTAGCGGATGATTCGTCGAGTTCCATGGAATTGGCGGATTTGTTGCTAAGCCGACTTATTATTCTCCCCCAATCGGATCATTTGCGTGAACTGAGAACCATACTTCGAGATAAGTAAGCCGTTTATATCAAATTCGATTTTTTTTTCATAGAATCATTTAAAGAAATACGGAACATCCTGACTTTGTATTTTGTGCGGATCGTCTGTTTCGGTTGGTGGTCGAGGAAGGTCTCAATCAGCTTCCGTATCACGCGGAGACGATAGTGACACCGCCCGGCCACGAATACGACGGAATTCGTTTTGCCAAGGGGAATTGTGGCGTGTCCGTTTGTCGTAGCGGCGAGGCAATGGAACTTGCGCTTCGACAATGCTGTCGGTGTGTCATAGATTTTTGTATTATTTTACTGATTGGATTGGATATTTTTTATAATTTCTTTTTTTTCATTTAGTTTAATTTTTTTTTTGTATAGTTCTATTAGAATCGGAAAAATTCTTATCGGTGAGGATCGCGGCGTTCTCTATTCACGTCTGATGACGGATATTGCTAAGCGAAGAGTTCTCCTATTATATCCGATTACAACCACCGGTTATACGGCATCTAAGGCTGTTGAGTTGCTGTTAGAAAACGACGTGGACGAGGATAACATTTTTCTTTTATCCGTATTTTCTACACCACAGAGTAAATATTTATAGAATGGTCAAATTTTTTTGTTATCACTTTGTTATATTGATGTTTAAATAGGGAATTAGTCCTAAACAGATTGTTTGTACCTGCTAACTAAACTGTGTAGAATTAATGTAAGATTTCACTTTTCTTATCATTTTTGTTGTTGAACTGCATAAAGCTATTTATCCTACGTATTTATTTGCATTCACACGAATACGACACTTTTGCATTTCTTCGAAATTCCTTAATTTTTTAGGCATAAAGTTTCTTCGCAATGATTTTAAACGACTGACGATTATCACGAGTGAAATTTGCACGGATGTGCCGATTTTTTTCGCAACTCGATACTTTGGCACCGATTAAATTTTCCATTTTTTATATATATATTTTTATGACAAATATTTTGACTAATATTTATTTTATTTTTTTTCAATTGTTTGAACATTTTTATATGTTATGATTTTTTTTTTGCAAAAAAAGTTTATAAAATTTTTATTATTTTCTTTAAACAAACAACATAGATATCGGCTTTTTTCGTATTTAAAACATTAAGTGAATACAATGAAAAGACCTGTAAAGAATGTGTACGCCTTTTAAAGTAGGCTTTTTTCTATTTCACAGCGCTTCAATGTGTGAAAAATTTTAGTGAATGGTTTTTGAATTTTCAGGCCCTAATGACAAGCAACTTTTTTTATAATTAAGGTTTGGGGAGAAACGTTATCGAAAATTTATGAATTGAGCCAAATTTTTGAAAGAAAACGACCCAATGGCTCACGAGAAAACCAGTCAAAAATCGGATTTTTTCGGCATTTGGCTCGTTACAAATTTTTATATGAAAAATTAGGCTCAACTTTCTCAAGATTTGTCTTTTTTCATCCAATTGAAGCGTTGTGTATTTTTTCTAATTTATATAGTTAATCTGTTTTCTTTTTCAATTGCTGAATGAGCGATTAATATGTATATAATAAAAATGTATTTTGTTGTTAAAAAATATATTTGAGCATTATGTATTTTTACCCGCATTTTTATGATTGAAATTTGAAAACAAAGAATCTAATACTAATAAAAAGGCTATTTTTGATTACTTTAACGTAAATGTAAATGAACTCGACATAGCTCCGGATTCTACTTCATTCTCGAAATCTTCTTCTTCGTCTTCGTATTCATAAGTCCAGTCCTCATCCTCTTCTTCGTCGGATTCTACAGGTAAATGTTTATTTTTTTCCTCTTCCTTCCTAGCTTCCTCTGCCTTTTTCTTTTCCTCTTCTTTTTTCTTAGCTTCTTCAGCCTTTTTTCGATTCTCTTCAGCTCTTTTCTTTTCTTCCTCGGCTCTTTTCTTAGCCTCTTCCGCCTTTTTCTTAGTTTCAGCGATTTTCTTTTCTACTTCTTTTTTTCTCGTTTCCTCAGCCTTTTTCTTTTCTTCTTCGGCCTTTTTCTGAGCTTTCTCAGTCTTTTTCTTTTCCTCTTTTTTCTTAGTTTCTTCAGTCTTTTTTTTAATCTCTTCGGCCTTCCTTTTTTCTTCTATTTTTTTCTCCTCCTCGACCTTCTTTTTAGTATCTTCAACCTTTTCCTTGATATCCGATTTCTTTTTAATGTCTTCAACTTTTTTCTTATTATCATCATTTGTTTCTTTCTTTTTTATGATTTTCTTCTCTTTTTCTTCCTTCATTTCTTCGCCAGCTGTTTTAGATTCGCCTTTTTTAATCGAATCAGATTTTTTTAATGGTTCCGTCTTAGTTTCCGTTTTCTTTATGAAATCAGTTTTCGATTCTACTTTCTTCAATGGGTCCGCCTTTTTAATCGAAGCTGCATCTGTCTTTTTTGTAATATCGTTAATGCCGACTTTTTTCGTATCATCCTTTTTCCTTTCCTCAGTTTTACTCGCCGTCGCTTTTCTTTTCTCTGGGCTCGGTGTTCTACTTTTTATTTCATCTACCTTTTTAGTTATATCTATCTTTTTCTGTTCATCAATTTTCTTTGTATTGTTTGACTTTTTCTTTTTTTCATCGGCTTTTTTCTTTTCTTCGGCAGCTTTTAGCTTTTCTGCTTCTGCCTTTTTCCTTTCTGCCTCTTTGTTTTTGGCCTCTTCAACCTTTTTCTTTAATTCCTGAGCCTTTCTCCTTTCATCCGCTTTCTTTTCTTCCTCAGCTTTTTTCTTCGCTTCCTCTTCCGCTATTCTCTTTGTCTCTGCCTTCTTTTTATCTTCATTAGCCTTTAGATCAAATTCCTTTTCATCAAAATCCTCCTCTTCCTCGTCTTCATATTCGTAAGTCCAGTCCTCGTCATCTTCTTCGTCTTCAATTTCGATGGTTGCCTTATTTGATTCCAATTTTTTCTGGTTATTTTTCTGTTCCAATTTCTTTTTCTCAGCTTCCAATTTCTTCTTTTCCTCATCGGCCTTCTTTTTAGCTTCCTCTGCTTTTTTGGCTTCATCTGCTTTCCTTTTAGCATCTTCAATTTTCTTGGCCTCTTCGGCCTTCTTTTTAGCTTCCTCTGCTTTTTTGGCTTCATCTGCCTTCTTTTTAACATCGACTTTTTTCTTTTCCTCGGCCCTCTTGATTTCGTCTGCCTTCTTTTTAGCATCTTCAACTTTTTTAACTTCTTTAGTCTCATCAATTTTCTTTTTTTCGCCTTCCTTTTTTATTTTTTCATTCTCCTTTTTCTTCTCTATAACCTTTTGATTTTCAGGAATTTTCTGTTTTTCTTCTGTTTTCTTATCATCCACTTTTTTCTTCATTTCTTCAATTTTTTTAACTTCCTCTACTTTTTTCGTTGTCTTTTCGGCTTCAATTTTTGACTTTTTAAGTTCCATCTTTTTTGGTTCGTCAATTTTTTCTTTTGGTTTTTCTTCCATTTTTTTGGAAGTCATAGGTTTAGAAGACGTTATTACCGTGGATTTGGGTGGTGCTATGGGTTTTGGTTTTATCGGTTTTTCGGGTTCGATTTCTTCAATTTCCTCATCTTCTTCCTCGTCCTCGTATTCGTAAGTCCAATCTTCGTCATCTTCCTCTTCCAGTTCAGCTTTTTTTGCTTCTTCGGCCTTTTTCTTTTCCGCCTCTTTCTTTTTGAGCTCTTCCATTTTCTTTTTAGTCTCATCGATCTTTTTCTTTTCTTCATCTTTCTTCTTTTCATCTTCCTTTTTCTTCGCTTCTTCGGCTTTCTTTTTGGTCTCATCGGCCTTTTTCTTTTCTTCGGCTTTCTTCTTTTCATCTTCCTTTTTCTTCGTTTCTTCGGCTTTCTTTTTTGCCTCGTCGGCTTTTTTCTTTTCCTCGGTTTCTTTCGTAATTTTTGCTTTGTCCGAATCCTTTTTCACCTCTTGTTTTTTTGATTTCTCTTTTTTTGCTGTACTTTTAGCTTTATCACTTTTTCCCTGTTCAACGTTTGCTTTCTCTTTTTCTATACTCTTTTTGACATCTACTTTCTTTAAATCTTGGACTGACTCAGTTTTCTTCTTCACGTCGATTTTGGTGTCCTTTTTAGCATCGGCTGTTTCTTTTTTAGTGTTCGGCGATGCGATTGACTTTGGAAAAGGCTTAGCTGGTGACACTTCAACTTCCATATCCTCATCAAACTCTTCGTTTTCATCTTCATATTCATATGTCCAATCTTCATCGCTTTCATCATCCACATATTCGTCAGATTTTTTTACCTCTTCTCCTTTTTTTGGAATTGTTAATGTGAACTCCTTTTCCTTTGCTTTTTCGTCCTCTTCCTTTTCACGTTCCTTTTTTTCATTAGCTTTCGGCTCAACTTTTTTTCCCTTTTTTTCATCTTTCGTTTTTGGGATTTCCTCAGCTTTTCCTTTCGTCAATTTATTTGGAATTTTTGAGTCTTTAGCTTCCATCTTTTTCACATCTGGCTTTTTATCCCCATCTTTTTTAGTTTTATTGGATTTCTCATCCTCTTTTTTTCCCTTTATTTTAGACTCTAGAACCGCATTTTCACTCTCCTTTTTTACAGTCGTTTTTGTCGCTGATTTTGCTTTATCTTCTACTTTTTTGCTGGTAGTTTTAGCTGTTTTATTCGATGGTTCTTTTTCAGATTTTACCGATGCAATTTCGCTTTTATTGGAATCTTTTTTATGATCTGTTTTTTTAGCATCTTTTTCCGCCATCTTTTTTGTCGGTGTCTTTGCAACATTTGAATTTTTACTTTCCGTTTTCGCAGAGCTCTTTTTATGATCTACATCCTTATCGACTTTATTTGCTTTTTCAACATTTTTGATCAAAACTTCCTTAGCTTTAGGCACTTCTTTAGTTTTTGCAAGTTCTTCAGTCTTAGCTTTGGCTCCTGTTGCTGGAATTTTTAGTGGAGTTCCATTCGATTTAGAGGCCTTCTTGTCTTTTTCAACATTCTTAAGTAATATTTGCGGTTTTTTCTCTTCTATCTTTGGTCGTTTCGCACTTACTGGTTCTTCCTCTTCCTCGTCTTCGTCCTCCGCTTCTTCGTCGAATCCCTCTTCCTCGACAATTACTTCAATCTCTTCTACTTCCTCCACTTCCTCAATGGATTCGTCTTCATCTTTATCGCTTTCCTAAAACGTTAATTTTCTTATTTTTCTAGTCTAATCTTTCTTTATTTTTCTATAAATTTTATTATATGTACTCACTTCTTCCGCAACGGTGACTAGTCTTAAAAATTCTTCGAGTGTGTTGCATTCTACCGCGTCTTCAAAATCGAAAAAATTCTAAAGATTTCTAATCATTTTAAATTTACTTTTTTGTTCTTTTATTTATATTGTTATAAAGATTCTATTGTTATATTGCGAATTTTAGATTATTTTTTTTACTAATAATTTTATAGCATACTTACGCCTAGGTATTCCTGTTTAAAGAAGAATTGCGGTAACCACAATCCGTCACGATGGCGTTTATTTGCGATGGCGTGCGGCATCATGAATTCTCGTTCCGCTTCCTTTCCGCGTACCGCAATATCGATGGAATGAAATGGAACACCCAATCCATCGAGAACCATTAAAGTACGTTGAATTTGCTTTCTCAACTTAACAAATTTTGCCTTTCAATATTTTATTTTTTTTATTGAGAAAATATTATTATACTATATTCGAATACCGAAAATTTTTTGTTTAAAAACCTCAGTATTGCCAGTTATGGAGGTAATGTAAACGGTAAGATCGTAGGGTTCATTGGCATTTTCGGCCGCCGGCATTGCCGTCATAGCCACGAATAGCTTAGATTATTAATTAACCAAATTATTCTTTCTCCTTTTGAACGTAGTGATTTTATAAGAAAAATAATAAAAAAATTTTCGTTAATCGGCGGGTGATATATTGCCGATGAAATGCTTGAGGAATATGGCACTAAAAATTTCACATTTATGATAAACATATACATATACGTTTTAAAATCGATAAAGAAATAGAATAGAAAAAAAGAAGAAAATGAGTGATGTGCCGGGCTTAATAATAAAGACACTGATTTAATCTGCATGGATATTTTGATATTGATCCTCGTTTTTTGTGTCTGTGTAATGATTTCATTTCGGTGTTTTCCTTTTTTCATATATTTTCTTGAACTTTTATACTAGTAAAGAAAAAAAAAGAGAATAAAAAAGTCCGAAATTAAAGACTGAGTAATGAGTAAGAAAAAGAAAATAATTTGATAGGAATTGCCAACGCAATCTTTTTTACTTTTTTTCTACTTTTCCTAGCAATATTTTGTGAAAATCCATTCGTATTAAAGATTAAGAAAATGCGTACATAAGTTAAGACATAATATAAGCTTGATCTTGTTCAGCAACGCAGACTAGGCTTTTGCACTGAAGACCTGTGTCTAATCGCATTTTTTTTTTATTTTAATTTTTTTCTCGATTACTTCTTAATAAAATATTATGATTTGGAAGCTTTTCGTTTACTTGTTTGTCTTCTACACTTTCTTTTTTAATTATTAATAAACGATTTTACATATAATTTTTTCGAATTTTTTAAGGTTTTTAGGCCATTTTATGACTAAAAATATTTTATATATTATATTTTAAGCCTTAAAATATTCCATTCAACAAAATCTTTCATTGATTTTCAGCTTTTTCGTCGAAATCATTTCGTGAATATATTTCAAGCCGTTTACGAAGCGATTCATAAGCTCAACGTACGAGTCATCCTGCACACTCGTTAGGTAGATTTTAATTATGATTTTTTATAGTTTTGATGAATTTCTTAACGGAAAAAGCCATTTTCAATTTTTTAATGTTTTTTTTTTAAATTTCCGGCAGAAGATTGCAATTTCGCTAATTTGGAAAATATTTCAAAAAGGCGATAATTTATTACTATTTTCAATTCTAATTTAAAATTCAAATTTCGCTTAATTCCGCCTAAATTTTCCGCTGGAAATCATTTAGAAGACAAATCGTTTTTCATTTCAGCGCGATTTGTATAGGAGCTTAGGCTTAGAAATTGGTTGTTGGCTGAACATAATTTTTGTATCGGTTGATTTTACGTAGAATGGAATTGAGTTAAATTTATAGCATTTTTTGCTTTAACTACGAGAAACATTTGAAGCACTTTTGATGTGTTTTATAGATCATTATTAAAAGCATTAAAGCTCAATAAAATAACTATTTTTAACTGATTTATATTCAGATAGTCACTGTTCTGAAAATTCCAATAATATGTTAAATTATTATTGAAATTTTATTGACAGAATAGGGACTACGAAATGACACAACTGCAAGCTGGTGACAATTTTTTCCGCGCCAAAATAGGCAGGATTCCACAACACGAGCACGGTGTTTAACATCTCTACGCAGGTATGCTGACTTTCTTCAAGTTTTTTCTTATCTCAAAATAAATATAAATAACTAAAAATCAGTTTTTTTGTGCGACCTTCTCCTCTTTAAAAAATACACTACAAATTTCATTTTTCATCTTTTCAAACTTATTCTACATGTAGGATTTTTGTAAAAATTTACCGAAACAGCAAGGTATTGATTCATATAATAGAGTCAATTTTTTATGGGTGAAAATAACCCCCCGGGTGCTGTCGGATTGTGAGTTTAAGTATTTTTTTCGAAATCATCTTGACTAACTCATAATTCCTTGTAAAAATTACTTTTTATCATGAATTCACAATTATGTTTACATTGGTTTTAAACGCAGTTTTTTCTTTAAAATCATCCCAACTCTGTCCAGTTTTAGTTTTGTAAAATAATCGTAAAAATTCTTTCCACAGGAGACTAATCCACCTTGGGCGTCGAGGCGCGTTTTCGCCGCCACATTGCCGTCTGAATGGGAAATGTGTTCGGAAATACGATGGAGAACTTGCGGCCGACGACGATCAACAATATAGCGATCAGCAATAACGCGAAGGCGGCGTGATACTAGATACTAGACGAAGTTCTCGGCACCAACAACTCAGCCGGATAAAAATTACTTTGTAAAATTTTCAATTTTTTTCACATAAATTTATTTACATTTTTGAATCTAGTCATTTTTTTTCATCTAGTCATAAAATTTATAAGAAAACAGAATGGACTTTTGGTTTTCTAGCGCCAAAAATGAAACCCAATTTTTCCATATGTTTTGATGAATTTCCTAAAGAATAAAACCATTTCACACTTTTCAATAGTTTTCTGAATAAAAAATTCAAAGTCGATTGAAACTTTTAGTATAGTTTAATATAGTTATTGGAAGAAACTTTGGTAAAATTTGGTTAGGTTAGCTTTTCACTCGCGAAGATCTTGGAAAATAATAGTAGAAGATCGACAGAAAATTATTTTCCAAGTCGTGGGATAAGAGTGAAATAAGACTGATTCAATCGAAATAAGTCTATAATACTACGGAAATTATCAAAATATGTCTTTAATTTTAGTTAAGGTCATCGATTTCAAATTTAAAATTTTCGTTTTGCCTGCATTTTTCGCCTTTCCAATTTCTTACTGTAGAATTAACGAGGAGTTGAAAGCGCATTGCGAGGAATTACAGCAAATAGACCGCAAGTTAAAATTCTGATTTCTCAAACCTCCTCAGCTTTTTCAACTCCTCGTTAATTTTCCTACAGTAGAAATTGCGAAGGCGAAAAAATTCAGGCAAAACGCGCAAAATTTTGAATTTGAAATCAAATAACTTACAAAAGCCAAAGACAATTATAATCACAAGTCGTTGGATAAGAGTGAATAAGACTGATTTTCACGACTTGGAATATTTTTTCCAAAATCAGTCTTATTCAGTCTTATCCGACGACTTGGAATATTTTTTCGAAAATTATTTTCCAAGTCGTCGGATAAGACTGAATAAGACTGATTTTGGAAAAAATATTCCAAGTCGTGAAAATCAGTCTTATACATAATTGTAGCCATCCTGAAAAAAACATATAAAACAAAATTTATTTTTTTGGTCAAACATTAATCAATCATAACAACAGAGGGATTGGAGAGAACGAAAGAAGTTGGAAAAAATTATGTATAATTTAATTGCTTTAAAGCAATAACAAAAACAACAAAACGGGGAGAATTGTGAGGAATGCGCGTCATAAATATATATGTATAGCTCTTTGTTCGTCTTTTTACATAGGAATTTTAAAGCAAATAATGGGAATTAAAGTGATGAGAGCAATTAAAAAAAAACAACAACAACAAACAAATTGCGCTGTGAAATTCAGTCGGCCGCCGAGGTTGGAGCCATCACCGGCGTAGTGCTTAGCACCGAAGCTCTCGACTGCGATGATTGTGACGTGTTGCTGGTGGACTTAAGTGCCATCTGCGAGGACGAACATCCACTTTCCGAGAATTCAACGAACTTTCCGCCCTTGTAGATTTGCACGCCGGTAAGGTCCCAGCCGTATTTGCTAGCCAGCAATTTCGCCACGTGGAAATTGAGGCGGCGATCGAGTGCGCAGGTCGCCGGACGCGCCAACGCCAACGCCTCGGCGATTGCGTTGCACAGCTTGCGGTTGGTGTTCGTCTTCTCCTTGTTCGGCTGAAAACGCGCCGTGAAAGTGCCGAGAAGATCACTAACCGTTGAGATGTCCACTTCGTTGTAGGTGTGCTCACCGCACCTATATATAACAAGGAAAAATAATATAATTTTACATTGGAATATTTTTTACTATTTTAAAAAGTTTTTAAACTATTCTAAAAAGTTATGTGTTCTATTTTCCCATCATTCTTCAAAAACTACTAGAAAAATAGTCAAGTTTTGACACGATAAATTATAATAAACTCTAAAATTTAATAACGGAAATTTAATTTTATAAGGTTTAAACTAACCAGGCTACTCGAACAGTTTTCTCTCCGACTCCGGTGACCAGGCCCGGCCAATAAGCAAATGGCAGCTGACGAGCCCAGACGAGCGCGCCACGTTTAATTCCGTGCCGGGCGGTTGACGAAGACGACGTGGGTGACGTAACACCGCCATCGAACGTCATCGACTTTGAACTCGTACTTTGATGACGGTGAATTTCGGCGCGAATCAACGCCGACACCGACGACATAACGCTATCGGGCAGTTCGTCAGCGAGTGTGGTGGTCGACGCCATCAACGACGATGAATTGCCTTGTTGGAACGCGAAAATGGACGTGGACGACGAAGACGCGGAGGCAGGCTTCAGTGGCGACGCGCGTCGTTGCGGTGAAAGAATTGGCAGATCGACGAACGCTGAAAAGAAGAGAAAAAAGATTTTGAAGACAATTTGGCTATATAATTCCCATACGTAAACAACAAATTCCCTAGCATTCAATCTCTACCACATACCCTCAAATTTGAATATATACAAATCAATGAATGCGTAATACAATCATCAATCATAAAATAGCAATTTAAAAAAAATTACATATTAACAGGGTTGCCAGATGTCCTTTTTAAAAAGATTTGTTCTTTCTTTTGAGGGGGTCTGTTCTTTTTTATTTTTTGTTCTTTGTTTCCATGATGAATGGCTCTCTTAGACACAGGAGGATCCGGAGTTCCGAGAAATATTAATTGTTGAGAGAATAAAGATAATCTGACCCGAAAAGTTAACGAAATCGACCAATTCAGATATTTTTAGAAAAATCTTTTTTGTTGTTGGAAATTATCAATAAAATATTTTTTTCGTGCCCAGCGTTCTTTTTTATTTTATTTTCATCTGGCAACCCTGCATAATATTAATCATTAATATAAAAGTAAATCATTATAATAAAATTATTATTAAAAAAAAACTTACAATTTTCATGCCACTGAGCCGATCCGACGGAATTCAACGAAGTGGACGCGCTCGCCGGTTGCGCGTCTCTCGATGTCGCGTCGAGCAGTGGCATCGTCGGCGATTGTCCGCCAACTTTGATATTATCGCATAGTTTGTCGATCGCATTCTCGCTTTCCATGTCGACCTCGTTGGATGTTGAATTGAGCTCTAGCGCAGTCCTACTACTACAGCTATGCTTTTCCTCATTCTTCTGCTGCATAAGACGCTCTTTAATCGAATTGATTCGCGCCTCAAGACTCATACGCTTTTTCACCACCGCATAAGTTTGCTCGTCGGTGGAAATATTGGCGAAGTTGCCAGCGCTATTGGCGATGATATTGAAGCGATTGTCGGCGATGTCAAGAATGTTTGGCGATTTATCATCGTCCATCGTCGCCGACGAGCTTCTTAAAACAAACACTAATTGAAATTGAAAAAAAAAACGAGTAAAGAGATAAATCTCAAAAAAAAAAAAAATATGCGTATAAGATCCAACTTAAGAGGAAAAAGAACTTTTTAAGAATAAAAATTCTAACCGAATTTGCTCTTTATTCTCAATGGCGGCAATGATGGGCGTCTGATTATTTAGCTGGCAATTATTTTGCTGGCGATGATGATGATGATGATGTTGATGTCGACGATACGGATGCTGATGGTTGTTGTGCTGATGATGACGACGCGAATTGTTGTTTTGAGGCGTTTCGTCGCTAGTGGCGCACTCATTATCGCCATTGTTCTCGTGTGTTGTTGAGCCGATCGAATTAGTGGTAGTTTGGGCGTTTGTGCTAGTCGCCGATGAGCCGTTCGGCACCTTCAACAAAGTGATCTGCAACGGCGAATTGCTATTGTTTCGAATCACGTACTGAGATGACGTAGCCGTTTTTTCCTTCGTTTTAATCGTAGGCCGAGCGGCTTTTGCGGCCTTCGCCACAACGACGAAACGTTCGCGCGTCGACGCCCTGGCAGGACCGCAGCAGCGTAGACGCGACGCGCGCTGACGTTGTCGTTCCTTACAATTGCACGCAAAGGGCATCTAGAAAAAAAATTCAAAAAATAAATCG
This sequence comes from Bradynema listronoti, assembly GCA_024678965.1. Classification (NCBI taxonomy): domain Eukaryota; kingdom Metazoa; phylum Nematoda; class Chromadorea; order Rhabditida; family Allantonematidae; genus Bradynema; species Bradynema listronoti. The sequence continues at coordinate 4,024,476 of JANLNO010000007.1, read as the reverse complement.
TTTAACTATTTTTTGAATATATTTTTAATTCAATAATTTTTGGGAAAAATATATATACCCTAATTTCGCGGGTATAAGGCCGAATTTAAATTTAAATTCACGCCAATTCGAGTTCATTTCGTTTCGTATCGGATCCGTTGGTAGGTCCAAATTTTGCGCTCGCCTTTGTCTCGGTTTCATAAAAGTCGGCACAAAATTTGGACTCGCTTTGGACTCCAATACGAAACAGAATGAACTCATTGGCGCGAATTTAAATTTGGCTCAAAACATCCGCGGCTTATACACGCAAAATTAGGGTATTTGAAAAATAGTCAAGAGACAAATTTTTATATTTAAAAAATTTTATCTCAGCACAATTACAAACTAATATATTTTCTTATGTTAGAATGAAAAAAAATAATATTTTAGAGATTAATTGATAGCCCAAATCTGCGAGGATTTCTAGTTTTTCATAATCAAACATTTTTTTTTTTACATTAACTATAATTTTGTAATTGTACTAACTATGTTGCTCCAAGGCAGAATATCCACATTTACATATACCCAGTACTCATTGATGAATATAAATAAGATTATATGACGATAAAATAAATTTTTTTCCTTTACATTACATCCATTTTCTACTTGTTCACACAACTTATAAAATCAATAAAAACTCAAACAAAATCAAAAAGAAAGTGGAAAAGAAAAAAAGACAAGCGAAAAATATAACGTAAATTTTTTATTATATAAATTCGCATAGAAAAAAGAGAGAGAAAAGAGAGAGAGAGAAATTAAAGAAAATGAAAGCAGTTTTTTATTTTTAAATTTTCCATTCTTCCCGCGAATATATAAACACACATCATAGAACAAAAAATTATATATATATTTTTTTGAAATTTCGCTTCAAACAAAACGCTTTTTTACGTATAAGATTATTTTTAGTTTCTCCTGTTTGTTGTTATAAAAAGTGAGAGAGAAAGAGAAAGAAAGAGAGAGAAAGAGAGAAAGAGAGAAAGAGAGAGAGAGGGGGGAATGGGGAGAGAGAGGGGGGGAAGGAGAGAGAGAAAAAGAGAAAGAGAGAGAGAAAGAAAGAGAGAGAGAGGGGGGGGAGGGGGAGAGAGAGGGGGGAAGGAGAGAGAGAAAAAGAGAAAGAGAGAGAGAAAGAAAGAGATAGAAAGAGAGAGAGAGGGGGAGGAGAGAGAAAGAGAGAGAGGGAGAGAGAGAGAGAGAAAGAGAGAGAGAGAGAGAGGAGGAGAGAGAGAAGGGGAGGAAGGAGAGAGAGAAAAAGAGAGAGGGGGGAGGAGAGAGAAAGACAAATCAATACAAGAAAAAAGCGGGATAAAAGAGAATATTTTAAAAAAATTCCAAATTTATAATTATCAATTATCTAACTGTATGCTTATATGCGCATAAATATATACCCAGACAAAATGTGCTATGACTTGTCCGTACTTTTAAATAACTTTGACGCCTCGAATGACTCCGAGATTGAGGAGTCATTTAGAAGTCTTTAAAAAAAAATTTTCCTAAATTCAAAAGAATCGTTTTTCTATTGCTTCTTTCAAGGACTCAATCAATCCCTGATTGCTCAGACTTTACTTGTAAATCCCTCTATTAAAAAGAAACCAATTTTAGCAAGAAAAAAATTCAAAATTTGAGTTATTTTATTAAGTTATATTATAGTTATTTTATTTAAAAAAATGGATTAAAAAACATTTAAAAAAAATATTTTAAAATGCAAAAAAAAAAGTATTATAAAGTGAAAATAATAAAAAAATTTATTTAGCAGTTTAAAGGAAAAAAAAATTTATAAGTTAAAATTTTTGCGACTTACCGATCGCTCCTCGGGAACCACGCACAAACAGCTATAGCAAATCATTCGTCCGCGTTGCTTCGCAAAGCTCGCGATGGAGACGCGTCGCGATCCGGAAGGCTGAAATTGACGATCCACAACCGACGAGGTCCATTGATCCAAGGGCACGAATGCGTCTGATAACGAAGACGCGGTCGCGGTGTCCTTTTGACAAAGTGCCGCGAAAGCGGCGCGTTCGTCGTCCGCAAACAGACCCGGCAGGCCATTCCTGAAACGAAGAAAAATAATATTTTAAAATAAAAAAAAAAACCCTAGAGAAATTAAAATAATAATAAAAATTATTCGATGCGAAAAGAAAATTTACTATTCGAAAAATAATCGACAAAAATAAAGCTAATTACAGCAAAAACGAAAAGAAAATGATGACAAAATAATAAAAACAATTAGAATTCAGTTCATTGTTTAAAAGTGAAATTTTGCCATTGGAAGAAACACATTTTTAGTCAAAAATTCGACAACAAAAAAAAAAAGAGAAAAAAAATGAGTGAAAATCCAAAAGTATTTTTCGACCTTACAGCAAATAACCAACTCATTGGACGCCTGACATTTGAGGTGAGGGTCTAACAAGAGGAATTTGACTAAAACTAAAGTAAAAATAGTCAAAAAAAACATAGCTAATTGGATCTTTACTAATTCCTATACAGTCGACGCCCCCATTAACATAACGCCAAGGGACTGCTCGTTAACTATGTTAATGGGAGCGTTATGTTAAGGGGGCTAATGGATAAAAACCAACCAAGCTGCCAAAACGATTATGTTAATGGGAGGTTTATGTTAATGGGAATTTATGTTAATGGGGGAGTTGACTGTATATAATATATATCACATTTAAGTTATATCCGAAAAAGGCGCCAAAAACCGTCGAGAACTTTCGAAAATTATGCACCGGCGAAAAGGGATTCGGCTATCAAAATTGCATTTTCTATCGCATTATTCCAACGTTTTGCGCTTGCGTAAGTGAAAATTACTTTCGCCTTATCGATAATAGTTTAATGCTAGTAGAGTTCTCGTGAAAATCTTCGTCAAATAGCTTTTTGTGCCTAAAACGAAGCTCTCTATTATATAATAATATAAGCTTAAATAGAGCGGCGATTTCGAGACGAATAACGCCGACCGCGCCGGCGGACATTCCATTTTCGAGAAAAAGTATTTCGATGACGAACAAAACGACATTTCGCACAATCGACGCGGCGTGCTAAGCATGGACAACTACGGCTGGCCCAACACCAACAGCTCCAGATTTCTTATCACATTCGGCAAGTGTGATTGGTTAGTGAAAATAGTGAAAATTTCAAAGCAGTTAGAAAAAAAAAAAATTTCCCATAGGTTGGACGGCTTTCACGTGGCATTCGGCCAGTTGACAGACGGCTGGGAGACGCTCGACCGCCTCGAAACCTATGGCACAATAAAGGGATTTGGGGCGCAAAAAGGCGAGACCACCGCTGAGATACGTATTGCCGACTGCGGAGAAATTTTGTAAGATTTATTACAAAATTATAATTTTCTACAAAATTATTTCGGAACCAAATTTTAATTTGAAAAAAAAACACGACCAAATAAATATTTAATAAATCATAAAGTAAAGGCTTTTAAAAAATTTATAATCATTTATAAAATTTATAATTATTTAAAAAATGTATTGGAAAAAAATTACCTTAATTTCGCGTCTATAAAGCCGGGTGTTTTGAACCAAATTTAAATTCGCGCCAATTCGAGTTCATTCTGTTTCGTATCGGATTCGTTGGAGTCCAAATTTATGAAACCGAGACAAAGGCGGGCACAAAATTTGGACCCGCCCAACGGATTTGATACGAAACAGAATGAACTCGAATTGGCGCGAATTTAAATTCGGCTCAAAACATCCGCGGCTTATACACACGCGAAATTGGCGGTAAATAAAATATAACTCACTTGTTATGCGAGAAAAGCATGCCCGTATAGTTAACGCCATCCACATTCACGTCAACCGCCAAATAGCCGTGACCGCGCGCGAGAACGCGAACGTCACTCAGCGGAAGCTTGTCGGATCCCGACAACGGCGTTGACGTGAAAGCCACGGGTGGCGGCTGCATTTCGTTCGTGGCGTACGGGTCGTAATCAAAGTCAAAAATGTCGTCGCAAGCCGTATTTCGAGACGAATTATCACAGGCAGAAAGGCTAAAATAAATAATATTTAACTATAAAACTAAGTTCTCATTGAAAAGAGACAACTAAAAGTTGAGCTCTAATAGGCAATAATCTCTTTGAAAATGGCAGTGATCTACCTAAAATTATCTCCATTTAAACAAATCCTCGTGGAATAGACTATTCCTCAATAACCAAGAATCAAACTTTTTTGGACTTGGACATAAAAAAAATTATCGAAAAAATTGCTTTTACATGTAAAAATGGAATTTCATATTTTTACGTTATTTGTAAAAAATTAATTGTAAAAAACTGTTTCTACTAAAAGCAAAAAATAGCAATAAAAAAAAACGAAACTTAGCCAAAACAAACTTAGTCAAGATGAACTGACCAATTGTCAAAATTCTTGGACATCGCCGGTTTTAACAGACCACATTTGACGCGATGCATATGAATAGCGTTGAGTCCGGCCGGCCCCGGCAGTGGCAACATTGACATGTGCAGATATTTTATTCTTAAACTGAAAGAAAATCTCAGTATTAACAATTCGAAAAATCTTAATAAACAATCCTAGAAAAATTCGACTTTTTTGTAGTAATAAAAATTAATAATGCTTACTATTATGTAGCATATAATCTATGTTTATATTATATACATAGATACTATCAAAGATGAGAAAAGAATTCTTTTAAATAAAAATATTTAAAGTTGAAAAAAAAATTATTGAAAATTTTATTTTGACGGTTTTAGACCCTCACCCCTCAGAGCTAAACGAAAATTTCGAATGACTCGCCATAAATTTAGAAGCCAAACAATTGATAAGACCTTGTTCGACTTTCCATATATTCTTTAAAAGATTTAGTTTTAAATTAAAAAACTTGAATGAATTCAAAAGCCATCTATTGATCGTCTTAGAAAAACTTATTTTCCAAAAATAGGCACACACTAGAATACGCACAATAAAAGACCGTGATAACTTCGTCAAACTCGTACTTTTATTATTACCACTACTTTTTTCTTATATTACCGCAAATAATGAAGAAAAAGAAATTACTCTGATCGGCCTGTCCGGCCTTTATCTTTCCCATTGTCTTTTTCTGTTTTTGTCAGACCAACTAATAAATAGGAGAATTGAAAAAATGAAATGAAAGGGAGCTGAAGCGAGAAAAAAGGAGAAAGCATATGCCACAAATATCATATGAATAAGCTAAACGGAGAGAATAGAAAAATTGTTGAGAATGAATGGAAACAATAAAACAAATAAGGAGGTATTACGTCCTAATTGAATACACGTTTGTCTCTCTTATATTTTTTTTTTTGCAATTGTCTTTCTCATTTTGTATTTGTATTTGTATGTGCGTATAATTGTGTGTGTCATCTGGCATAGCACTATTTTTTTTCTATTTTGTATGTTCTTGCTATTTTGGTATAAAAAAAATGATAGAGCACTCAATGAATAGAAAAAAATGAGTAACAAAGAGACGAGAGAGAGCGGAAATGCGTTCAGAAAATATTTTTTCTTTTCTTTTTTGTGCCGATGATGAGCATCGCGCGAGCGAAAACAACGTGATAATATTTTATAAAAGAAGAAGTACATGAAAAATGTTATGAATTAGTATGATCAGGTGACCATTGGAAAATCGAAAACAAACATAACAATTAGGCACAAAGCACAAAAAGGAGCTAAGAAAATAATGGGGAAGAGAGAGTCGAAAACGGGAAGAGTCGAATTTCGTTTTGCAGATGGGTAATAATATAATACTGATTAGATATGTATAAAAAAATTCTAGATGTGAACCGAACTGGATGATAAAATACGTAATAACTTGAAAAATGAGTTACAAACTTAAAATTGTTGTTTTTGGATTTTTTGGCACGAAAAAAATTTATTTTGAAATCGGAATGAATAACTTGGCATGAATTAAAATGGAATCATCTATTAAGATGGATACAGGAATCATTTATTAAGATGGAGCTGATAAACTTGGCATAAATTAAAATGGAATCATCTATTAAGATGGGATTGGAATCATTTATTAAGATGGAGCTGGGAAATTTTTCGTAATAATAATGACAATTTTTTGTCTCTTCTCTTTTTGCATTTCTCAACAGATATTAAAAAAAATCTTCAGCTATAAGGGCAAATGAAGTGAAGAAGTCCGTATGAAGTGAAGAAATCCGTATTAATATCGAAGAATTATAGAGAAAAAAAACATGTTTGATTGAGATCTCAAAAAACTCATTCTCTCTCTCCTTCACATCATAGCGAATAAAAATAATTTATTTTTTTATACAAACAAAATAAAGTCAAAAATGTATACAAAAAAAAGTAAAGCAAGCAAATAAATGAGGCAATTTCCGCGCTCAAACGCGTCCCAACGGAAAGACCATCGTGATTCGATCGGCCCAGTCGATTCCTTGTACGCTGTTGAGCTGAAAAACGGTAATCCACGTGACGATCGGGCACAGCCACGCCAATGTGCCAGCTAGCGACGCGAGTACATCTAAAGAAAAAGTGCATAATTGTAAAATTTATATTGAATATTTTTTGAGCAAGAATAATTTAGTGAAGAAACAAATTCATATTTAAGTAATACTTAATAAATTAATTAGATTTATTTATTCTCATGGCTAAAAAGAGCCTACAGAATTGCATGTCCTTTTTCTGTTCGAAATTCTCGTCAGCGAATGCATATTTGTAGAACCAGATAAAATTGGTGAGCCAGATGAATGGAAGAAAGAACATTCCGACTGAAAATTGATGAGCTGAACAAAATTCATAATTCTATTAATAGCTGAGAAATTAAAATTAATACATTGAAGCCGAATTCAATTTAAAAATGGATATTAGAAAAAAAAAGTAGAACAAAAGTGGAAATTTAAAATGGGATTTAATAAATGACTGATAATAATCGAGAAAAATGGAACCAACTGTAGTAGTATTGCCGGCACAGGGTCAAGCGATCCGCGTGGTTGGCGCATTCGAGTTTCATTGCTGGTGGAAATTTGTGATTTTACGAAATGAATCTTTTCAATAGAAAAATCAAAAAAGGTATCCGATTTAAAAAACGAACAATAAAAAGAAGAAAATTTAAAAAAAAATTTTATTTCCTGAAATTTGCATATACACTCGATTCAATTTTATAGCAATCCCGCGAATTTCTCTTTTATTTCGTAATTTTCGATTTTTGGTTTCGAATCTTATCGATCCACTTCACCAAAGACAATGTCCATCGTGCCGATTACGGCAACCACGTCGGCCAACAGCGACATATAGCAAACGTTGTGGATCTTCGCCAAATGCGCGAAACCTATAAAAGAGAATTTTTTCATAGAAATTTCGATTTTAAATCAGGATTGCCAAGTGCCAGATGTTCCCCATTATTTTCTTAGCTCCTTTTTGTGCTTTGTGCCTAATTGTTATGTTTGTTTTCGATTTTCCAATGGTCACCTGATCATACTAATTCATAACATTTTTCATGTACTTCTTCTTTTATAAAATATTATCACTGTCGCGAACAGCGCGAAGGAAAAGAATAAAAATTGAAAAAAAATCTCAAAAGTTTCACATTGAAAAAGGTCTCGAAGCGATATCCATGATATCGCTTCGCGACTTTTGTATTTGATTATTAATTTTTGGCGGTTAAAAATAATTTTTCTGCTCTTTTTTTGGCTGCCATTCTTGCATTTTTTTTCTGCTTCTCTTAGAAAATTCTTAGTTATTCTCCAGAGGAAATTCTATTATCGCGGCCAAGTTTCAGGCCAATTACTTCATTCGCTGTTGTGTTTTTTTTTTTGAATTATTTTGCATCGAATAAATTGTTATTAATTAACAAGGGACAAATAAGTGATATAAATTCTAAATTGATTGTTCGAGAATCGTGCTTGATTAAGACCGATTGCAAAAAAGTTAGCCGATTCCCAACAATCACATTGTTTTCGCTCGCGCGATGCTCATCATCGGCACAAAAAAGAAAAGAAAAAATATTTTCTGAACGCATTCTTCTTTGTTCTGAATCTTTTCGATAGAAAAATCTCTTCAAGATTTGTTCTTCCTTATGAAGGGGTCTGTTCTTTTTTATTTTTTGTTCTTTTTTTCCATGAAGAATGGCTCTCTTAGACACAGGAGGATCCGGAGTTCCGAGAAGTATTAATTGTTGAGAGAATAAAGAATCTGACCCGAAAAGTTAACGAAATCGACCAATTCAGATATTTTTAGAAAAATCTTTTTTGTTGTTGGAAATTATCAATAAAATATTTTTTTCGTGCCCAGCGTTCTTTTTTATTTTATTTTCATCTGGTAACCCTGTTTTAAATCCATTGCAAAAAATATTTTCTCTCGATATAGCCGATTTCTCTTACATCTATCGGATTGAATCGAAAAAATCTTCAGCCTACCCGGAGCCCGAATGTAGACCCGATAGGGTTTGCTAGTTCCGTCGGCCACCAAATAGACGCCAAACTCGCCTTTGGGCGCCTCGATTGGCACGTAGGTGGCGCCGGGCGGCACTTGAAAGCCCTCCGTAAAGAATTTAAAGTGGTGAATCAACGACTCCATGCTGTCCTTCATTTCCGTCCGACTGGGCGGCACAATTTTTCGGTCATCGATTTTCACCTCGCCAGCCGGCATATTGTTAAGACACTGGTGAACGATGCGCAGGCTTTGACGCATCTCTTCCACGCGGCACAAATATCGATCATAGCAGTCGCCTTTTGTGCCAATGGGAACATCGAATTCGACCTGATCGTAGGCGTCGTAGGGTTGCGTCTTGCGCACGTCCCACTTTATGCCCGAGCCGCGTAGCATAACGCCGGAGAAGCCCCAGTTGAGCGCATCCTCGGCGGTGACGATGCCAATATCGGTGAGACGCTGCTTCCAGATTCGATTCTCTGTCAGTACGTCCTCCATTTCGTCAATTCGCTGGGGAAAGCGCATCGCCCAGTCGTAGATGTCGTCCATCATGCCTACATGTATATGAACATTGGAAATCAATTTTTTTTAACCGGGCAATAAACTAGCTTTAATTCAATAAATAAACAAAAAAAATTTTATCAAAAATGAATAGATAAAAAATGATAATAATAATGATACCGATGGGCATGTCCCAGGCGACGCCGCCAGGCCGCACGTAGTTGGCGTGCATTCGCGCACCGGAAACGCGCTCCGAAAACTCGAAAAGTTTCTCGCGCTCCTCGAACATCCAAAAGAAGGGCGTCATTGCGCCGACATCCAATGCGTGTGTGGTCAGCCCCATAATGTGATTTTGAATGCGAGTAAGCTCGCCAAAAAGAGCTGAAAAAAAGTGTAAACATGACAGCAGGACTTAGAAGTCCAAAAAACTTAGAAGTAAGACCCCATTCGATAAATGAAATTCAAAAAATATAAGAAATTTTCTTACTTCGAATCCATTTCGCGCGTGGCGGAATATCGATGCCCAACAGTTTTTCGATGGCCAACGAAAAGGCTTGCTCATTGCACATCATCGACACATAGTCCAGTCGATCAAAATAGGGCAACGCTTGCGTGTAAGTCTTGTATTCGCAAAGCTTTTCCGTCGCCCGATGCAAAAGTCCGATGTGTGGCCAGGCGCGTATTACCACTTCTCCTTCCATTTGAAGCATAAGACGCAACACGCCGTGAGCGGCTGGATGCTGTGGGCCAAAATTGAGCATCATGTTCTCAATCACTTTCTCGCGTCCCGGCGAAATATGGTCGTCCGAATAGCGAGGATAATCCAATGATTCTTTGTATTTTTCCAAGATTTCGGGGTTTTTCTCTTTGATATACTGGGGAAGGGGTGTGAATGCCTCCATACTCACTTCGCCAAGCGGCCCCATTGTCTAAAAAAATCAATGTATGATTTAGCAAAATCATCGCAAACTATCTAGGAAATTCGATACTCTGAATTTGATTTAGAAAAAGATAGAAAAATAATGTTTGGAATAAAAATATAAAAAGGTTTTTAATTGACAAACCTTGAATCTTCGTTCGAACTTTGCGTCTGGATACCAGATTGTGCCTGAACGTCGATACTGATTCACATTACTACCGCAGCCGCCGACGCACGCTGCAGGACTTAGAAATTTGCCAGCGAAAAGACGCGCAGCTGCCATCTCTCTAGATTCAATTTGGAAGTCAATTGGCAAAAGTATATTTTAATGGCCATTAATGTGAAAAAGCCTTGGAAGATCAACTCAAAAGACACAATGGAAAAATTGGTTTCTAAAAAAATGTTTTTTATAATAGCTACAATTAAACTTAAACTTGGAGAGCGGAGAATACTCTCAGTTTAGCTTAATTCAAAAGCTGACACGGCGAATAATATTGCAAAAAAAGAGAGAATTTAGCTAAATTAGAAACCACAAATAAGTATGTAGAGCTCAGGTAGAATTAGTGAAATGTTAAAAGGCTTTGATCCATTAAATTCCCCGTTAAATTCCCTACCTCCTAGTGCAATTTGAAAGTGATTTATAATCTAGAAAAAAGTTAATACTAAAAAAAAGTTTAATATATGATATACACTATAATTATATATAATAAGTTTAATATTAATATACAGCCAAATTTCCTTTTTTTTGCAATATTATTCGCCGTAGCTGAATAAAATTTTTGCCGAATTTTTTCTTTCCAAACATCTTGCCAAACGACAATGTTTTAAAATTGTTTCTATTTTTAGATTTTTGCGAAATTTATTGTTTTTTTAATTTTAAAATTAATTTTTTAATTTTAAAATAAATTAATTTTTCCTCTATTTCACATTATTTCAAATTCTAAAATAAATATACTTTTTTTTACTTTAGCAAATATTATTACAAAAAAGAAAGTTTAAACTATCTTAGTCAATAATTAAATGTCCATAAATGTGAATAAAATAGAATATATAAGCGTTCTCACTATTCCATTGCAAATATGTCCAGTACAGTGAAGGTGGAACACAATATCAAAAACTTATATTTCTTTATTCGAATGGGTAACTTTTTTTAACATAAATCTTAAAAAATTACCTTAAAAATTTATAGGGAACAAGTCCAAATTGGTATTGGAGTATAAAAAATTACCAAATTCGATAATTGAAATGTATCACACGGAAATATCGCCCGAGCATCGAGGTCAGGGATTTGCAAAAAAATTGACAAAGGTAGCATTTTATTTGAAAAAAATATTAATTATAAAGTTAATAACAAGAATTTTTCACGTATTTTGTTCTTGTGCCATTCATCAAAACTTATTAAATTGGCTAATAAAGCTTTTTTTGGAGTTGTATTTTTAAAAAATGTTTTTGTGAGGACATTTAGGAGGGATTCAAATACTGCCTTGACAACAACTATCGAGTCCTACCAACGTGTTCCTACGTGGCCAAATATTGCCGTGATTTTGCGACAAACGAGGAAAAGAAAATTGTCGTAGAAAATGCTTAATTTATACATAAACTAGAATTTTTTCAAATGATTCGAACCGAATTTCAACCCTCAAAAAGTACAAAAAAATCTATTTTTATACATAATATATGTACATAAATATAAAAAATAAAATTTATATTATTATGATTATTATCAAAATTTTATATAAAATTGTTTTTATTAATAATTTAATTTTGTTTTTTTTTTCAATATTTAATGGAATAATTACAAAAAAAATACTAAAATATTATCACAAAAAAAATTTAAATAAAACAATTATTGCTATTTTTCTATTAAAAATAAGAAAGATTTCTCAATATTATGTTTGAATTAAATAAAATTACCAACGAAATGAAAGTAATCGAAAAACAAAGAATAAAATTTAAAAAGGCATCGAATAATTTTGAGGAGAGAAATGAATTTCAAATTTATCACAGTTTATAGAAAACAAATAAAAATATAAGAAAAACATTGAAGCCTTCGAAGAAAGCTTCACGCAGCACAACACAAATGTTTACATTATTTTCGACAAAATTTTGGGTCGCCAAGAAAGATTTCGCTTAAAAAGAGATCCCATAAAAATAGGTTTTCTTAGATAAATTGAATTCGGCACTGAAGCGTTTCACTCTCTTCTTTGCGGCTTCATTAAAGGCTCCAAATGGAAAATTGAAAAATAATTGAGTTGGATGAATTGAAAAGTTTGATTAAAAACTGGCTTTTTACATTTTCACTATAGGAAGAAAAAATTCTAAAAAAGAGGTAGAGGAAATTCTAGTTTTTACACATTTCATTCTTCTAGTTTAACAAAAAAATATTCATGGTCGTATTTGCTGTGGGGCGTATAATTCATTCGCCACTTAGATTCGCCTTTAAGCCACATTACTTGTCTCGGAGATTCGAGACGTCACCGACGACCTTTTCGTGGACGTTTTTACGCGCGACGATGCTACGCGAGACGATGAAGCAATCAATTGCACGAGTAAAGCGCGCAAATCGCGCGTGCAATGACGCGCACCTTTATGCTCGACTTCGTGCGTACAGCTGGCCGGCACGGAATTGTAGAACTTTTGCGAGTCGTCCACCACTCGATCGATTGACAAATCTGAATGATAAAGGAGAGAATAATTGCTTCAAATTATCAAAATTCCACGAAAATTATATACCGGGCAAATCCGAAAAAAGAAGAATCGCGTCGTTAAATTGCGCCTTAATGAGTCGCGAACGAAGTTGAACGAGAATCGCCATGCCAATAAAGAGCGGAAATGACGCGTCGGCGCTGAGTAAGGCATCCCACAAATGGAACAGTTTATGAAAAGGAAGAACGTGCGCAAAACATGTGAGAAACCATGGAATTGCGAACAATTGAGGTAGAAACTCTAGCGCATATAAATGGCTGGCCAATTCCGGGTCGATAAACTCAACGAGAAGCATGAACAGCGTAAGATAGTCTTGAAAAAACGAAAGACTTGAAAAAGATGAATGAATTTTTAGTTGTAAAATTTTCAAACCCTGAATGACTTCCGTGTTGTCTTGTAGGAAAAAATTGTGAAGAAATCGTTCGATGAAAGCGCGTAGACATTGAAACGCTACCGCTAAATTGGTAAATTTGCCTTTTCATTTTGTTTTATCAATAAGTATAATAAATAATAAATAAAATAATAACAATAAATTATAAAAAATAAATAAATATGTAAATCAGTAATTATTGGCCTGATTTTTTCGAATAATATTGTCGCAAACGCGAAGAAAATCTAATAAAATAATTTCAGTATATGTAGCATAAGCATTAGTTTATTATTTAAACATTTGTTGGTTTCACCGCGAAATTCTTTTATTACAATAATTTGTTCACACATAATGTTCTAGGTCCAATTTTTAGTTTTTAAGTTTAACCCATAAGTGACGACGTGTACACTTTTGTGTACACGAATTTAAATTTGTGCAATTATTGGCAAATGTGTTCATTCTGTTCTGTATGGATTTATAAACATAAAAAGAATTTGTCGTATAAGAAACCTCCTAAGCACATATTTTGAGTGTGGTTCCAAAGCTTTACCCAATTAAAGAACAGAATGAAGGCAAACACCAATTTGCGCGCAAATTTGAACTCAAAACATTCATTGTCACTTATGGGTTAAGTTAAGTTTTCGCTTTATATAAAAATTGTTGTTAATATGGACCTTGTCGCGAACGCGAAGAAAATCTAATAAAATAATTTCAGTATATGTAGCATAAGCATTAGTTTATTATTTAAACATTTGTTGGTTTCACCGCGAAATTCTTTTATTACAATAATTTGTTCACATATAATGTTCTAGGTCCAATGTTTAGCTTTAAATTTAGTCCGAGTTTTTTGCTTCAAATAAAATTGTTGTAATTCGTGCATTAGCACCTTTGTTAAATAAAAAAGTATAAATTCGAAAGTTTATTAAATTCGAGAAATAAATAAAACTCAAAACACAAACAAAGTAAAGTAAATTTTGGGCAATCACACAACCATAAGCACAAGGACCATATAAAAGAAATAAGTGATTGCCACAAATATTATAAAAACAACCAACCAACATTATTGAAGTTGAGAACGAGGAATGGGGCGGCTAACGAGTCCAGTCCCTGCCAATAGACGTAGCCGGTACCGGCGTTCGTCGTGTCCATTAACCACGCCTTAAGCATAATCTTGAGCTTGTGGTGAGCCGCCGGCGATGTCATTAGCTCGTCGTACTGCGAAGGAAAAATTTAATAAAAATATTTTCTGCCCGTAGTCTAATTGTTCTCTATAGCAGAATGATAGTAGCTAAAGACCCCAAAAAAAAAGAAAGAATGATTCACGCTACCTGATGACAACGCGGAATGTCAACGTTGAGTTGGCGATCCGACGGATGCTCGGCGAAGGTGTCCAGCCGGGTGAATGCGTCACGAGCCTCGTCCGCATCGACGCCCAACAAAGCGGACCAAACAGCGGCGCGATAATGCGGCGGAATGTCCTTGCGTGCCTCGGCGCACAAAATATCGTAGCTGTAAGGATGCGATGCCAATAATTTCGCGAATAAACGCATTCGAAAGGCATAAAAAAAAATATTTAGGTAAACTTTTATAAACAAATTTAAAAAGGTATAGAAAAAAAAATTCTTCTCATCTCAAACCTGGTAGTCGATATCGCGCTCCTTGACGACCAGCGATTGCGTTTGAACGTCTCCGTTGGCTTGTCGGGCGTCGCCACGCCGAGCACCGAGTGCCCTATCAAACTCAAGGCTCTGGCTGACATCCCGTCCGTGCAACAATCTCAATCGCTAAACAAAATAAAAATAAAACAAAATACAATGAGAAACAAAATTCATTCCATTACAATTTTATAAAAAATTTCATTTAAATCGATGAAAATTTATAGAATATTGAATTTCCTATTCCTTATTATTTTCTTTCGGATTTTTTGCATTCATTTCCCAAATTGCTCAATAAATACCTCTTTAAGATTTTTTGCAAATATTATTTCCCTTTTTATGGCTTTTTAAGTAAAAAAATTTCGCCCTTTGGCTCATTTAATCAGACCTTAAAATTCAAGTCTTGAGTTCACTCCTTTTAAATATGTGGACAAAAAAAAGTGAGCATACAAATCTCCGAAAGCACAAATACACGAATAACAAATACATTCATTTCCCAAATTGCTCAATAAATACCTCTTTAAGATTTTTACTGGGCAAAACGCACAATTCGAATGAGGCGCTCAATTTTCTCGCGTCCTCATTCCCATAGAATTGAAAATCGTCAATGACCAACCTAACAATTAATTTTTTTTTAAACTGAAAGTAGAAACAATTTTAAAGTGTTAGCGATAAGCGGACGGGCTTCAATCAAACTTTAAGTTATTAAATATTAAAAGAGTAAATTATTTTCTCTATCTCATTAATATAAAGCCTTTTTCTATGCATCACTATCAAATTTTTTCGTCCAACCTAGGCATTGTAGCCAAAGGCGGTCGCATACGAATAACGCCCCTCGCGACGAGAATGCTTTCCACGCCACTGCCGCACAATTTCCACAAAAAATAGCGCTCGCCAAGCGGCCGATCGTAGTACGGATCGAAGTCGACGTCATTTCGTTTAGCATTTTGCAGACGTTCTAAAAATGGAATTTTTACATTTAACTGAATGTCTAGGCCTTTATTTTAAGGTATTTCTTAAAGAACAACACAAAGCAACCGCAAATCTCTTCCATGTTCTCGTCCAATGGCAATTTTTTTGTTCCACCGTTGCTGAGATCACTTCGAGCCGAAATTGAGCAAAATGATGAAGATGTGATGGAAGAGGTAGAAGAAATTCCCAATGCTGCGAGTGATCCCAATAGCGTAGCGGCGTTGGGTCGCCGCGACGGCAAAACCTGAAGACAGCCGGCGATTACATTTAGCAGAGCAGGTGGCAGCGCGGCGCGCGAAGTCGCGCTCGGCAATGCGAAACGCATCGCATTCAAGAGCGGCACCAGCGCCGACTCTCCATCCGCTAAAAAATTCATAAATCTAAATTCCAAAATCTCCAAACTCTCTTTCCGATAAATGTAAATAGTTTTCGCAATTCATTTACAAATAAAAAATTTTAAAATATAAAAAAGAGCCCAACCCTTTCGAACCACGGAGCTCAACACGGAAAGAATTTGTCGAACTCCCCAAATGTCGGCCAGACGAGTGCGAGTGAAAATCTCGAGAAGAACGATGCCAAAAGACCAAATGTCCGATTTAAAGCTGGCCGTTGGAATCACATCGTTAATAGCATCCTCGACCGAATCCGAATGATTCTCTTGATTAGATGGACAAGTCGAGAAACCAGCCGAACTCAGCAGTAGTCGTTCCGGCGCTAGATACCACGCACTATTAATCAGCTGATCCACGTCGAGATCGTTACCGCTCAAATGGTAAATGCCGTATTGCGTTAATTTCATGTGCCATTCACGCTAAACAAAAAAAGCAAAAGCAATGAAATATGTACAAAAATAATGACTTAAAATTTTGCATCAGTTCCATGTAAGAATCTTGAAAATTTTTAAGACAAATTAATCTTTTCCCTTATATATTATAGGCTAACATTAACAGAATGAAGAAGCAAATTCTCCAGTCGTATCAATCCGATAGTGATTCGATTGTCGTGACAACACTTCACCGCGGCGCCCAACTCAAACGCCACTCGATAAGCAAGCGCTTCATCGAAGCTAGAAAATAATTTATTTTTAAAATAGCTCATAAAGATGAAAGAAAAATAGAATAAATCGAAATTTTTTTTACTAATTCTTGTTCCGCCACTCGTCCATATAGCGGCGATTATAGTGCTCCGAAATTAAAATCACTGCATTTTGGGCTGAAAATAATCGATCAGAAAGAGTCGAAATCATTTGTTAAGAAGAAAGCATACAAGGTTATTTAATGAGAAATTAATGGGTAAAAAATAACTGACCCGTTTGACAGCGTACCAGCTCAAAGTATTTGCAAAGGTGAGGATGCTCGACGGCGGCCAATCGCCAAAAGCGGGACATTCGCGTCGACGCCGTCATCGACGGCATGCCGTTCGGCGCGCCAGCGACGGCTGTGACAGACGCCGCGCTAGCGCATTCGCCCGCCGCGCTGAAAAACGTCGCCGCGGCGAATTCCATTTTCGTTTTTTCACTAAGTGATTTATGAAGAAATCACTAATAAAAAAAAGTGAATTAACGAACTTTAAATTTCAATTTGTTCATAATATTATTTTAATTTTTTGTTTTTCGCCACCGGGGGCTAAAACTTACTTAGACCTTTATTAAAAATTAAAATTATTTAAAAAAAAGTTATGAAAAATGCTAACTCTCACTTTCTATGGTTTTCACGAAAATTGTTAGCTTTCCACGAAAATAATTGTAAAAAATAAATTTTGAATTAGTTTGGCTTATTTTCGCCAAAAATGTAATTTTTTAAAAATCTATTAAATTTATATTTTTTTGATATAAAAGGGAAGTGGTAAAGCCCTCATCCCCCCCCCCAAAAAAAGAACAAACGAACACTACTACCTTAATTTCGCGTGTATAAGCCGCGGATGTTTTGAGCCAAATTTGAATTCGCTCCAATGAGTTCATTCTGTTCCATATTGGATCCGTTGGAATCCAAATTTTGTGCCCACTTTTATGAAACCGAGACAAAGGCGGGCACAAAATTTGGACCCAAACGGATGCGATACGAAACAGAATGAACTCCAATTGGCGCGAATTTAAATCCGGCTCAAAACATCCGAGGCTTATACACGCGAAATTAGCGGTAATTAAATTTCTGAGTGACAAATAACAAAGATAGGAGAATTTTTTACCTTGAAAAAAGCTTTTCTTTATTCGATTTTCCTCTTTTTACAAACAAATATTTATTCAAAAAAACAGAAGAAAGAAAATATGATAACAAAGAATTATGTCATCTTAATCATGTACATTATATTAGCTTGCTAAAAATTATTTGAGAGGTGGGAGGTCTCATTTTTGCCTACTGTCAATCGCACGTGTCAACAACTCCTCCACCGTTTTCGAGTCGAGTTCCTGATCTAAATTAATGAATGGGAAAATTTTTTGTCGACTGTCGAATTAGGGCAAAGTAAAAAAATTATGCAAAATTGAAAGCTAAATTCTGCGAAAATCGCAGCCAACCTTTTCCGTTATTTTTCGTGTGAGCCGACGTTACGTGACGCTCCAATTCCAGTTTCTTCTTCGCCAACTCGAGCATCGACTCCTCGATAGTGTTTCGCGATATGAGACGTGTTACGTGGACTTCACTGAAAACATTGAAAATAAAATTATATGGAATTGTTCAAGGTTTCGAGAAATAAATTAGAACAATTATGTATAAATATCATCTTTTTAAGGACAAATTAATGATAGAAAAAATCCATTCAATTTCTATTCTCACCGAGTCTGTCCCATACGATGGCATCGATCTTCGGCCTGTTTGTCGTTATAGGGATTCATATCGATATCGTGAATAATTATATGATTGGCCGCCGTTAAATTAATGCCCAAACCGCCGGCCTTTGTCGATAAGAGAAACACTTTTATAGATGAATCCGCGTTGAATTGATTAATGAGCTCTTGCCTGGAAAAATGGAAAATTATTTTCTAAAAGAAATTAGAGGTTCATATTTCAAAAAATTGAAAAACTCATTACATATTATAGATAGAAATCTCCTCACCTTTCCATCACCGGCGTCGAGCCGTCCAATCGGCAGAATTTGTGGTCGTGATACGCCAGGTACAGCTCCAACACGTCGAGCATCATTGCGAATTGACTGAATACCAGCACTTTTTCGCCCTAGAGAACCAAAAAAAAAATCATCATGAAATCCAAAGCAAGAGATTTCTTGGAATATAGCCACACCAAAAAAAAACAAACCAAACCTGGCCAAAAATTTTCGGCAGAATTTTGTCGAGCAATTTGCATTTGCCCGAGTCCAATGCCAATTTCTCGTCCAATTCGAAGCGACGTAACGACGAGAATTTTCGACAAAGCTGGTGGATTTGAATGTCGCTCATGTAAGCGAGATCCTCCGCGACGTACTCCATTTTTTTCCCCTTATATTTGGACTCCTATAAAAGATATCAAGACAAATTTAATCAACTAATTTTATACTTTGTAATATGCATAGTTCTATATAAAAGGAGAAGTAAAATCCGACCTTAGAGCATAAAATTCGCGCAATTTCGCGCACTTTTGCGTCGTCGAAATTGCGGCGATAAAGCAGTGGATGGTTGGCCACCTGACGCATTTGCATCATCGATCCGAGCGGATTCGCGTTTCCCAATATCTTCGCCTCGTGAAAGTCCTCGAGAATCTCGTTGTATAGATCGTCCTGAAGCGGCGTCACATCGCAGACCTCGACGCGTTCGTATTTTTTCGGCAAGCTGTTCAACACCTTGAAATGAATGATTAAAAAATATTTCTTCTCAATAAAACATATATAATTCGTCTCACATTCGTCTTCAATCGTCGCAGTACGAACGGATGCAAAATGCTTTTTGCCTGCGCAATTTTATGCTGCTCATAAAGCGGTGTGTTCACGTCGTTCTCGTCCTCCGCTTCTTCCGCTACGCCGTTTTGTTGCTCGTCCTCGTTGTCGTTGTCGAATGGCGCGCGTCGTTTAATGGCTCCGCCGCGTTTGGCGCCGCCCACACCTCCGCGTCCCTTGCCACGCGTTTGAAGCGCGTTTCCCTTGCGTACAAACATTTGCAGCAGCGCGTTGATATCGTCGCAGTATTTGGTGAAGAGTTTTGTCATCGTAAAAAAAAGCAAAGAGATCAATTCTACCTTAAAAAAATTATCAATCAAATTAAATAGTTTTCAGCCCCCAAAATCGCTACTAACACATACTAAATTATTCTGAAGTGGAGTGCCGGTGAGAAGAATCTTCCGCTTGCCCTGAACGCGCATCAGATTTTTGTAGCGCATCGTGTTACACGAACGCAGCATGTGGCCCTCGTCGTAAATGACGTAGTTGATGGCGAACTTCTTGAAGAAGCTTCGATCCTCCGCTCGCGAAATAATCATGTTGTAGGTGGTGAGAATGACGTCCACCTTAATTAACACCCATTAGATTCTTGTGATATAACAACTCTGTCGCGTATTACGCGAGAATTTAAATATAATTTAAATTAGCGCTCAAAGTTTCTCGGTTGTCGCTTCAAGTGGGGTTGGGCGAAAATAATAATTGATGACGAATAGATTGGAACAGTTTTTTTTTTATTCTTCTGTTGGAAATAAAATATTAATTCTCTGAGACATTTTATTAATTTTTATTCCGTTTTGTTATTGATTTCCTCTTCGCAAATAAATTTATTTTCTATTTGAAATTTCGGTGGTGTGTTGTAAAGTAAAAAGGAACCAAAAAGTATAGCGCATTAGGTTTTGTTGGGAACGATCTGGGAAAAAGAGCAGACCGATCAAGAATCTCGCTGCGTACTCAACAACAAAAAATGAAAAATGCTTTACGTTTTTGGACGATGCCTTATAGCGCAGTTGAGCCCGGTCCTGAATGGAACCATAATAGGTGAGCAAACGCAGCGAGGGGCACCATTTCGCAATCTCGTTCATCCAATTCTCCAGCGTCGATGACGGTACCACGATCAAATGCGGAAATTGCATTTTTGGCTGTTCCTTGGTCCATGCCAGAAACGCAATAATTTGTATTGTTTTCCCGAGACCCTAAAAAAAAAAGTTGAGAATAAACCATAGAAATAAAGTAATTTTTTTTTAAAAAAAATTGTGCCTCAATTCTACGTTTAAATTCTTTTTTCAATAATTTTCAAGCCAAAAACTTGAAAAAAACCATTTCATCGGCAAGAATAGCGTTCAAGCCGAGTTTATTCATCATAATTAGCCACTGCAGGCCGACCTGTTGATAGGAATGCAGTGAGCAGCTGAAACAATTAATGTGCATAAATAATAAGAATTACAATATCAAATCACGAATAAGGGACTAAAACCCACTCAGAGCTCAACAACTTTGGTTGCGTATTAAACTTCTGGCCGGACTCAAGTCGGTCGAGTTCGAGTTTGATGTGTTCGGCCTGTTTCTTGCAGTCGTCGAGAACCTGATCGAGAATGCTGCGATTCGCCAAAAAGTCGACGTAAGAGGCGAGCATCGCCGCGCCGCGTGAAACCGAAGCCGCCTCGTCGGCCATTTGCGCGAAGCTGCCAAACGGCCGCTTTTCCACGAACATCGACACCAGCCGAGCGTTGAACTTTTCCGTTTTGTTGAGCTCCTCTTCGCTGGCCGCGTTGACAAAATCGAGGCAGCGATTCTCGAGAACTTGACGCTGGCGAATAGCGCGTTTGTCGCGGCGTTCGCCAGCCTAAAAACAAAGAAAAGAAATATGTTTTTCCAATAAAAATTTCAAACTATTTTTTAAGATTAATCCTTGGAATAAAATATCTGAAAAAATAATTCTCAGTAATAATTCAAAAGTATTCTCTAAACGACTTGTTAAAGCGGGTTAATCCCCAAAACCCAGGCTTATGGCGAGGAAGTGATTTATGAATAATTGTATTTCTGAATAAATGAATGAATAATTGTATTTCTCTCTCTTCTTTTATCTAATTGTACTTCTTTTTTTTCTTTCCTTATTGTTATAATTAAACCAAAAGTTTTATTGACTTTATTATCATTGTAATTTCGCTGTATTATGACAACGTTAGTGTACCTATTGTACCTGTCTGTCCAATAAATAAATAAAAAATGTTTGAGATAATTTCAAGCATTTTATAATTTATTAGAGATGCTTTCTGCACTAAAAATCTTATTTAAAGATATTTTAAAGCACATAAAGATAGCGCTAATCATCATTTGTTTTTTCACTCACATCACTGTCCTCGCTGTCGAACTCGCCGGACGGGTCTTCGGAATCGCGCGCGGCGGCCGCGTCGCCGTCCTCTTCGCTGGCGTCGGACAGCGCCAGCAACGTGGGCGCTTCGTCGCCACCGCGACGTTTTTGCTTCTGTCGCACGCGCTTCGCTTTTGCCTTCAGTTCTTTTAGCGATTTTTTCGGCTTAAAAATTTTATACAATATTCTTAGCGGAAATTTGAAATCTAAAATCGAATTGAATAGAAAAAAATTGAATGGAAAAACGAAAAGCCCGCAATACATTGAGTTCGTTTTCCTCGTCGCTGAGTTCGCTGCTACTGGGCGTCTTGGCAACTTCCTCCTCGTCGCTTAAGCTCTCTTCACCCGTTTCGTCGTCCATTTCCATGCTATTCTCACCCTCTTCATCATCCTCGGCGATAAAATCCTCCGAGCCGGTGGAAATTTCGTGTTTTCGTTTACTTTTCTTTTTCGTAATAACAAAGGACTCGTCGGCCTTCTTTTGATGAGCTTTTTTCTTCGCCATAGTTTTTGCTTTTGCCGTTGTACCGTTAGCCTTACGCCTTTTAGACGTTTTGCCATTTGTCTAAAAATAATAACTTTATTTCTTCAAAAAGTAGACAAAAAAAGCTTAAAAAATCAAATTGCTAAAAAAATTTTAAAGACATTTTCTTTGATTTTCGGACACATCAAATTATTTGACTTATATTAGATTTGAAAAAATCATGTCTTATACCAAAGATTCGCCGTCCTCGTCCCTGGAATCTTTTCCATCGTCATTATCACTGTAGTCCTCGTCGTCATCGGAGAGAATGGCGCGACGTTTTACCTTAAATCGTGTGTCAATCGCCTTTAAAGGAAGTTTCTTGCCGGCCTGAGTTAACATGCCGTTAATCATCTTCGGCTTAGTCAACCAGCTATCATCGTTAGCGTCACTGTCACTATGGATTACTACCCTAAGGAACAACAATAGAACAACAAAAATTTGCCACAATTTTGTTGAAAAAATGAGTAAAAATGTCGAAAAAAACCCACTTGTTCGAGTCTTTCTTCTGAGCGTTACTTGACGCAACGGCCACCATAAACGGTTTGCCGCAAAAAGTTTTCACGTTTTTTATGCTCTTATCATTTTCGAAATCATTATTAACTAAAAAATAAAAATTGACTGATATAAGCTAAATAAAAATTAACTTACTTTTGGGTTTTTTAACAAACATTGGAAAAAGCTCTTTTTTTTGAGTCGCCGGGTGTTTACCTACGTTGTTTAACAACTAAAAGCAATATGAGCGTACAAAAATTTAACTAAAAAAGTAAAAACATTGTTAATAATTTGGAACAAATGTAATAATTGTTTAAAGAGAAAAATAAATGAAAAAAAGAATATCATTACCTATTAAGAATTTTCGACTTAAATAATTGAAGAATAAAAAGCAATTGAATTAATGCCTAAGAATCTTAGTCTATAACTAGAATCTTAGTATAACTCCAATTGACCTTAGGCTAAGATAAAATCGAAAAGATATTCCACCTTGCCCATAGATTCGCGTTTAAAGTTGAGTGATTCCATTAGATCGGCATTATTACCAGCGGCGGCGTGTGCAATTCGACGTCGCGTCCCGCCATCACCACTACTACCACCGGAGGAATCGAAACTTCCGGCACTCATTAAATTTGATTAAAATTTGTCGCTAATATAATCGCTGAATTATTGTAGCGTTAAATGTCTACAAGGACGCTCTATCGATCAATACACTTTCAATTAGAAGCGAAACTAGGAAATTTCATTTCTTAGCGACTTTGAATAAAAGGAATAATGGAACATATGATTTTACAAGCTTAAATCATAATCAGGCTTTTTATAGAGCAATGCATATCCATTTTGACCTCTTTCTTCTTTAATTTCCTTTATTTTTAGCACATTTTTTAAATTTTAAAATAAAATTTTAACGAAAAACATAAAAACCTGCTTATCCTTTTATCATTTTTATTTTGCAAATGTATATTAGATAATTGAATACAGATGAAAAATAAGCTCTAGATTAGAACCTTTAGGGGAGTATTTGCATGCAAAAAAGGCACTTTCTTTGAAAATCTCAATTTCCAAAATTTAAAGCGTTAAATAGACTCCACCACTTTAAATTTTTTTTAACTGTTAACGCGCCAATTCAAATCTGTATTCAAATCTTCTATCTTTTTTCTCTGGCATAATGAGGTTTTTTGATGAGATTTTTGGCCCTATATTTCGCATAGTACACATATTTGTCTTTTATAAATGTTATCTTATAATCATTCCAAATTATTAGAATATTAAAATTTTTTGCATTATTAAACAAAATTTCAAATTATCTTTTGTCACTTGAAATTATTTTTTTTCGGATTATCAACATATTCCTTTAGTATCGGTATGTTATAACAATTTATTAAACTAACAATAAAAATAAAAATAATTTATTAATAAAAAATAAATATTTTACATTTGTTTTTGGCAGGTGAAATTTGTATAAAATAAGAGCGAAAAGTATAAAACAAAAAACAGTGTATTCTCTTAGAGTGATATGTATTTACATTATGTAATTTTCCAATTGAAGTAAAAAATAATTTTACTTTACGGAAAAAATTGATGATATGTTGAATCCTCTTTCTGTTCTATTTTATTTGGTTGATTTTGCTAGCTTATAATACAGTTTTTATGCTGTTTATCCCCGCCCGATTCGTTGTTTTTATACGTATAGGATTGCTGTTGCTTCGATGCCTTCTTACCGTTTATGTCAAATACGGTGGCCGTATTCTGAAGTAATAAGTTCTTTCAAAAAAATGTAATAAATGAATACTCAATGAAAGTGAACTCAAATAGACTTAATTTGAGCCCTTCATGGCTTTAAATAAAAAATTTACCTGGTAAAGTGCGGCCGCCGATTTGGTACGATTCAGAAGTAGATCCGTGCGAAGGCTCGGCCTTCTAGCATTAACGTCAATGATACTGAAATTTTGATTTAATTAAAGTTTGATAGGAAAGGATTTTTTTTAAAGAATTTCCTACACTTCGTCGTCGCTGTCTCTTGAAAATTTTGAGCGCATTCGCTGCAATACCGGACGCTTGAGCGCGGACTCTCCATTAATCGCAGTCGACACCGCGCCACCGCCGAAAAAAGCTGACGATTCCGTGACTCTATCGGCGGATAGCTCGTTGCGCAAAGTCCGACGTACCTCCGGATTCATATACTTAGGCAGCTTCCCAATGGTAAAAAGTCGAGCAAAAATCTGAAAAAAGGGAAAATATTTATTTTATCACAATTGAGCCCTCGAAATTGAACCCCAAAATATTTGTAATAAAATTGATGCAAATAAGAAATTTTTTTTATAAACCCTCGAAATGTTCTCGTCGGATGCCGCGGAACACGCGACAAAACAGTCGGCGTGTGGTCCAGTTGGGAGAATTTGCGCGACGCGTTCACGCACCTCGTCCACTGTGCCCACCTGCCATTTGTGAAAGGGTAGATCGATTTTGTTGAGAACAAAAACCACGGGCAATAAGGCAGCGGAGGAGGATGACGAGGATGTGCCAGCACCGCCAGCAGCTCCACCCACCGACGAAATCGACGAAGACTAAAAAGGAATGTCACTTATTTTTGATATTTTTAAACTTATAAATACTTATAATGGCCGAAAGATTGGACAAATTAATAGAGAAATTCAGGACCAAAATAAAAAAAACAATCAAATTGAAAATCTAAATTTAAACCGATGAGGAGACCGCCACGCAGCCGATGCCGTTCATTTTCGGCTTTGAAATGTTGCACGCCCGACTCATTTTACATTCGTAGATTTGCTGGTAGATCTCGAGCATTTGATCCACGCTTCCCGCGTTGTCCACCGCGCCGACAATTACGAAAATGTCGCCTGAAAAAAAAAGAAAATTGGGTATTGCGAAAAATTAAAAATTGCAAAATTAAAAAATTCATACCCGTAATGTAGGATAGTTTGCGTGCAGCCGGAAATGGATCATTGCCGGACCTGTCCAATATATCCAATTCGTACAAATCTCCGCGAATTTTGTACAATTTTCGGTGGAAATTTTCAATGGTGGGCAGATAACGGTCCTCAAAGGCGGCGTTGCCCAAGAATCGGCTCACAATGGCGCTTTTGCCCGCCTGTGCCGAGCCGACTACCACCATACGATAAGACTAAAACATGGAGTACAATGAAAACATATAAGCTAAAAATTTTAATGAAAAGATTATTTAATAATTCTTTAAATTCATAGTATTTAATATTTTTTAATTCATACCCTCAATGTGAATAAAAAAACAAAATCCATTATTCACTCAATATATAATTTAATCCCAAAAATCGCAAAACTTTTTTCACAGCCGGCGAGTTGGGACAGCTGGCCCCGCCGGCATAAGTTGTAGTGGACTCGCCATTTCCTGTCGTTTTCGAAGGAAGTCGAACGAGTTTTTGAAGTTTTATAGAGCGTCGTGTTGGAACGGCGCCACTCATTATTACTCAGTTTATGACTATAATACTTCTAAAATGTTGAGCAAAAATTAATAGTTTTGGTCGAAAATTTAAAACCCGATAACTTAAAAACAAAACA
This sequence comes from Bradynema listronoti, assembly GCA_024678965.1. Classification (NCBI taxonomy): domain Eukaryota; kingdom Metazoa; phylum Nematoda; class Chromadorea; order Rhabditida; family Allantonematidae; genus Bradynema; species Bradynema listronoti. The sequence goes on along the minus strand of JANLNO010000007.1, from coordinate 3,998,149 downwards.
AATAAGTTATGTTTTAAATTAGGAACTCAAAAAATCCAATATTTAACGAAAAGTAATTTGAGAGTTTTGATGTAATCGGAGAGTATAAATCAGAATTATATTACCGGTGAGAATCTTTGGGTTTTATGTAAGTTCTTAAAAAGATTTTTGGGATTTATTAAGTATTCATTCAAAACAAAATCAAAATTAAAAAAAAAAATGAAAATTGGTTTGGTTTGTTATTTTCCAAATAAAAATTTCTACGGAAAAAGAACAATAAAAAATGTTTTAAAAAAAATCTAGCTAAGGTTTTTTTATTTGTTTTTCAAAAATAACGAATGACTCAAAAACAAATGATCAAAAGAGAGAATGAATGAATGAAAAATAACTGAAGTCCTCAAAAATGAATTTAAAATGAATAGAATGAGTATTCAAAAATATATTTAAAAAAAAGAAACACAAAAATTGGTAAGGCGGAAATTTTCGGCATGAAAAAATGTTGAAAATTTGAAATCAGAATTCAGCAACATCATTGTTATACACTTATATTTACTTTAACTTACATTTATACTTATTAATTTTGTCAACCTTATTGTTGAACAGAAAAATACACTAAAAAAATTGAATAAAAAAGAAGTAATCGCTAAACAAAAGTTTATCACCAAAAACCGAATAAAACGGATAAAAATGAATTCAAAATATAGGTAGAAAAAAAGCCTAATAAAGGTTTAATAAACGAGCATGAAGATTACAAAAATCTTTAAAAAAATGTTCAAACAAAATTGAATTGAAATTTTAAGATGTATTCTAAATAATTAATTGATACTTAATAAATCATCAAAAAAAAATTTCATTCAGCACTTTGAATGTTTTTTCAAGAAGAAAAGCATGTGTCGCCTAGGAAATAAGTCAAAACCAAAGTAAAAAAACATTTTTTTCCGTTTTTCAACCGTGAATTTTATTTATTTTTACGCTAAATTTAATAACTTTTCACAAGATAAGTCGAAAAACAAATTGAAAACGTGAGAAAAAACAAAACAAAACGCGAAATATATGAAAAACGGTTTTATAGAAAAGAAGCAATATAGCGTGAGTGACGTAAAAACGGAAACATGAAAGTAAAACGTGAAATATTTATGTGGGAAAAAGAGAAATTTTTATGAATGTTATACTAAAAAATGAACAATAGAATAAAATTTTGATGATATGAAAGTGCTTTAACTGCAATATAAAATACACTAAAAATAGGATAATATGATAAAAATAAAAAAAAGTTGTAATTTTATATACCTAATATTTTTTTCCTAAAATTAAGTAAAGGCACAATTTTCAATTATCTTATCGAAAATCGCAACTAAAAAAACAAAAAAAAACGACAAATTTTAATTAAAATACAAATTTGAAAATTGTCGAAAGCCAAAAAAATATATCTTACGACATATATACTAATCTAATTTAATTTTATGATTTTTATTGATAGCATATTAAAATTTACTTAAAAAAATTTCCATAAAATTAGTCCCAGAACATGCTCAGGCCATAGCCCATGCATTTGTTTTTGAAATTTTTAGTAGTCCTTACTGTCAGAGATTACAACATGGTTAGAATTTAATTTTTAAACGATTTTCATTCCGTTTTATTAAGAATTTTATGCTGAATTTTATGTAATATAAATATTTAATTAGTCAGTTTGATTTTTGGTTAAATGTTTTGACTTAGCTTTTGTTATTCTCGAGAGCTCGAAATCCCTCTGAGAAATTTCTATTGTTTTTAGCTATCATTTCAAAAGTTTCATAAAAAAACCCAAAAAAGGCACAAAATTATTTGCCAATATACCATTTTTTGGCCTCATTTTTCGTCAGAATTTTTTTCTATCGTCTAATTTTTTAATTCGCCTCAAAAATTTCAGTTTTACAGATTAAAAAGTAAATAAAAGTGAATAAAAATACAAATAAAAAAATGCTATTTTAGCCATAAATTTTTTTTCATCGCTTTTCACTATTTTTTCTGATATTTCGTATTTCTCACTCGAATTTTAGCCGTATTATCCACTTCAAAATATCAATCGAAACGATTTAATAATGACTAAAATAAAGAGTCAAACCTAAAATCAATTTAGAAAAATTTGGAATTTTAGAATAAACTCTCTATACAATAAATTATTATACATATAAACATAATTAATATTATCATTATTATCAATATATTTATCATTAGTATTATAACAATTATTATAATTACCTATTATAAATTATAAATATCAATTCATATGGAAAAGAAAGAGGAAGGAATAGGAAATTAAAATATTAAGTTAGCTTAGCTAAGAACATTGTAAAAAAATTTTTTTTGTCATTAGTAGAGGGGTTCCAAACAAATTTTCGTGGGAAAAATACAAACACATGCATTTTGTATATATATAAAGCTTAAGCTTAAGTCCAAATCTGTTAGCGAGCGGTTAATTTTATTTTCATTTTCTTTTTGCCATATGATATCATTATACTCCTTTCCATTATTATTATGTCATTGGCGGGTATAAATTGAATTTCGGAATAATAATGAGGAACGAAATAATATTAATATGACTGAAGACTTAATAAGAAATTATAGATTTGGCAAAAATTCAAAAATCTCTAGACTAATCTCAAAAATGCTCAAAATTTGAAAACATTTTTCTAGGATCTTTCAGAAATAGAGACATTTCTAAGGGCTTTATAACTCAAGAAAAAAAACTATTATAATCATACCGCAATCACGCAATTAATTTCCAACATATTACATGTCATTATCGTTATGTGTTTGTCATTTTTTTGCGTTTTTTCCACATTTTTTTGCGTAAGTGGAAAAAATTTTTTTCGCACTTTCAGTGAAAAATAAAAAATATTCGAAAAAATAAAATTGGAAAAAAATGTAAATTTAAAGAAAAATTCAATTTTGTCAGCCATTTTTTTTTAGGTTTTTTGAGGAATTTGGGAAAAAAATGCAAATTTACGTTAAAAAACAAATTGTAAAAATCCGAATTTGAAATAAAAAAAGAAAAAATTGAAATATTTTTCTAAATTAAATTCATTTTCTAGTTTGACAATAATTCGTAATATAAATTATAGAAAGAAACGATTTGGAGCTCTTGTATGCCAAACGCTTTTATATGTTCTGCTCTAATTTTTGAGAGTAAATGGCTATTACTTATACGTTTATTACTTATTTGATTGAGATTTTTAAAAGCTTATCTAAGTCAAATTACTAGTTAAAAAAAACAAAAGTGCTAATTATAACAAAGGTTTCGAATCCTTCGAATCGCTTTATTATATTTTGCTGTTGAATAAAATGTCAATTTTTATTATTTTTTTAGCGTTGCTTTTCATTCAATACCACTATTTTTTTATTTCTCCGTTCGTTTCCCTCCATTTTTTTAAATTTTAATTAAAATCGAAACTTTTATTTCTCGAAAATAATGAAAAAAAAGCAAAGGAGAAAAAAATTTTTCGCGAAAATGTCGAAAAAATTCGTCTCAAAAGAATTTTTTTTCTTTCTCAAAGCATTAAATTAATAAATTTGCTTATTTAGAAATGAGAAAATTTACATAAAAAAATAAATGAAACGTGATTAATTAAATTTATCCCGTCAAGTGGAAGAAAAGGTCGATGTCAAGGATGGATAGGCTTAAAAAAAGCCCATTTAAATATTTATATAATTATTTTTCAAATAAACATCAAAATTCCCATTATTAATGTGATAAAGTTTTTAATTGATTATTACCAAATCCATTATTATTACAAGTTCAACACAAATTATTAAAACAATAAAATAAATTACATTATACAAATATTGGGACTGGACCGATAGTCACTCTAAAAATCATTCAAAAATGAATCCAATCGATTCTAAAAGAATCGAATAATCAAAAATAATATTGGGAAAAAATATTAAAATCATTTATATTAGAGTCCCAGCAGTAATTAAATTCCAATATTTGTTAGAAATTGTATTCCGTAAAGGTTCTCATTTTCGTCCTGCGCCCGAAAATGTGGGAGTGTACTGACATTGGCTGTAGTCCACGGGCGAGATCAAATTAAACGCTTTTGTCATCACGTTGATATAGTCTTAAAATGGGTTGATTTAACATTTTTTTTTTAAATTAAAATCGAAGCCAACTAGTAAAAATGTCATTGGATTTCTTGAAATATTGCTGCTAATGAACCGCTATAATACAATAATCAATAAAACAAATTACTATTGTCCTCGAGAAACTGCAGGACGGACTTCATATGCTGGCGTTGGAAGCGTTCCGGATCGCGCGCAATGACGAAAACCGGAAAACGCACCCAATTTGAGACCACCGCATAATCGTATTGATTGTACTCGTTCAACGGGCCGAGTTTTATCACCCAGACTGAAAATTAAAGGTCATTTGAACCCATAAATATGACCAGAATAGATCGATCGGTGAAAATGTAATTTAAATGAGTTATGCAAAAGCAAAATAAGCTATTTCAAATAAAGTGAATAATTCCCATTTCAAAATCGGCCCCAATTTTTTTTTTTGATTAAACTCACAGGGCTCCGCGTCCGGCGAGTTGCTTGAGTGTAGTAGGAATTGTCCGGTGTCGCCGGCCTTAAATCCGTAGCCGAGCGAAAAGCGTGGCGGTCCGTTGGGGTTGCCCTCGCGATAAAATTTGAGGATCGTAAACGTGGCACTGTAGGTGTTATTGGTTAGAGCGCCAACTGAAACGATAAAATGATATCAAAAATACATTTGTAGAATATGGGTAAGTTATTAACTTACAGTGTGTAACGGTGCACGCCTCACGGATCACATGTGGACTATTTATGACCTAAAATTTGAAGAAAAAAAAATTAATGTAATTTCGTTAAATAATCATGACAATAATCATGACTGTTAAGAATTTAAATTACCTACGTATGTAATGAAATTAGTCCTAAAATTTTATTTTCAAAATGCAGCCCCTTTTATAATGCATTGATAGAAAGTCTCAAACAAACCTGAAACCATCGGCCCATCATTCTTGCCACTTCGACGTTTTCGGCGGCCGGGTGGACAGCTCTAAACACATTTTTAGCGAGATTTTTGGTGGTGTCCTTGGGCAAAAGCCGGCTGATCGAAGAGCCCAGCAGCGTGTTTGTGGGTGGGATCATTTGCGGAATCAATTGGGCCACCTGAAATTTTAGAGTAGGTTTAAAACTTTATTTTTTATTTAAGGTGTCCATCAACTAGCTTCAACCTCATTTTCAAAATTTTTCTCACCACATAATTAAAATTGCTTAGGCCCGGAATCGTGTTCACGCCGGGCACATTTGGCGCATCCTGTGAGCCAAATCCGGGCACTGGAATGGGTGCCAGTCCCGGAATTTGTCCCGAGGTAATTCCTTGGAGATCAACGCGATTTTGGTTAGCTTCCTGGACAATGGCGTTGAGGTCCTCCTGCTGGAAAGATCCGCCACCGAAGCTACCGCCCGCCGACGGATCTTGACGGCGAATTTCGCGATTCGTTAGTCCCAAACGTTCTAGCACGTTTGTCGCCATTTCTGTAGCTTTGTTCAGTGTTTCCTATATAGGAATTAAAGTGAAAAATGTTAAAAAAATTCAAATCTCAAAATTAACCTTATCCATTTTGTCGGTGAGGGTATGATCATTCGTAAACGATTGAAACAATGGAGCGAATTTTCCCACCATTTCGGATGGATTAGACGCTGCCTGAGGTTGGACGGACTGTTGCTGTGAAGGATCCGAAACACTTTGTGCATCGCTATCGCGCGGCACACGTCGAGCTCGTTCGCCATTGTTGTAAACAATGGCGGCGTCACGACGCGCAGCGTCGCCGTTAATATAATAATCCGAGGCATATGGTTCCGACTTGCCGACGAACGTGCTCGAGGGTCGAAGACCCTTGACGAACTCGCTCATGGCCCATGTGGTGTGATATACTGCGACATTTAACGCCAATATCGAAAAATGCATCATCATACGCGAATGCCTTGGAAGAAGCATTGGTATAATGTGTAATCTGTAAAAAAATTTCCAAATTTTTCTAATTATGCATAAGCGTTAAAATTTTCCAATTGCTAAAATGAAATTGAAATCATTCAATCAGTAAAAGAAAATCATAATTAATCAAATCAATCAAACAATGTCGAGATAGAAAATCGCGATTCTTAAATTTTCAAACTTTTTTCAATGCGGAACGAAGTGAATGCTGCGATCAATCCAATCCTAAAATTATAAAAAAAAACTAGGTAAGGATTGTATCAATCCACATCGAGAAAAAAAATTAGAAAAAATTGCGTAAGAGCCTCTTCGAAATTTTTGCTTTTTTTTCATTTCTTAAAAATGAGAAAAATCCTATAAAAAATAAATAAGTGATATCAATTGGAATCAAACAAAGAAGAGAAAAAATCAATCAATCCATGGGGATTAATTGATATGTTTATCTCCTGAGATTATGATAATAAATTATAGCGAAATTGAGGTCATTTATCCAAAATTTTTCACCTTCATTTTCATTCGAAATTTATAAATTACAGATAATGAGGTATACTAATTACAATTGCAATCTACCAGACTTTTTTTTAAAATACTTTACAAAACTAGTAACAATGAAAAAATTAAATACCCAAAAATACGTAGGTAATATAAATACATATGTGTATGTATTTGCTAAAAATTCATCGGATTACAAGTTTTCCGAAGTAACAGCCAGCCAGCTTCAACCCAACAAAGGTAAAGGCTATTTGTGAAAATGGGAAAAGCAAAAAAAAATTTTGAAAATTTCTATCATTTCTCAATTTCTTTTCCCATAAACACTTTTAATCAATTTTTCTCTCTTATTCTCATTCTCTCCCATCCAATTTTCATCTTTTTCTGAAAATGATCTCGTTCCATTTAAAAAAATTCCTCCTCTTTCCTCAAAATTTTTATTCAAACTTTTTTCCCGCAATCCCAATTTTGAGTGTGAGAATTCTATTGAAATTTGTGAGGATTTTATAACAATCCTAAAAATTTCCCCATTTTTACTGCGAAAAAAAATGTTAATCAAATTCTTTTATTCCGTTTATAATTTGTTTTAGAGAAAAAAAAAATTCTGAACCAAAATGCAAACGTTTTTTATGTTCAAAATCAATCAACAAAATGCGGGCATGCCCCAAATTTTGTTTTTCGATTGGCTTTTGGTATCAAATAGTAAATTTTAGAAAAAAAATTTCCCCGCATTCGGTCAATTAATTGACTAGTTTTCAATTCAGATTCAAATTAAAAAGTTAGAAAAAAATTGCAAATAAGTGAAAGAACTACTTTTTTGTACATAATAATAATAATAATATAGGAGATCATTCGGTGGGTAAATAAACATTTTAAAAAAATGAAAATACATTTAATGGGGTCAAAATATTGTGGAAAAAGGTTAAAGCGACTTGATAAGAAAGCAAAAATTTTAAACTTAGACTTTGGCGCTTTATATATAAAAAAATAAAGGCGAAACAAATTTTAATAGAATTATAATATAAAAAAAAAGTGAAAAAAAGAAAAAAATTGAATATATTATTATAGTTTAAATTGAAAAACAAAAGTTACTCTTTAAAACTATTCACTATTCCTAATTCATGTAAGGATTTTCAAAAGTCACATATGCCACAAGAAACAAAAAAAAAAATTTAATTAATAATTCTTCTTCGTTAAATTCGACTTTACAATGAGAAATTAGAGGGGGATTAAATCAGTAGAAATTGATTGCTTTCTGAATTATTTTCGCGATTGCTGAAATTTAAAGGTAGACATGGCATTCGGCGTTACGAGAAGTGACTTGTTGTCTTTGTCCTGCTGGAGTTGAATTTGCTAAAAAAATGAAACGATAAAGTTTTTCTTCTTTTTTTTTAATTCACAAAAATATGGCAAATATTTACGTGTTCGTTGCACATGTGAAGCATAATCGCAAACGCATTCACAACGTTGAGGTCGTGTTTCGTTCGACCCGACAAATGCTGCGGCAAATTGGCCAACAGACTTTCGAAGGTGTGTTCGCCTCGCATTATTAACAGCCGATCCCGCGTGGTGGCACCGACGTTGGGCATTTCCTGAAATTATTATACATTATTCAGAAAAAAAATTCCAATATTATTCGAAAAGATAAATAAAATCAAAATTCATCAAAATTATTATTATCCGTCCAGTTTTATTTTAACTTTGGTTGCAATTTGAAAATTAGAATCCTGTGTGATCCTAGACAAGACCAGGAAGAACTTGGATCAAAAACCTGATTGTGGCCATGGTCTAGGATGGTCCAGAAAACCCCCGGGCCCCAAAAAATTGGGACAATTGGTTGAATTTGAATAGGTGAAAAGCCGTGGACAAAAATAAAGATAAACATTCTCTATTCTTATATAAAATTATTATTATTACCCGTCCAGCCTTATTCACATACGTGGTGTTGTCCGCATCGTTTTCCTCATCCTCCGACGAGCCGGACGACGACGATGAAGACTCATCTTTGCTGGAAATAATTTCCTCCACATCAGAAATTGAAATCGATTCCACGACATTGCATTTACTACTCGCTGGCAGACCCGCAATATCTAGGATGCGAATAAAAATTTCTAATTCCATTTGGGAATAGAAAATGCATTAGCCAACCGTTAGGCACGCATAAAGCTTCGTCGCTATCCGCCATAACAGCATCGATTTCCTCCACACCGTTCTCCTTATCGCTGTTGGTGTGTAGTCGGCTGTGATGCCGCGCATTTTTGTAAGCATTTCGTAAATTCAGCAATGCTTTACTGTCCAGCTTAAAAGTTTAAACAAAAAGCATAAAAACTAACAACATTTCCTATCCACACACTTTTTTCTTGGAAAAAAAAGGTTTTATTTCAAGGTTGTCAGATGAAAATAAAATAAAAAAAAAGAACGCTGGGCACGAAAAAAATATTTTATTGATAATTTCCAACAACAAAAAAGATTTTTCTAAAAATATCTGAATTGGTCGATTTCGTTAACTTTTCGGGTCAGATTATCTTTATTCTCTCAACAATTAATACTTCTCGGAACTCCGGATCCTCCTGTGTCTAAGAAAGCCATTCTTCGTGGAAAAAAAGAACAAAATGGAAAAAAAGAACAGACCCCCTTAAAAAAAGAACAAATCTTTAAAAAAGGACATCTGGCAACCCTGCTTAAAATTTATTATCCATTAGGCTGATTTTATTAGGCCGGAAAGAAATTTTCTTTACACTTTATTAGGCTGGAAAGAAATTTTCTTTACACTTAAGATTTGTCATTCATGTCATTCAAAATTTAGGACAAAATTTTTTTTTTCTTCCCTTCAAGTCTGGTGGATGGTAGAACCTTTTAAAGCTTTTCACGCGCTTCTCACGCGCGGCTATATTTATAAGAATGCTACAGCATTAAGCAATTTTGAAAAGGACATCTGGCAACTCTGTTTTATTTCAATGTTACGACGCGCAAATTTGAATTCTATTAAAATTCTTCGAATCCAAAAATTTCTGAATATTTTGCGAAATTTCTGGCAAATTTTATGGATTTTATGCAGTCGATCACTTACGCTATCTGACGCGAGAATCGTAGCGATGGCACGCTTGACAAGCGGCGCTTTGACGCGCGACTGGTGGATTTTAATAATGCCGCCGTTGAATTCCAGCTGCTCGTCCAAACGCAACTCAATCGTGCTGCTAGCGTCGTGGACGAGTCGGACGGCATCCGCCTTCAAATCCGGGTCGTAATCGTCGCCGCCGGCCGCCGCGACATTTCGGTTCTGCGCCAATCCACCAAATTCGTTGGAAATGTCCTCGCCGTCGTTAAATATTGCGTCGCCGCCGCCGCCGGCAACGTCGTCGTCGTAGTCGGCCAGATTGTACGGATCAAAGTCGGTGAAGTGTCCGGCTTTGTTTGCGGCTGAAACGCCCGGCTGATTATCGCCCACTAAAATACTGACGCATTCCTTAAGCTGTGCTTCCAACGATTGAATTCTATAGTCCTCCGGACGCGAGTAAAAGACCACATTTCGAACATTGTCGGCGTTTCTTCTCGAATCGAATCGCCAAAAGCCGAAATGGTTCTGTGAATTAGCCAACATGTAAAGAATAGAATAAGAAATATTTAAAAATCGCAACGAAAAGTAATTACGTTGCTGAATAGCGATGAAGTAAGCAGATGACTTGTCTTATAGCAATTCGACACGTCGATATGGAAATCCTTTTTGTCCATAAAAATACTTCCGTCACCCGCGATTTGGCGCATAAGATTGTCGGGTTTAGACGACTGAGCCTGATGTCGATCGATCGACTTGAGCACGTCCGGATCGAGATTCTCCGCCGGCCTCCAGAACATCTCCTCCGTCAGGGAGCCGCCCATTTTCGCGTTGACATTCGAGTTTCGGCGTCGGCGCTTAGCTAAAAAAAAGTGTAATAAAATTATTTCTCTTGATGCGTCGTATCGGCAACATTATCCACGTCCATGTTGCTGCCCTCTCTATAGAAATAGATTCTACGTGAACAAAAAATTCTCTTAAAATGTATGCGCGTACGTTTCGCGGTGGCCGTCCTGGCCTTTTTCGCCTTTGTCGGTGGCGGAACGTCGTTCATCAATTGGCCGCCGCTATTGCTCTTCCAATGCGATTGATCGTCGACCGGCGGCTGAACAGCTTCCGCATCCGCATTCACACTAGACATAAATTAATACAATCAAAAAATTGGCCAATAAAAAGAAAAGCTCAAATTCTAAAATAGGCAAAAATTTAGCTGAATCAATTCCCTCGCTTGACAATATAAAAAAAAAAAAAAAATTGCATATGCGTACGCAATCGGCCGGGCGTCAATAACGTCGTTCGTAAAATCATCCTCCAAATGGTCGAAAATGGGCTGTTCGTCGAATGGAAACACGTTCGTGACGTTGCCGGCCGGCGCATCGCCGCCGCAATTTTCTCCCCCGAAAGCGTCCGCTTCCACGTCGGCTAAGCGATCGCCGCCAACGTCGAAGTCGTCGTCATAATTGCTTTGATGCGTCGTATCGGCGACATTATCCACGTCCATGTTGCTGCCTACGCGCACAACAGCCAAATCGTTTGTGTGAGGCTCTAAAAGAACAGCAAAAAATCGAAAACTGGTTCAAATTGATTGAGAAAAAGCCGTTTCGCCTTTCAGACTCAAAAAAATCTTTTCCAATGAAAAAAAAGCGGATTTCGAAAATGCAAACCTCCGACTTCATTGACGTTCTTTATCGGTGATGCGTCCATTTCCAGTGCCGCACCGTCGTTACTATCAGCTATTCCGGCGGTTACACCCGAGCCAACAGCGGCCGAGTCGTCGACGAACTTACCCGTTTCGTCCAGACCCAAAAGCATTTCCTCCATGTCGACAAACATCTCCACGACTCGCTGCGTCATGGGATTGTCGCGTTCGTCCGTCGTCTGACCGAGATAAACCAGCTAAACGTGGGGAAAAAAAAGAAGGTAATACATGGCCTCATACGAATACAAATTGAAAAGAGAAAGTACTCTAATTTCGCGTGTATAATTGGCCGGCTGTTTTGAGTCAAATTTAAATTGGCGCCAATTGGAGTTCGTTCGGTTTTGTATTGGATCCGTTGAGGTCCAAATGATGGCTCCAAATGACTCCACAAATTGGTTCCAGATGGCTTCAGATGACTCCAAATGGCTTCAAATGGCTTGGAGAGTTCATTCTGTTTCGTATCGAGATCCAAGCGAGTCCAAATTTTGTGCCCACTTTTATGAAACCGAGACAAAGGCAGGCACAAAATTTGGACCCGCCCAACGGATCCAAAATGAACTCGAATTGGCGCGAATTCAAATTTGACTCAATACACTCGCGGCTTATACACGCGAAATTAGCGGTGAATATTCCTAAAAATAACGCTATACATTACCGGATAGTGTCTGGGGCGAGCCCAAAAATAGATGCGTTCTCTATTGGCGTGAATATTATTGCGTGTCGTCTCGTCAAACTCGGACCCAGTCATTGTTGTGTCGTCCGTGTCCTGGCTCTCTCCGTTGGCCATACGCTGACGCTTAGGCGGACTCATGCCCGTATCATCCGCGCTGCGTAAGCCGAAACGATGACTCTCTGAAAAAAAAATTTGAATTATACACCATTCGGTTGATATATGTAAAAAAAACAACTAAAATTATACAAATATGCTTTCTATATTCTTTAAACAATAGACATAATTCATTTCACTATCCCTCTAAATATACTTTAAATTCGTCTTTTAAAAAAAGTTTACTCGGCGTGGCGCCGACGCTGGACGTGGGCGTTAGCATCGGATGGCCGCCGCCGCCGCGTCGACGGCGTGACGCCGAGCGCTGCTGCATGTGCGCCTGATGTTGAAGTTGACGGTTGAGCGCGCGTTGTGCCGTCTTAATGCCGCCCACAAAAACGTTGGCGCGCACCAAATCGCGTTCGTCCGCCACCTTTATGACCGCATGCCAAATGGAGTCGATAAGCGGCGCGAAGCGTGTCACCAAAAAGCTCAACGACCCGATATTTGGCTCATCGACGTCGTCGCATTCCGCATAGAGTGACTCGCTTTTCAGGAGCGCGTTAAACGCAACCGATTTCGCCAACGGAATTTGAGCAATAAATTTTTCGTAAATGCCTTCCGAAATTCGACGTTTCGGCTTCAGCTCCGATTTTATCTGAAAAAAAAATGTGCGGGATTTTTTATCCGATCAAAGTTTCTAACGGAATATTTTCCCATAAATTAAACTATAATCTTAAATCAGGGTTGCCAGATGAAAATAAAATAAAAAAGAACGCTGGGCACGAAAAAAATATTTTATTGATAATTTCCAACAACAAAAAAGATTTTTCTAAAAATATCTGAATTGGTCGATTTCGTTAACTTTTCGGGTCAGATTATCTTTATTCTCTCAACAATTAATATTTCTCGGAACTCCGGATCCTCCTGTGTCTAAGAGAGCCATTCTTCGTGGAAAAAAAGAACAAAAAATGGAAAAATGGATCCGCTGGGCGGGTCCAAATTTTGTGCCCGCCTTTGTCTTTGGTTTCATAAAATTGGGCATAAAATTTGAAGCTTATTTTGGCTGAAATTTGAAATGTTTTAGTTTTTTTAAGTTACCCAAATTTGTATAAGCCGCGGGTGTTTTGAGACAAATTTAATGTGGGCGCCAATCATTTGTTCGCATCGGATCCAAGCGGGTCCAAATTTTGTGCCCGCCATAAAAGTGGGCATAAAATTTCGAATCCAACGAATTCGATACGAAACGGAATGAACTCCAATTGGCGCCAATTTAAATTTGGCTCGAAACGCCCGCGGCTTATACACACGCGAAATTAAGCTAATTGAAATTAATTTTTTTGTATTTCAAATTTTTTGTTTGAATTTTTTGTTGAAGTTTGAATTGGTCGATTTCGTTAACTTTTCGGGTCAGATTATCTTTATTTTCACAACAATTAATACTTCTCGGAACTCCGGATCCTCCTGTGTCTAAGAGAGCCATTCTTCGTGGAAACAAAGAACAAAAAATAAAAAAGAACAGACCCCCTCAAAAGAAAGAACAAATCTTTTTAAAAAGGACATCTGGCAACCCTGGCTTAAATCAATTCCGAATTATGTCGATTTTTACACTAATTCTTTATATAACCTATTTTTAACTCAAATTTCTATGAATTTCTTGTATATATAGAAAATTTTTAGACACGCTAGGCTATCGAAAATCGAAAAAGCTAACCTGCATAAGCAACTGCGACGAAATACCAAAATGCTGCGCGTCCGCGTCGGTCAGGCAATGCAACACGGCCTTGTCGATGTCGGCGTAATCGGCCACGGTGGCCGGACGCAAAAATGGGCGCGCAAAATTGTCGACGAAAAAATGCTGGTCGAGGAATGGGTCGTGTTTCACGGTGGGTTTAATGTCCACAGCGTCGGCGGCTTCCTTCTCGTCCAAGTACATTTGAAATTTGGCGAGCTCGTCGTGCTCACGACGCGAGCGCTCCTCCTCCTCTTCGTTGATGCCGCCGCTCACCGACGAGGACTCCGTCTCGCCCTCGTCGTGTTCACCGCCGCCGGCGCTGGTCCTTCGACGCGTCACAACCGACTGTCGAAGCTGCTGTTCTTGTTTTTCCATTTGCTGTTGATTGGGCGGAATTCGCTCATCCGACGAAGACGACGAGCCATTCGACAACTTTGACGTGGACGGCTGAGTCGGCGTAATGCCAGCTAAAATCCGCATAACATATTGCCCAACATGGCGGAAAATGGGGCATCCAGTAAAATCTTCTCCAAATAAACCAACTCGACGTTCGTGGATCCTGCGACTTGCGACCTAGCACGCGTACGTCCGATCGCTCCTCCTTTTCCGCCATGTTGGGCAAGTTTTCATCCTCGTCATCGCAAAACTCCTGAAGTAGTTCCAACCGACTCGGATTTGGCGCCAGCGCTCTCTCCAACGCGGCTTAAAGCATAAATTTTTAGGGAATAAAAAGGCAAAAAACTCAATAATTATACCTTCCAAATTTTCGAAAAGCTCGGCATTATTATGAGGTCGACCCATAAGTTCGGCGCTCAATTGTGCGCTCGTCGTCGCGAATGGCTCGTTATTGCGCCAATTCGTGTGCAAAATCAAAAAGTCGCCAGTGTCGTTGGTGAGAACTTCGTTATTGACGAAACTCTGCGCGCAGCCCTCCTCAAAGTGCTTGGCGACCTTGTGATAGATGGGATCATCGATGCTGTACTGCTCCGCGTTGCGATTCAAACCCAGCGTCTTTTGTTCGATGAATGGAATCTGTAAACGACGAATTCGAGTTGGATTCGAAATATTTTTTATTAAAAATTTACTGACGCCAACGCGTCGCGAGACGAGAATTTCCTGCATTCTCGAGCTATAATCTTCAAAGTTCTCGAGAAGACGCTCCTCCGTGATCGGCTCCACATAGCCGCCGGAACCGGTGGGCTCGAGCGGTGGTAGCGTATAGCGAACAAATCGCTTCACGAGCCGATCGGATTGTTTATACAAGTCATCCAAACGCTCGTTCAATTCCGCGTTGTGAACCACCTAAAACGAAAAAATTGATTGATTACCATCCTGGAATCGGAAAAAATGTCTCATCATTTCACTATAATTTTACAAATCTATTTTTTAGAATTAAAAATTTAGTCCTAAAAAAATAAGAAAATCAGAATTTTTAAATATCTTGCCCATATAATCTCGACAAATGCTCCAATCCAAACATAAATAATAATAATAATCTGTATTGTCAAAAATAGAAAATTTCCATGTGAAATTTGAAAAATTCACAATTTTTTAAAATCATTTTGTCTCGGATAAGCTCAAATCCTTCCGATAAGGTCAAATTGCTTAGATTTTTAAATTTTAAAAGGTTTAAAAAAATGTAGTCGGGCTCGTAGAATTCAAAAATGGCCTTAGTTTTTTTATTCAGGCACTTCTAGACCCTTATTGGCCGCTAAATGGTTCTAAAATTGAAATCTTAACAAAATGCCATTTTTTGACGGAAATTTCGCTTTTGTTAGCATTTTGTTGTTAAAATTTCAATTTTAGGACCATTTGGCGGCCAAAAGGGTCTAAAAGTGCCCGAATAAAAAAAGTAAAATCATTTTTGGATTCTACCAGCAATTTGAGCCTTTTAAAATTTAAAAATCTAAGCAATTTGAGCTCATTGAGAAAGGATTTGAGCTTATCCAAGACAAAATGATTTTAAAAACTGAAAATTGAATCTTAAAAAAAATGTGAAAAAAATCTATGAATAAAATGAATTTTTTACACGTGGAAAAATTCCACATAAAATTGACAATACTCATAATAATAGAATTATAATAGCCAGCCTTTAGCGTTTTCTTTTTCTTTTTTGTTGGCGCTATAGGATTTCCATCGACGTCAACGGCTGGCGCGCCATCATCGGCCGCGTTGGCAACGTCTTCGTCGCCGTCGACTGGCTCATCGCCATCACCGCTCTTGTCATCGTCATCCTCCTCCTGATCGGCATTAGCAACGCGTTTAGCGGCCGCGTCATCATCAATGGAGTCGTTAAGATTATCGCGTGGCTTCTTTTTTTTGTCCTTGTCTATACAAATTGTCTTTAAATGTTTTATCAAAATTGTAAACTCATTTCAATTTTTAAAGTTGGACTTTTAAAAAATTTTTCTACTTTTATCGGTTAGAGATTTTTTTGTTCCCGAAAAAAAAAATAATTTGAAAAAAATATTGTATCAAAATTTACCTTCATCAAAATTGGTGCGAACGTTAAAACATTCGCAATGCGTGTTATCGACGCGAAAGGCGTAAACGCGTGCGCTCGCATCGAGCATCGTGCCGACGCATTGAAGCGGTTCCATTTCCGCCACGGTGGGCAATTTGTCCAAAATAGGCGTCTCGAAGGCGTTTTTTGCCGTAATTTTCTAAATTAAAACTCTTAAAGAAACCATTAAAATCTCGAAAATTTTTCAAACCTTTGCAAAAAAGTCTTTTAAATGTTGTGCGATTTTCTCGTTCAGTTCTTTGTCCGCATCTTTAAAAAATAATATCTATGTAACTTAAAAAAATAATATCTATGCAACTTCTAGCATTAAAAGCTAGAAGTTGAATCAACTCACTCTCGTCGTATGTCTCACGAATTCGCTCCTCATCCTCTTCTTCCATTTCCTTTTGCTTCGCTTTTGGACGCCGATTACGTAGTGTCACCTTCGGCGCATTAAAAAACGCATTGTTGGCCGCTTCGTCGTCATAAAAGTGGTCTGATGCCGAGCTAGGCTCAACTGGGCCGCTGTTATCCGCTTTCCTTCTCGACATTTCTCTAAAGCTCTACAAAAGTGAATAAATTCATGGTACAATCCAAATTGGGTTAGAAGGGGAGAGGGAGAGGAAGAAGAGAGGGGAATTGGCAGGCACAAGGAAGTTTAAATTTGCAAAAAATGAAAAAATTTCGCGCCAAAAATGACAATAAACAAACGCCAAAAAGCGCATTTTTGAATATAATTTTTAGATTTTAAATTTTTAAATTGAAGAATTTTTTGTTAGAAGTCCTTGAGTGCCGCTCTTTTTCTGTCTAAAAGACTCTAGTGCACTTGCGAGATCCACTATTTCTTTTTTTGAAAGTTTATGGAAACATTGACGACATAACCTATGATTTTTGAATGGATCTAAACTTAGTGCTTGTCTTTTTTCTGCCAAAAAAAGATTACTTAATTTAACCATACCTCTCCAATCCAAAATAAAAAAATTTTACATTAAAATTTTGAACAGGGGAGGGGGACTAAAAGTATTCTTGTATTATATTTGAGGCCTGTTATAATCGTATGTATATGAGGAGCTGGATATAATTATTGTCATTTTTTGTCAATTTTTGTAAAGACGTATATTTTTTAGCATATTATCGATAATAATGGTCGCGCATATAATAAATTTCATCCAAATCGCCATCCCATTCGTTGGTACATGGCTGTGTGCCTTTTTCTCTAAGGACATGACGTATCGTACAGAGATCCTTGTTTATGGTCCGTTGGTGGTTTTTGGTTCGTTAGCTATTTATGCCGCTATTAGTATAATCCACGGCGTCGCCACCTTTAACGATTGCCCGGAGGCCAAGAATGAACTTCTCAAGGAAATCAAGGAAGCCCGTAAGGATCTTCAACGCCGTAAAATTATTTCATAGAATCGGGATTCAACTTTTTATTTTGTGGACTTTTTTTTGTAAGGATACTATGTTTAGGTAATTTATTAATTATACAAATATTTATAAAGTGATTATATTCGTTTATTGTGCAATTTTAGGCAATTTTTATTCGTTTAAAAAAATGTTTTATTATTACATTTAAAAATATTTTATTATATTATAATTCCTGAGGATGAAAATAAAAATTCCTGAGACATTTGGGCAATTATAAATGAAATTTTTAATTAAAAATCGAAATAAATTATTGCATTCACTTCAAAAATTTTTGATCAATTTTCTTCTTGATTTCTAGTTTAACTTGACTGAACAAAATTCTCTGAATTTTTTCAAATTAATTATTTTATTAGTGGAGAAAAGTGGGCAAATGTAAAAAAATAAAATTTTGAACTGTAAATTGAGTTTTTTTCCAAAAATATTTTTTGCTTAATTGATGAGATTCTCTTGAAAACTATGGCGATTTCACTTCGTCGAAAAATGTGGGGGGCAAGCGGCACTGCGAGAAATCGACCGGTTTTACAATGTTGAGGAAAAGTGATAATTTATTCACGAGTCCGTGACGTTGTAGGAACGTTTTCACGGTCGAGGCGTAACGCTAAAAGAATAAATTGTATCATATGAATGAGCATAGCGATAATGAAAGTGGTCTCTGACCTGATCATCCTTATTTTGGGAAAATATTTCTGTTTGTATTCAAATACAAAAAAAATAAGCCATAATTCTCAAAAAAATAAGATCCCACCTGCTCAAACACGTCGGGATCGCGTGCAATAACGTACAGCGGATAGTTGCAGTTGATCGAAAGTATCGCGTACTCGTAACGATCCAATGTCGTAGGACTTTCGCCAACGTGGAGCACGTGCACTGCAAATTCAATCCTATGATTGAGTTTCTTGTAAGGCATTTAGGCTAACTTAAATAACACAAAAAATGATACCAATAGCGTCTTCAGGACTGTTCGACTTGCGGTAGAGTAACTGGCCGGGTCGGCTAACCACAGCGTGACCGGATGTCATGACAGGTGCGTCTTCACCGCGGCCCATCTCGTCGATTCGCGGCACGGAATATTCTAAAACTTGAAAAATTGCGCCGACTCCGTTGGGCGTATCCGTCAGCAACTCGTAAGACATCATGGAACAGCTGCTTGAAGACATTAATGGGCTGTGCATGACCTGAAAACGGAATTGAATTTCGGGTGAAAAACGAATAAGATTAATAAAATTCAAATTGGAATTTTCGTAGTATCAATTGAACTAATTTATTAGATCACAAACCTGGAACCATTGGCCCATAAAGGCGTGCACGTCGAATTGCTCGATTGATTCTGGTTGCGGCGTGCACAGCGGCATCATCGATTGGGAGATGAACTTCTGAAAGGAGCTGTACCCGCTGGGCACATTCGCACGTTTCTCAGCCTAAATAATAATAATAATAATTGAATTCTTAAAATTTAAAGTGGTATTGGACGAACCTTGGTAGTATAAGTGGGCGCGTGTTGTAAAAGCCAGTTAGTGAGAGCACGATCGAGTTCCGTGGTTTGTTCGCCCACTTGTGGGAGGCCCAAAAAGTTGAGTACACTGCTCATGAAGCCCTGTTTGTAAGTGGGCTTCGAGCCGTACTAAAACATGTAGAAATATTATACAATTTGTCTAATAAAATTTTTTGGGACATCAAATTTAAGTAAATATCACTCAAATATTATTAGTTTAGCCTCTCTTCAAGTTGAGGCCAATAAAATTAAACACTTTTTGATTTAATATTCATGTATATTGTATTTCAGTTTTATCCCAAATTTTTGGCTATTTTGTCAAATTTTTCATTTTTCACTTTTTCTTTTTCCCACCTGAAATTGATCGACATTTTTATGGAAATAATTCTCCTTTTCCTCCATTTCGAATTGACTTTTGCCAGGATGCCGACGAATTTCACGTTCGACGGCTAAAGGGCCGTAACCGCCCTGAGGCACCTCGGGCCTGCTACGAAACCGTCCGAACCGTGCGTTTTCGTCATCGGCCTTGTTGAATGATTTTGCGGGCGTCGCCAGGACTCCAAAATCCATCGGGACTTTCGAGATATTGGGATAGATTTTCGGGATTCCGGCTATGGAGGATTGAGTGGTAGTGATTGTGCTGGATGGCGCCTCACCGGAGCCTTCATCATTCAAATCCTCGCCATCTTTGTTTTTTGAAACCTAAAATAAGGCAATTAAAATAGCATGTGAAAGACTCCAATAATAGTTGGCGAAAATAATGTGTACGGATTTTGGTGATTTCTCGTCGGTGCTAAACAAAAGCGAGTCCGCCTCAATGGCGTTCGAGTCCACGCCGGAGACTTGACGCAGGGCGGCACGCGGTCGGTAGCCGCCGCTCAGCCAACGATCAAAGGCTCTTTCGAAATAGTTAACCAGCTCGTCCTTGGGCGTTGTAGGCCGCGTCCAGGTGGGCGTCGGCGTCGTCCGAAATGGAGGATCTTCAATTTGATGAGCTTTGATTTCTTTTTACAAAAAAAAAATAAATCAACTTATATCATTTTTGAATAAATCCAAGCTAAATTAAAAGGTTATAATAATCTTTTAAAACTATAAAAACTGCGAAAAAAAATGTGAAAATTTACAATCGAAAAAATCCTCCGGAAGGAGTCCCGGCCCGGCGATGGTTCGAACGAGTTGGCCGGCGTCTCCGTCCAGCGAGAAATAGTTGCGATAGGGAGATGGAAGAATGGGCGGCCCGGCGGGAAGTTGTGGATAATCGGCCGGCAAATTAATGGTACCCGCTGCTAAATGATGCAGGATTCCGATCAAGGAGACCAGCGCAAGTGTAAACATCCTTTTTTCTGGAGGAATTTTTCTGAAGGAAAAATTCAGGCCTAAAACATAATCCTAATCAATAACGCATTATTGATTTTCTCCCTATTGATAATATTATCAACCACTATTGGAATGATATCAATCAGTGGAAAAAATTTGCATTTTCATACAATATAAAAATCGGTGAAATTCTTTAAAAATATTAAATTAATTGACAATTAATAAAATTTTTACCTAATTTGGATTTCTCTGACGAAGAGAAAATCTTCCCGGATGTTGTTGTTTCATGTTCAAACGTTCTATTTTTTGTTGTTCTTCGCAGGGGTAAAAGAGAAAATTTTGTTAATGGGAAAATGCCGCGCAAACTTTCTTTCACTTAACAGAAAAAATATCATTTGGAATGATATGAATGATATTTGCATAATATTAATTTAACCTTCAAATGCAATAATATTCAAATTTATAAGAAAAAGGACTTAAAACGTTTGATGTGACGTCGCTCGCATGTTCATCACCGCTTATATGTCACCAAAAAAGATGGTAAATGATTGAAAGCGGAAATTTGGGGAAATATATTATTTAAAGTTCGTATGTGCAAGTCGAGGCCTTACGAATTGTCTTTCATCCTGTTAAAAGTTGTCTTTCATCCTGTTAATTGAAGAAGTGCTCCTCATTTTTAGTTTCTATCTTGTTCCTATTCCATAAAAATTATCCAAATTTTATTAACACAGGAGAATTTGTGGAAATTTGCTATATAAAATATAGATCTGTAGAGCTCGATAAAAATGAAGAGTTTATCTTCATGGAGAATTCAATTATAACAGAATAAATGCCAGCTCAACCTGATGAAAAAAATGTCATTTGGAATGATACAAATATTTTTTTCTATTCCTGTTTAGGCCGATTTTTTCGGAAGAAATTTCCATTTGATAGGGCAAATAGACTAATTGTTGGATGTTATAAAAATGAAAATTTTATCGCTTTTTGAAAATTGTAAGAAAATAATTTATTTTTACACAAATTTCGCAAATATTAAATATTATTAATAATTAATTATAAGAGGGCGGGGCGAAGATTGAACTCCATATTCGTCTCGAACACATTTTCATTCAGAGTTCAATCGACGTTAGAATTTAATGCATTTCCATAAGCTTTTGCAGAGCAACTTGCGGATTCTTGACCATTTCAGCGAGTGCTGAGGGCGCCATTTCCGTCGTGTTGGCCGCTCGACGATTAGCCTCCTCGTTTTTAAGCACCCTGCAAGAAAATTAAGCGTTATTTTGTCCAACATTAACGAAAAATATCGAGGTTAAAATCAGGTAAAAGTTTGTTTAAAATGGCAAATTTTGAAGGTAAAATATTCATACAATGTAATTTACGTAATTTACAATACCTCCTAGCGAAGACCTCTTTCTCCGAGGGCCACTCGCAGTCGGGACCCTGGTAGATTGGCTTTGGCGAGTTCCAAAACACTTTACCACCGAAGCCCATTTCGTCCAAATATGTCGTTACTTCCTTATTGTATTTCTGAAAAAAAATATAAAATTATTTTAGAAAAATAATTAATGAGTTAAAAATTTATATAATCACATTGATGCCAGTGAATCCAGCACAATTGAATACCTGATAGAAAACCATAGGATCTCTGGCATATACGATAAGTCCGAGACGGCTGGCGTCGGTTACAATAAAGTATTGTATGTCGGAGTCCGCCAGGGATTCGTTATTGTACTTGGGACCGGCCTTGATTACGTAGACTAAATCGAATTTAGTCAACTTAAATTCCGCTAAAAATGCTGGCTGAATGTGTCTTACATTGTCTGGGGTAGAAGTACTCCTCGGTGTACATCCAGTATTTGCCTGTGCCGACCTTGTTCAAGTCCCGTTTGAAGGTCTCAATGGGTCCGTGCTTGGACGTGACTCGATAAGCCTCTTCCATCGAGAAACCGTCTTCGCCCATCACACGATTCGGCTTGACTAAAACTCAAGTTTACCATTTAATATGGTACCAAAAAACTTATGTTATATTTCAAGATCGTATTAGAAAATATCGTATTAGAAAATATCCCAGTCATCTTGAAAAAAAAAACAAATCTCTACAGTATGCGATTGGACAATAGATTTGGGTACGATAGACGTCGAAATTCATCGCTGCTTTATACATTTGGAACCATCGGCCCATTATCGCGTCCGTGGGCAAGTCGATCGTATCTAACGGGTTTTGTAGCATTTGTCCAATACCGGCGAACATGCCGGCCATTGTTTGGAAGTCCATCTAAAAACAAGACAATTTCAACCTCGTTATGGTAACTTTTTATCCCTTATTTACGATCATATTCACCGCTGCAGCACTCACCGGATTCTCGCCGATAGCATACGCGTAACGTACGACAAACGCGGTCGCAAGCGTTGCGAGAATTATCATGTTTGATGTCATTCCTTCTCGGCTATATTGTATGTTAAATTTTTATAGTTATTAAAATAGCACCACAATTGTATTGAGATGTCAAAAAAATAAATTTCGCAAAAAGAAGAAGAAATGAGAAAAATTCTTTGAAGCAAATCGATTGATTGATCAAAACTTGTGCGAAAATCCCTTTTTCGGATTGACCTCATTTTTTTTTTTTTTGGAAAAAATATTCTCTAATTTTTCACGTTTTTCGTACCGTTTTTTCTCAAAAAATATTCGCAATTTTCTTTTATTTTGCAACCTTTTCACTCTCGTTCCCACTCTTTTCTCTGCTTTTTTTTCCGTTGTTCCTCTTGTTTCATTTCCCTATTATTTCTTTATCTTTTCCACGAAATTTTATGAGAATTTACAATCTGGAATGCCTTATATTATGTATTGAAAAATTTTAAAAATTAACTTTTTAGAGAATATATTTCGATTCGAAGCTTTTGAAACACAAGATTCACCGATCCAAAAGCTTTCAAATGAGCTATAAACTTTCAAATTTATTAAGAAATCTTCGATTAGGCATTTCAAAATTTGAAATACCTTCGGATTTTGTGTGGCCATGAATTAAAAATTTAAATATTTTACTTTATTACTTTTTCTCTCTTTTTCGTGTATTATTTATTTTTTTAATTAAAATATATGTATATTCAATTTTAAAAATAAACAATTAAGCTGAAACTTGTGAAATTTCCAAAAAAATTAATTTAATTATTTTTATTAATTATTCGATCGACAAACAATATACATGAGATAAAATTAAAACGTTTCTGAAAGTGGAGAAAGTCTAAACCTTTTTTATAGCCTCTAAAACTATTGGAAATTTTAGAGGTTATAGCAAGGCTTGAGATATTATAATTTAGTCTTCCATAAATTAAAGAATGGCAAATTTGCAAAAAGGTTTTATCTCTTACATTGTTCCAAAGGGTTCATTAAAATTTCTCAAATAAGCTCTTGGAAACTCTTAAAACATAAGAGTAGCAAGGCCCAAAGATTTAAAAAAGCTTTTATTATGGTTCCAGGGTCCTTTCCTTATTTTTTGCCAAAGAGTTCAAAAGTGTTCTCGGCGTACTGACAGGATGAATATCCGGCCGGTTGCAAGAGGTTAAACGCCCTGACGAATCCGTTGATAAAGCCTTGGTCTTCAAGCCAGCGAAGGACCTCCACCTCATATTTGGACTTGAAGGTGTCCGGATCGCGAACGAGCACCGTGACCGGGTATTTGACCCAGTTGGAGACAATCGCGTACTCATATTGTTTGTTACCGAATGGATCCGTGCCCTCGGGTCCGAGTTTGTAGACCCAGACTAAATTGTGTGAAAATTCAATTTAAATAATTCAACGAGTCTAAAACAAAAACTCTTAAAATTCAAGTATATAATATAATTTTGAACTTTAAAACATAAAATAAAATTGTTCTCACATGGCTGTGCATCCGAGTTTTCGGAGCTGTGCAATTGTAGCATGGCGTCCTTGTTACCGGCGCGGAATGCATAACCAATCGAGTATCGTACCGGACCAAATTCACTGCCTTCGCGGTAAATTTTCAGCGCCGTAAATGTGGCTGTTTTATCGTTTTTAGTGAGTCCTCCGTCTAAAAATATTCATCAAAAAACGATATAAAGAAGGACAAATTAAATGTGAAAAATTTCGGCTCACAATGATGGACAACACAGCGCTGTTCGGTGGCTCGCGGCGAGTTGATGCCTTCGAACCATCGGCCCATGAACTTGCTCAACTGGAAGTCTTCGGGCGTGGCCGGCAACAGGGCGTCCGTCACGTTGTCGGCGAGAGTCTGCAGCTGTTCCGGCGGTAAAACGTCCGCCAGAGTCGTGCCGTTCGACACGCGACGAGTGATGGATCCTGAACGTTTAAAACTGTTTTAAACCTAGCGTTCAAAAAAATTTAATTTATAAATTCCATAAAGAATTACGAAATAACAAACCAATCAAACTGACGACGTCAATTTGACCTTGGGAGTTGCGCGGAATTCCGCCCGGCAGGAGAGGAATGCCCGGAATACGCGGTAGACCCGCATGCGTGGGCTTATTGCCGTTGCCGGCGCCGCCGCCCAACGCGGACGCGAAACCGCTGAGCGCACGCTCGGCGGGCGATTGTTGGCGACGAATGGCGGACGAGCCGCCGGCGGCCAATGCCGCGGACTCCGCGTCCGCGTCATTCTGAAAGCCGTGAGTACCGGCGTGAGCGCCATTCGCGCCGGTCTCGCCGCCAGTGCCCAACACGCTCGGAATGCCCTGCGAAAGAGCCTCAGCAACGCCGGCTAAAAGGGGGTGAATTCAAAATACGTTCGACTATTTGGTGCCAAGCAACATTTTTTTTTGTTTTGGAAATAATTTTAAAATTAAAAAAAAAAATCGGCCAAAAACTTCGGAAATTGAAAAACGAAAATTTTTGGAAAATTTTTATAATTTTTAGAAAAATAAATTTTTTTTAATTTCCAAAAATTTCCGAAATTTTGCTCATTTTTTCGGAAATGGCTAAAAACCCCGGAAAAATGGGAAACCGAAATTCCGGTGCACTTACAATCCTTGACAAGTTTGCGGATGGAACTGCTCAACAGTCCGATGAGTCCGTTCTCGCCGGGCTTTGCGTCCGGTAGCGTTGAGCCGGCTCCCGCGGAGCTGCCGGATGCCTGGAATGGCGCTGTGCCCTCTTGCATAAGGTTGTTAAGTTCGTTGGCAAAGTTGGAATTGGCCTGAACGAGAACCTCGGATTGTGGGGCGTGAATGGGTTGACCGCCAAGATGCTCGACCGGCAGGCCCTGGACGGGAATACCGGCGGCGCGAAGTTCCTAAAAAGCGAGTATATCGAATTTAACTCGAACAATATGCATTCAATCATACCTTAACAGCGCCCGCAAAACCGGCGGGATGATTACCGGTGAGTCCCGGAATACCAAAACTGTCCAAACCGAAGAACTTAATCAACTGATTTTGCACATCTGGTGGAATGTTGACGGGCGGCGGCGGTGCCAGAGTTACCATATCACGCGGTGCAAATGAGGCACCGGCGACCGGAGGCAGAATTGGCTGCTGGACGCTAACCGGAGCCAATTGAGGAGTCTGCGGTTGGGGTTCAGATTGAGGTTGAGTGAGTTGTTGTTGAAGCTGTGCCTGAATTTGAGTCTGTTGCTGCTGCGGCGGAACTTGAGCTCGTGGCTAGAAACATTTATTTGCAAAAAAAAAAAATTTTCGACCTGTCAATTAGCTATACATTCCTAATGAGTCCTATTTTATATCCTCCTCTTTTTAAGTCAAAATTATGTACCTGTTGCGCAACCGGTGCGCCGTTTCGCTGCGCAACCGGCGATTGCTCCACAGTCCGTGCGCCAGTGCTGCTGGCAGGCGTTTGCGAGATTGCGCGAGGCGGTTGTGGGCTTTTCGCGAAAGCGGGCCGACGTGGTTGCGCTGGCAAACGTATTACCACCGGTTGCTGCGAGTCCACTTCATCGGTCACTGTATTAGTTTGGGCGCTAACGCTTAGGGCGACAGCCAATAAGCAAGAAACCAAACCAAACAGATGTGGGGATTCTCTCATTTTTGAAGAGGGCAAATCAGGTCTAAAAATACTTTTTTTCGATTTAATAATCAAATTCCTCAACACTTGATAAATGCAAAATTGGATCAAAAACAAAAAAGCAGAAATCTGAAAAAACTAAAACATATTCAATATGTTTTTGCTGGTTTTCGCGTAAAAAACATTTGCGAAAACACAATTGACACGCGTTTCTCGTCGAAATATAGAAATTGGTTAATTAACTCTAAAATTTCTTTCCTTTTTTTTTGCTTATAAAAAGAAAAGAAAAGAAAATCGGAAAAGATGATTTTTTTATTTGCAAGAAATATTTTTGTCGTTTCTCTCATTTTCACTTTCTTTCTTTTCTCTCTTTCTTCTATCTCTCAAATTTCTCTTTTCGGCACAGATTTAAAATTAAAAATCCAGAAAAAAGCGGTGAATCAATTCAATCGGGTAATAAGAAATGATAAACATTCGGAAGTGTTTGAAAACGATGAATAGACTGTGCTTCGTTCGATTGAATAATAAGGTCAAGGCTTTTCATCCTTCAATTTTCTTAATGTTATCAATCCGGAAAAATATCGTTTTGGGCAATGTGAAATCAATATGTTACTTACATTATTCCTTTTTGCTTCAAGATTAATTTTAAAAAAGTATCTATTTTATTTTATCAATTGTCTCTCTCTAAATAGGCACATCTCTTATCTTTATAATGTTTAAAAATTGTAACCGAAAAATATTTAAAAAAACATTTTAGCATAATAATTTTTCCGCACAGGTAAATCTCTTCTTACTTTTCAAAGAAATCTCACGCATATTTATTCTTTTATTCCTTTCTCTAGAGATGAACTTTTTTTCCAATTACTAGATTTCAGTCAATAGCTCTAGTTTTTCTTTATTTCCTTCATATCATTACACATCGAACCCCCACTCCAGCCGAAAATAAAATTTCAAGCACAACCCACTTAAGGAAAATGACGAAATGGAAGGGGATAAAAAGAACAATGCGTAAGAGATTCAATCATTCATCCCGCTCTTCTCTTTGGAATTTTCACAAATAATAAAAATTAAATTTTTTGGATTGTACAGGAATTTTCTCTACAATTTTGGTTGTTTGAAAAAAAATGAAAATGGAATAGTTGGGATTAATAATGCAAAATAATTGTCAATAGTAATGCTTTATAAAATTTTACAAAAAAATAACTAAAATTTCAAAAAAGTTTTTGGAGGCGCGGGGAATTGAACCCCGGACCTCTCGCATGCTAAGCGAGCGCTCTACCACTGAGCTACGCCCCCAATTGTTGGTTAAGTGGAAAAATAAAATTATATTTTTTCTCATTATTTATTTTTAAAAATTTGTGGTCCTCACGTTCTACCCCTTAAAATTTCAAAAAAATATTATAAATTGGAATATTTTTCAGGTTAAAAAATATTAAAATTAAAAAAGTAGCCCTTACTAGTTGGGCTGTCATTTTTTTTATTATTTCCAATGAACCATTTAGTAAAAAAAATCAAATCATTTAGTAAAGAAATTTGTGTTGAGCATCGTTTGTTATAATTTTGTTCATATTTTTTGCACAACAATGCGATTATCTTTAATTAATTAGCATGCCCAATTTTCTTTTTGTAAAATTTCCAGAGTAATTGAGATTTTTAAATTCATGCCGGTGAATTCAGGTTTAAATTATGTTTACGAAAGCTTCTCAAAAATATTTTGTTTATCAATTTTATTCTTTTGTATGAAGAAAAACGTTTATTTTTCGGTAAAAATTGCGTGACAAACGAGGAAGAAAAAATATATTATTATACAGGAAAAAGAACAATGTTGAAAAAAAACGATTGAAACAACACAAAAAAATGATGTCGCGAATGGCTTTTCCGCTCATCCTTCATTAGCTATATAAGAATTGATTTTTAATATACCTATATATATATCATTATGTAAGAAAATGAAACAATTTCAATTCTTATATTTTTAAATTCCAATTTCAAAAGAACAAATTAAGTTAATGAATAATAATAAACAAATTTGATAAATAATATTCTCCTCGTTATCATTATAATAATAGCAACAATTATGTATATTAGAGTCATCAAAAGCAGTATAATCACTTCTCACACGCATTCATTATTATTCAATTTTCACTATTATTATTATAATCATATCCTCACTAACTCTCTAACAAAACAAAAAGCGTGAGAAATAAAAAATTAAGAATTAAAATTTAAAATGTTATTTTTACAATCAAAACTCCAAAAATAAATTTAAAATCCTATAAGGGTCTTTTTGCTCATAAAATGAGAATAACATCGCTTTAGAAGAAAAGTTTGGGAGAAAATAAACATATATAGTAAATAACTCTTTATATTATATTCATTCAATCAAGAATCCAAATTAACCATGTCTCAACTTGGCTGAAAACTCAAGACAATTATTTTACAGCGACTTTAGTAATGAATTAATGGCCATTTTCAGGATTTATTTAATAGGAATTAACGAAATCGTATATCATAAATCTGAGACCATATTCTTAAAGAATTATGTTAAAAAGCATACTTTGTTTAAAGACATTTTTAAAAAGATGTTGGATCATATTCTTTAAGAATAGTTAAAAATTCCAAACTCATAAGCATTATCAAAAATTGCTTATGAGCATTATCAAAGAATTATCAAAAAATTCTTTTGCATCCATTAAAAATCAATTCAATAAAAATTTACAAATTCTATTTTTTGCCTATCTTTTTTCTCTCGAACATAAACAAATAGAAATTATTTTAATTATATGAATGATAAACAGAATGCATTTCATATAACATTAACAACAGTTTACTTTTACTATAAAGAAAAAATAATAATAATGCGCATTACAATAATACAAGAAACTTTTATTTGGCGTATTTTTATCCCTTTTCAATCATTTTATTTAGAGCCACTCAGTTGTGGATGATAATCGGCTTTTCGGCAACATGATTGCCGCGCACTCCGCGTGATTTGTTCATGTGATCAATGCCGAGATAGGCAGCTCCGGTTGGCGCTAGAAAAAAAACACATTAAAATTTTTTACATATAAAATTTCCAAACTGGCTTTTTATATGTTGATTAAAAAAAACTTACAAGAAGATATATGACCGCTGAACAGCTCCTTACAATGAACAACTGCATTCTCGTCTTCTGTGTCAAAGTCGCGCATAATCTTCGAGCCCACAACAATAAAGAATTTGTACTAAAAATATAAATATTATGTTTTGATAAAAATTACTTAGAGTCCATCATACCTTTTCAAACTCGCGGTCGGGCACCTCGAGCAGCTCCTTTATTCGGCGTTTTATGTTGGCAATCTTCTCACCTTCGGTTATTTTGATGAAGAAAGGCACGCCGAACATTCTACACGGCTCTTTGTCGAAATGGGCCACCGGTAGAAGATGTTCGTCTTCACGAATTTCCAACTGATCTGGAGGTATTTCTTCCACACGTAGCTGAATCTTTAAGTAAAATTATCGAAATAACACAACAAAACCAAACTAAAAAGTTCATCATCAACATGGAATAATAAAAAATATTTAGGAGATTTAAGGATAGTTATCATTTTTCTGAAGTTGTGATAACTCACCAGGGAATTCATGTAGCGGTTGTTGACCTCCATTAGTGGCATGTCTTTAGGAAAAATCTGGAAAACGCGTAAACAGCTAGCCATTGTGTTTGCGTGTACCAATCTCAGTTGCTTTGTGCCGTTTTCGGAGAAATTGAAGTCGCGCGCCACTTCATCCAACAGACTTTGCACTGTACCAGACTTTTCCGGGAAAACTGT
The DNA here is from genome assembly GCA_024678965.1 of Bradynema listronoti. Taxonomy (NCBI): domain Eukaryota; kingdom Metazoa; phylum Nematoda; class Chromadorea; order Rhabditida; family Allantonematidae; genus Bradynema; species Bradynema listronoti. The sequence continues at coordinate 3,967,881 of JANLNO010000007.1, read as the reverse complement.
TATATCCTATAAGAAAAAAACTCTTTTAAAATGAAAATTTTTCCACTATATGTTTATTTCATTTTTAATTCGTCTATTTTCTCAACTTAATTTTCATTCTTTTTAAACAAATTAACTGCACCGTCGTTTGGAATTTGCCAAAGAGGGCGATGACACGCGTCGGGCGTCGATTCTCCAGCTCAGCAACCGGAATCGGCATTTTCGAATAGAATAGCTTGTAGCAGCGACCAGCACGTGGGTCATAAGCGTGATAATTGTATAACGCGAGTAGCTCATGAACCGTCATGTTCTCGTTGTTAACATAATTGGTAGGCTTCTCGTTGTGACCCAACTTCCAAAGAAGGATTCGCGCCGGATCAAAATTAATTTCTTGGCCAATCCATTCAGCAATCTGGTGCAACTTCCAATTCTATATGAATGAAAACAAATAAAATTATTTTTAAAAAAAATGACAAAAATTTAAAAAACCTACTAGTCCGATGATGCCGCGAATGGGCTGATTTGGTGGAGTGGAAACGTCGATGTTGGCGCCGAAACCATCCTGATTTAAAAACGCCTCCACTTCGATCTGATTGTACAATTGCTTGTAGTATTCACGCGCGTTACGATTCTCCGCAGTTTGATCTTCAATCTCGGCGATGAGAACCGCCCCGTCACAGAGTTTGCTATCGTCTCGAACCAACGCAGTCATGCTACACTCGTACACATCGTCCGGTCGGTACTCCTTAAAACTCGAAGCAGTAATCACAATTATCAAAGACAAACTAATCAAAATAAAAGCAAAGTAGCAAAAAACCTCTTTTGGCATAATTTAATAAAAAAAATAGTAATTTAATATTAGAATAATCACATTCAAAACTAGACCTACCGAGTAAAATTTTAGACGCGTGTTCGCCGACAGACCCAACAACGCGTTGATGTGCGGTAGTTGATTCAAAAGAGGCTGATCAGATCGAAGAAACATCACTCCCTTGTATTCCACTACATTGCGTTCCGCATTGTAGAATTTTAGAAAAGTCAAATAATGAACTAAAAAAAGTAGGTAATTCTTATTACCAATTAAATTCCATTTCATGAATACGAACATAAAAATATAAAAAAATAACTGGACAACTGACCATTATTATCAATGTCTGGCAATTCTCTTTCCAAGTCGGAATTTAACCTCGGCATTTCCAAATAGAGCATATGATAGTTATCGAACAAATCCGTATTGTCGTATCCGTTCTGCTCGCTATTATCTCTTCCCAACAATTTTGTCGGACTAAAAATAAGAAACAAGTTAAAAAAAACAAAATTAAAATATTTCTTAATAATCGCTACGGCATAAAAAAAGTACAAACGTAATTTCACGTACCGGATAACTTCATAATTGTCCTTTTTCATGTTAAAAGGCGTTCGATCCTCTACGTAATCTCCGAAAGCCCACAAACGAAATTCGTTATAATGAAGATTCTAAAAATAAAATTATATTCACTAAATTGAATGAAAATGAAAGTTTTAAAAGGCTCTTAAAATGTACAAAAAAAAATGAATAAATAATAAGGTTTTCATCGAAAAGTTTCTCCTAAAAAATTCAAGCTTTTTTTTTTTTTGATTTTATTAAAAACACAACGTATTTAAAGAAATTAAGGAAGAAAAAAAGTCCTACAAGATTGTCACCGATAAACTGATAGATCTGCTGGGCGTTCATATTCTTCTCAATCTTCATCTTTCGCTGTTTGTCCTCCAACTCTTTTGGGTCGAAAAGATCAAAACCGATATGATTTTTCAATTCTTCGTCAGTTATAAGCTAAAAAAAGTATTTGTATTTTTGTAAGAATAAAAACAAAAGAGAAAAATATAAAAAAAAGACGTTTAAGCAAACTATATTAAGATTTAAAAAAAGCTGAAACAATTATAAACAAACCGAAATTTCGGTGAAATGCGTGGCCTCTTCCTTCTCACGCTTTCGTTCCTGATCGCGCTTTCGCTCCTTTTCGAAGCGAGTCTTTAAGTGCTGCGGAATGTCGTCGGCGGACACGCTGCACAGGACGTCATCGACCGCGTTCTTGCGCACGTAGACGAGCATGTAGGCGTTGGTGCACGCTTTGGTGAGAAATTCTTGCTCCTCGCCGCCAAAATTGGCTTGCACAACGTCGCGAAGAGCGGCACGTGATACCACATCATCGTCGAACTTGCACCACTAAATAAATTGAAAAATGGATCACAATCCACAGCAACAAATGGCCAAATCAGAATTGAAGTGTTTCACAAAACTTCTACCTTATGTTTTCCGTTCACGTTTGTGTTGATAAACACAACGTAATGGCCGCCGTGAAAGTCGCCAGAATGAACGAGTACAGCGTGCAGCAAGTACGTGTAGTCCTCCTGTTTTCCGTGCTCGTCAATAAACTCGTCGAGATTGAGCTCCTCCGGAAATTCGAAGCTAAACGAAAACGAAACTTACTAGACTCCAAATACTAGAATTTGTTTCGTGGCTGGACAATTTATTTGTTTAAAAAAAAAGATCAACCGATCGTTGACTTTTACGTTGGCGTCCAGCGCCGCGTCGTACTGAAATCGCATGAGCTGAAGATGGAGAACGGGTGGAAATGACATAAACTTAACGCCCTTCTTGGCCCGTTGAAGTCCGTGATTGCCGGCGTCGTATTTGTTGTCACCATCCAGAATTTCCGGATTTGTATATTCGCGAAACGAATCAATAACTAAAAGGGAAAACAAAAACATTAAAAGAAAGATCACAAATGTTGATTCACATGCCAAATGGCAAAGATGTGATAAAGCAACAAAATATTTTTAAAAATCGAAAAAAAGCTCACCGTTCTTTTGCCCTTTAACATTCAGCTGAACATCATAAAAGGACTCCTCTCGTGACGACTCAAACTCAACCTCTGTGCATTTGATGTACGACTTCATTTGGCCTTCGAAAAGCGACGGAATTGTACCCGACACCTGTAAAATTATCTAGTAAGCTAATAATGAAAGAAAAAAATTAGCACAACTCTTTAGTGAATTTTTTCTAAATTCCCTACCACAGTGGACTTCATTTTCGTCTCAAGATTGTCGAGCAGAACCCGACATAGCTCCTGAACGTCGTGTTGAAGAAATGACTCTACCGAATCCCAGCCGAACGACTTGGTCAGTTTTTTTGTGCCGACTGGCACGTCCGAAAATTGCAACTCGTAAAAGACGCGCTGCATGGCTAACGCAACCGAATTGTCCGGATCGTCCTCCTCCGTGGGCATCATATATACCGCCTGCAATAAAAATTAAATCAAAAAGTCATTAAAAATATTATTTCAATTTCTTTTAATTGTTAAAATAGAAATGTATTAAAAACTATGCCTTGCGAAGTTTATTCGTGAAAAACAACGTCTGGAGAAGAGAGTTCATATAGCAGGTGGCACCTTGGTTCTTGAGACCAATATAACCGGCATGTTTTTTGCTGTCCCAACTAAAAACGAATCGTTTTTTCCGCTCAAATGCCTCGACAAAATGAAAAAATCCAAAAAAAAAATGGCAACGCCAAAACTCACTGTACGCCGTGAGGCGCGTCTGCGTTAACATGCGCTGACAAAACAACCGTGTCGTTGACAATGTACCCGTTATTCGGATCCAAAAGTGCCTTAAAAACAAATATGCAAAATGAGCTTTTAAAAAATTTTCTCTCAAAAACTAACTTCACATGAAATAAATTGCGAGTAGCCCCAGTCGTTTTCCTTAATATGAAAACTGTGCTGAATTTTGCGGCTATTGTCCTCGACACCCTCCTTCTGTGAGACAATGGTTAGTGTCGCGGTCGCTACACACAACCACGATCCGTCGGTGGCCTCACCGTTGCACTGAAGAAAAAAGCCCAAATATCTGTAAATAAAAACTTTTAATGATTTGTTTGTAAGTAGAAAATGCTTGCCTGGGAATGTTCTCGGATTCGAGTTGACGACGGTGCTGCGTGTTTTTTAGCGGCATTTCGCGTGGCATCGCCAAAATCTTCCATGGCAAGTTTCGAATGTAGACAGGCGCACTAAGACGCTGTCCAGTAGTAGAGCTCGGATTGTACGGATCGATGCCGCGAGCAAAGTCGCTAAAATGGTCGATCTTCAGAATGATGGTACCCTCGGGTTTATAGTTGTCTGGAAAATTAAAAATGTTCAATAATGTAGCACGAAAAAATTGGTTAGGGTCGACTCTCCAAAACTATTCAAAATCGAATGAAAAGAAAAGTTGAAATATATATTATGAAAATACAAGCTTGATAGAAGTAAAACGAAGAATTATGATAAGAAACACAGAGAGCCGGAGCCCATACCTGATTCCGAATAATTACTAAATTCGGATTTCGTACCGTCGTCGTCGGGCAGTTCGTCCATTGCACTCGGCTCAATAGACATAGGTTCTACGTTTTCATTCATTCTGAAAAACTGAAAAAAGGCTATTATTCTATAATTTTTTCAATAAACCTGGTTCTAATACAAGTTGTTTCGAATTAAAAATAAATAATTTTGAGCTTATTATGAAGATTCAAATCCATCCAAAAGACAAAAAAAAACGCAAAATTTGCGAAATATAAATCAAATAAAATGAAATAGGTAGTAAAAACATTTGTTCTTTAAATGGGTTTCAGTATGAGACTGCATTTTTAAGCAATTCTCGAAAATTGCGTGAAAAAAGAGAAAAAAAAGGTGATGGGGAATTGGACTGAATATTCTAACAAATAACGTTGCCAAGAATAAATTTCATCAAAAATGAAGCTAAAACAATGATCGATTGAAAGAATTATAAAACAAAAAGAAATCATACTAAAAGTTTGCTTAGTAAATGTGATCTGAAAACATAACAGAGCCCAAGTAACATATAAACAAAATTTCGAATAGAAAAATAAGATCTTATTGAAAACTGAAGGGATTTCCTCCACAAAATTTGGTTACTTTTTTGTGCGGCCGAAAAATTTCATATGTACACTTATGTGTACGGTGCAAGATGTTCCGTGTAAAACAAAATTTACTTTAAACGTAAATCAAATACCAGAAAAGAATAGTCCTTCAAAAGATTCGTAACTAGGAAATTGGTGCTTTTCGCATATGCAGCGTTTATAATCCTCTCTTTAAAGTATAAAATTTTTTGACTTTAAAACTGTAAAGGTCTCAAAAAGGAAGAAAATAGCGCGTAAAATAACTGCAAGTAATGGCTTGATCCGACGATATCAGTTAAAGTTATATTTTTGTTTTTTATGACCCACAAGTTAATGAGTGTCGAAAAAATTACTTATATAACCGAGATTGCATTCGAAAAAAAATTGCGATGCCTTTGGTTCAACAACAGGCATATTAAAAACAGCGTTATATTTCATCCGATATCATTCAAAAAAATATTAAAATTTTTATTGCATCTAATTAATTTATTCATTTACTGGTGTGGCGAACGGAATGTTAAATTTGTTTGGTAAGGGCGGGTCGATGAAAAGAGAAACGGTTCGTCAATTATTGGGAAGGCGAAAAAGGAGAATGAAAGATGAATAAATTTGAGTAACAATTAATAAAATAGTCTGTGCGGGAAAATTTCCCTTAAATTAAGCGTCAAATTTATAGAAACAAACTTATTGATAATTTTAAGTATTGATAAAATTTAATTTTAAGTCAAATTTTAAACCTGCTTATAATGATAATGAGTTCTTGAGAGATCGGATAGATGAGAATCGATAACACTTCCGTTCGTTCGTGAGAAGCAAAGTAAAGTGAATCGAAACTCTTGGATTTAAAAGGATTTTTAAACCAGTTTTGAGAGGAACGGTGGGGTACGCTTCAGAAAGACAAGAAATTTGAATTTGGGTGGAATTCACGACTTACGATTCCGACAACTGGGTCACATATTGATATCATTATCATTTTTTATATATATGTTTTTATAAATCAAGCACTTCATCACACTTAGAAAAATTTTTGAACTCATTGAGCATTTTGCATTATTAATAATGGATCATGTTTTTGGTAAATTTTCAAGTAGGTATTTTTCAAATGTTCTAATTTTTTATTTGTTTTAAGAGAAAAATTTGGAATTTTTAAAATTGAAATTGTAATTAATTTAAATGAAAAAAAGAAAAATTTCTTTTTCTATTTTTATGGAAAAAAGTGCAAACAATTAGAAAAAAAGATTTGAAAATTTCGGCGTGAAATTTTATGATTTATTTCACCCAAGCCGAAAATCGATAGCCGAGAAAATCGAAATAGAAACGAAAAGGGCTACAATTGAGATGTAAATTGAGAAATACAAAATGGAAAAAGGAAAGATTAAAAAGAAAGGAAAAATAGGCAACTAAGAAATGATTTTTCTTCTTTTTGTTGAATTCGATTGAAATAATTGAGTGGGCCGAATTTAGTTTTGATCCCCTTTCATTTGGTTCATTCGTCAATAATTTTATAGTTTCCACGCCAGTAAGTATTAAACAAGAGGACCGAATGTCACAAAATAATGCTACCATATTTGTGCGTGCCCTACTATTCGCGAGTGTATTGCACATGAGCCTAAAAAGTTGAATTTTGTGTAAAAAATGTTTATAATTATACTCTAATTTTTAAACTTACAAAAAGAGAATTCAATAGTGAAATGACTCCCAAATTAGGTTTAAGTGGGATCCAGCGAATATTCCTAATTTCAGCTGTCCACTCTGCGATTTGCTCTTTCAGCGACGGTAACTATTTAGCCCAATGGAGTTTAGATCCATCCGGATCTCAAGTGAATATTCAACTACAATTTCATAACTTTCCTGGTAATGCTGACGCGTGGACTGGCATCGCGTTTGGAGACACTATGGTCATGTTTTTTATTATTAAGAGCATCAAATTTGTAATTAATGTCGCTCTTAGATTATAGTAAAATTTAGGATTTTGATGATTCATAAACATTTTCTTACCAGTTTAAGCTTCAAATTTAATTTCATTCTCAATTTCTTTTTAAAGAATATCAAAAATTTGAAATGATATTTCAATTACAGTATAGCGGTCTCGATGCAATTATTGTGCGAGTAATAGAAGGTAAGGTTATGGTAACAGATGAATATGTGCAGGGTTATAGACCCTCGTTTACCGATCAGATTCAGGTTGGTTTGATACGATAACGAGGAATCGAATTAAAAGTCAATGTTTGGAATTAAATATTCGAAAAATTGTTAATTGTTGATTTTTAATTTTGGAATTCGCTTTTAATACCATTCTTTATTAATTTCACACATGTAGATGTTATTTTAGGATGTACGTGTGCAACAGGCACAATACGTAAATGGCGTGCTAAACGTACAAGTCTCGCGTCCAGTTCAGGCCTCCAATTATGAAGACCACTCGATTAATGGATGCACTAACTGGCAGGTAATTGTTTGTAATATTTATTTAGGTATGTTTTTATTATTTTTTTTATTAATTAACAAAAATTCTCTTAAACCACCAGAAAGAATCTTAACTCTCACAAATGGAGAATTTTCACAAAAGTGATATTATAAATTTTCAGTTTATTACCGGTCCTGGCACCGCCTCATTTAACCACGTGGGCAAGCACACACGTCTCCCAATTGGGCGCACGGTATGCCTTCGACAGTGCCGTACAAGAAAATAAACAATGCAATTTTTATTTTATGTATTTTATACAAATTTTTAATAAATTTTTAATTTTATTCGAATATTTTAGTAAAAATTTCCAAGAAAATTTTTTTTGAATATTTTGAAATTCTTTTTTAAATCTTTTGATCTTCTGGAATTAATTTTCTTCATTGGAAAGAAGAATGTAGATTCTATCTTGGAACTATAAGTAAAAGTTACTCAATGTTTACAATAAAAGCTTTTTTCCTTGCCAAATGAAAAATAAAAGAAAAATTTTTTAATTTAAAATTTCACTAAATTAATTTAATCCGATTTTCCACACGTAATTCACAAAATTTGTAAAGATGTCTTTTTTATAAAAAATGTTTGTGATTGAAAAACTTGTTAAAAATCACTTAAAAAGGAGCGAAAAAGACATAAATATAAACAAAAAATTGGGATAGAAAAAAGAAAACAAAAAAAAAAGATTTTGAAAAAAAAGCAAAATGGAAAAAATGACGAAAAAAAATATTCTTTTTTCATTTAATTTCAACTTGATAAAAATCTAAAGTTTTTAATAGACCCAAAAAAGAAAAAAACAACTTTGATTGAAAAGAAAGTCGTCTTTAAAAATGACTACCTATTAATAGAAAGAAAATAGAAATTTAAAAAACTAATATTTTTAAATACTTATAAAATACTTAAACCATAAGTTCGCTAAAAACGAATTAAGTCGGTTTAAAAATATTGTATTTACTTTTGGTTGCATTTATTGTATTCATATAAAATTGGTTCAGACAGATAAACGACAAGGCGCAATTAGAGCTACCAGAAAAATTACAATTGAAAGGTTAAGAAAATGGTAAAAATGAGAAAGCAAAAAATATAAAATTAATGAAAAAAGCTAAAAAGCAGAAATTTGCGAAATTGCTAAGTAAAATTTATAGCCACACGTAAAAAAGTGGCCATTTGACTTTTTTTTCTCTTTTTTCTTTTATTCTATTTTACCTCTCTTTGCACTTCTTTCTCTTTACTCCATTTACTGCTTCATTTTGTTGTTTTAATTATTGTTGTCGGTATTGTTGATATTTTTGCTTTTTTTATTCCAATTTTTTTCTAAATTTTACTTTTTCACTCATTTTCCAACTTCGATGTAAAATTTTTTGTATTTTTGTTCTATTAAAATGTTTTTAAAATATTTGATTTAATTCATTAAATGCTCTTAATGTACTTATCTACTTATTCTATTTACTATACTTATTATTATTATACTTTTGCTTATTATTTATTTATTAATGTAGATTTTGTCTCAATATAATTAATGAAATTTTATTTCTGGATTTTATTATTTAATTAAAATAAAACACAAAACTTTAAACATTTTGATTAAAGATCAAATTAAAATAGAAAAAAAATTCAAAGAAAATTGGTTAATCAGTGTAAGCTAACCTTTTATGTTTGAAAATAAATATACATACATTTATTTATGCATTTTTTACACACACATACACACATGTGAATAAAATTTTCCTTTTTTTAGACTTTTAAAAATCAAAAACAAGTTTTTGCTTGTTTTTGCTTTTTTTTGTCTTTGTTTTTGTGTTAGCAACAAAATTTTATTATCGAAAATTTTTTTTAGTTTTTCCATTTTTAATAGGGGTGATCTATGATTTTTTCAGATGATTTCTAAGTTTGTCTATAAGACATTTCGAAAGATATACTTTATATTTTTTATATTCATCAAATGTAATTTTTATTTTAAATTTATAAAATTACCTATTTCATTTATTCATTAATATTTTGAAACTGGGACAGTAAATCAATTAATATTTAAATTTTATTCTAAAAAATAAGCGATTTAAGATAACGCTATTAATTGTAGGCATAATTTTAAATTTTTTAATGGTATTTTTACTAAAAAATTATTTTATTTTCTAAAATATTTTTGTCATTTAATTTATTTTTTATATATGTTTTTAATTAAAATATTTCATTTTTTGATAACTTTTTTTTGATAACGATATTTTTTGATAACAAGAAATGGTATTAAGTAATACATGAAGATTTATTTAATTATGCATAAGATGTAAAAATAAAACTATTTTTTAGCAAAGTTGTGAAATTCCGTGAAAATTAAATGAAGAAACGTTGTATTAAAGCTAACCTTTTATACTTTTTCACTGTTTTACTAAAATATTGCTTAAAAAGTAATAGAGAAAATAGTAGAAAAAGAAAATCATTAATGAAAAAATGAGTGACAGTAAATAAAGCCACTGTTGAATTAGCTACATAAAATTAAGAATGCAAGGTAATACAATAACAAAAAATACTTCGCGCTTAGTTAAAAAATAGTACTAACAAAACATTCGATAGAGCAAAAGCGTGTAAAAAATCACTATAAACAACGCGGTAAATAAGAAAAAAGAAAAAATGTAAGTGTAAAATTACGCTTGAAAAATTGAAAAATAGAAAAATTTTTACCTAACAAAACAATTGACATCAATTTTCCCAGTTTTTACATTTAATTTGAAAATTAAAAAAAATGAAATGAAAAAAGGACCAAAATATGAAAACTTGTACCGATAATTAATGCCAGCCTGCCAGCATTTTTGGAGACATTTTTTTAAGAAAGATAAAATGATAAAAAAATGCAACAAAAAAGAAAGAATAATAGTAAGCAAAAATCACTAAGTTAATGAATTGAATAATTTAATAAAGTAAATTATAGAGAAAAAAAATTTAGAAATGGATTTTGAACCCCTAATTTAAAACTAAATTCAGCACAAAAAAGCTGGAAAAAAATATAAAATATGTAAAGTTTAATTAATTTTTATTTGTGTAGAAAGACAACTCCAAAGTTAATTTTAAAATTTTGAGCTTTTTAGATTTTTTTTCATCTTTAATGTTTACTTATAAAAATCAAGCTGTGAACGAAATTGAGTGACATTTTAAAGTCGAATGTATCAAAAACATTTAAAAAACAAATTATTCGAATAAAAATGACACGAATTTTCAATATCAAAACAAATAAATGTGCACATACAAATATAAACATATAATAAACACATCAAGATATGTTTATATACACGTAAATTACGTGTTTTAAAAGACGCACAAAAATGGAAAATGCAAAAAGCCTACTCCTTAGTTATGGTTTTTATCGTACTGATAATAAATTTTTTTATAAAATTTTAATTTTAATCGTTTTTTGCAAAATAAATTTGATTCCTTTATTGTTTTTAAAAAAGGTATAATATAAAATATTTTAATGTAAAATATTTTAAAAATTATAATTCAGGTAATCTTTAATTAAAATTGATTTAAGTTAATTATAGCAATGTATTCGCATATTTCTTAACGAATAAAGAAAATTATATTGTAATAAGTCGAATCACTTTAATTCCAATTTTTCGAATTATCTGTTTTCGAAGACGGCAAGAATGCCCAACCTACACGAGACTCCTCATGTCAAACGTACCTTTGTACCATTGGCCGAGGCAGACAATGGCGACATGGTGACGCATGAGGTCAATAGAGCCGCACCTCTGGTAGTGAGACGCAAAATTTCCATTTTGGGGGAGGAAGAAGTGGCCCGCGGTCAGTGGGCTGGACCCCTGGATTTTCTCATGAGCATGATTGCCTACGCAGTGGGACTCGGTAAGATGAATTGTCTTTTCGTTAATCAGATTAATTCTTATGTTGCTAACATTTATCAAATTAGAATTATCTAGTTCAATTTAGGAAACGTGTGGCGATTTCCATATCTTTGCTTCAAAAACGGCGGGGGTTTGTATCAAATAAATATCTATCTAATAAGCCAGTTAAAATATTTTTAGGATCCTTTCTTATTGTTTATTTGTTGTTCTTCCTTTTGGGCGCAGTACCAATTTTCGTCATGGAGGTCACCACCGGCCAATACCTTCAAAGAGGGGTCCAATTTTTCAGCCGACTTTTTCAGCCGTGTTGAAAACTCTTTTTAGTTTCACATTCTTAAATGCTTGTTATTAACCTAATTTGATGCATGAAATTTCAGGCAATGGAAATGTGGAAAATGTGTCCGCTGTTCAAGGGTAGGTGAATCATACAATATTCATGCGGTGTTTATAACTAGGGAAATTATTCATATTTTACAGGCGTTGGAATCGGCAATGTGGTGATCTCGTTCATGTGCGTATCATATTTTTGCGTCATTACAGCTTGGGCACTTTATTATATGATTGCTTCGTTCAATTATACCTTTCCGTGGGAAACATGCCAAAATGATTGGTAGGTTTTCTAGTTAACTAAGTCCTCATCCCCATTCTTTTAAAGGATTTATTTTGAAAGCCTTAATACAATTTTTTAGGAACGATTGGCTGTGTATTACTGGCAAAGAAACTCAAGAACAAATGCAAACCATTATCAGAAACCTCAGTCTCTCTAATCTTAACACTCAAACGTCGGTGGAGCAATTCTGGGAGTAAGTCAGCTTTCTAGAAAAATTCTGCTTAGAATTATTCTACAAAATGGCTCAAAAGATCAAAATTTTCCTTTTTTTAGAAGACGAGTCTTAATGCAATCCAGCTCGATAGCCGATTTTGGCGGTATCCAATGGGAGCTCTTTGGACTGATGCTTTTCTCGTGGATTCTCATTTATTTTGCCCTTTGGAAGGGCATCACCAATGCTAGAAAGGTTCTTTGGAGATATGAATTTTAAATTTTATTTAACATTCAAATTGGATTTGAACCAAATTTGTTTGTGATAAAAATGGAACTCAATTTGGAACCAATTTTGATTTCAATTTTTTGGATTATTTAATTTGCAGTTTGTCTACTTTTGTGCTCTCTTCCCTTACTTTCTCATCGTGGTTCTATTGATTCGCGGTCTCACACTACCTGGTGCATGGACGGGGATCTCCTTTTATCTTACGCCGAACCTCACCAAACTCGCCGACACGACCGTGTGGAAAGACGCCGGCACACAGGTTAGAATTATTTTTGTATTATGAAAAGGATATTGGAAAATTTTGGAATTAATTAGGAGAGTTTTTTGACGAATCCTGAAATAAAATGTTTTCTATGTATTTCTTTTTAGGTGTTTTATTCATACGGTGTCGGGTTCGGCACACTAATCGCGTTGGGATCCCACAACAAATTGGATCACAACTGCTATAAGGATGCGATTATTATGTGTTTCATTAACGGCGGAACCAGTCTTTTGGCGGGTAATACTCAGAAGATAAATTATATTTTTTGATTACTATATTTTTGAGCAGTTTGTATTTAGGCACTGCGGTGTTCTCCATTCTAGGCTACATGTCCGTTGTGGCCGAGAAGAATATCGCCGAGATTGTAAAGCCGGGCGTGGGCCTGGCATTTTTGGCCTATCCCGAGGTCGCCAGTAATTTGCCTCTCAAACAGCTTTGGGCATTTCTTTTCTTTCTTATGATCTTCATTCTGGGGCTTGATAGCCAGGTATATGCACTACAATTGGCTTCAAATTAATTTTTTTATAACTAGGTGTGTATGGTCGAAGGTCTTTTCACAGCGCTAGAAGATACATTTCCCACTTTGCTACGAAAGCACAAAAAGAAGAGTCTTTTGGTGTTTTGCGTGACTTGCTTCATCATTGGTCTGCCAATGGTCAGCTATGTAAGTTTCTCGCTTTATACTAGAATAAATAAATCTTGGAAAAAGTTGTTTTTTTAGGCAGGTGCCCATTGGCTGACTTTGGTGGACGCTTACGGCGCCAGCGGAATCGCTCTTCTCTTCGTTGTTTTCTTCGAGGTGGTGGGCCTGGCGTGGGGTTTTGGTAGGATATATATTTTGCCACCACTTTTTTTACCCAGAAATTTTTGGCGCAAAATATTAAACATATTTAGCCGGCTTATTTTCGCTAACTTTAAGTCCAAAATTTTTTAAAGGACGCATGCCTCTCAATATGCATTTTCTGACAACATTTTTTAGGCAAAATAGAAAAGCCAAAATGGCGGAAATTTAAAAATATTTATGAAAAATTTTTTTTTGCTATTTTTCCTGTTTTTTATTTTCAATTGTACTACATTTTCCTCAAAAAATATATTCCAATACGGGTCTAAATCTTCATCATCATTTGGTTCTTCGTTCAAGTCGTTCAAGTCTATGTTGCGAAACTCTTCGAGAACCTCAATGGTGTCATCAACAATGTGCTTCATCGAGTTTTTCCAAATATACTGGACGCGTCCGGTATAAAAAACAGGAAAAATAGCAAAAAAAAATTTTTCATAAATATTTTTAAATTTCCGCCATTTTGGCTTTCCTATTTTGCCTAAAAAAATGTTGTCAGAAAATGCATATTGAGCGGCATGCGTCCTTTAAATTTGTTTTTGATTTAAGCAAACCTAAAATACTTTACTTAACCCTAAGTAATACTTGTATTTAGGTGCTAATCGAGTCAGTCAGGCGCTCTACGAAATGCTGGGACGCTATCCCTTTTTCATTTTCCCCTATTTATGGCGGTTTACAGCGCCTTTGGTCGCTGCGGTAAACTTTCATTTTTTCTTATTCATTTTTTAAACTTTCCATAATATTTATAACAATTCCTTTTCAGACCCTGTTCATCTTCTGTCTGATCATGTACCATCCACTGCTTTATCCCAACGGTGATCCGTTCCCGTTGTGGGCACAAGTGTTCGGTTTTTGTCTTTCGGGTTGTTCGATGATTGTGATTCCCGGCTACGCCATTTACTACCTCTTTATTAAAAAAGACGCTCGGCTTGAGGGACTCACTGTGGGAGAGGTTTAACATTTTTCATTTTACATTAATATTGTAGCACGATTTTTTCTATCATTTTTTTGCTCCGAATTTTAATCCATATCCATTTTTAGAAGTTCCAAAAAGGCATGCATCCTCCGCCAGAGATTATGGATAAGGCTAGCCGAGAGATTGTTCGTGCCAAAAGCAGGACTCAAGAGGAGATGACTCTGATGATGGTTAACGCCAAGGACACTGACGGCGTATAGAGCATGCATTTCTAATTTTGGGTTCTCTCAGCCACCGCATTTTTACAGATCTTTTTCTTTGGAAATGGTTCCAAAAATCTTTTTGGATGAATTTGCATTCAAAAAATTGGGTTCACTTATATTCACAGTTCATTATCAACAAATTTTGAGGATTTTCTGGACCTCTTTTTTATAATATCTTGACATGTTTCCTCTAATCAAAATTTAATCCAAAGAATGAAATGTAACATCCTCTACCATACCTCATTTTCAGTACGACATAGTACACTTCTCTTAGGGTCTTATCCAATAATTTTACTTACTCCTTAGCGTATTTTCGCGATGCGAGTATAAAATACTCATTTTTTAAATTTGAAATTTTCTCTACTCCAAAAATGCCTTCTTTAAATGTAACCTGGTGTGTAACTTTGGTTTTAACTTTTCCTCTGGCTATTATCATATTTTTTGCAACATTTGCAAGATTCATAACGTGTGATAATTGATCATATCCTTTTTTATGGTCTTTTTCATTTTTTCATTAATATTTACACTTTTACATATTTTATTTTAAAAAATTCTATTCAAATCCCGGTGCAAATGACTCTTATTTAATCAAGCATGTCCCCTTACCTGGCCAAAATATTCCTTATCCGGTGCAAATATCCGGTAAAAATGTTTCTAACCCGGTGAAAATGATTTTTATCTAATCCATAATATCATTATCAGATTCAAAAAATTCTTATTAAAATGAATTGGTTTCAATGCTCCCAATTTGACCCTATCTTTGTTTTAATTCTAATTTTTTTCATTTATTCACTTTTTAATCAATTTTCTGAATAAAATATTTTATTATTTTCTTGGAAAAGTTTACTTTTAAAAAATGAACTCAAATGATTTTATTTTACGAATCGTTAAAAATTATACAAATATGCCCTATAAGGATTTCTTAATTTGGGCCCAAATTGATGATGAGTCATTCAAATTATCACTATCTCAAATAACAGCAAATACGTCACGATTATAATCGTAAATCATGATTATATCAATATTTAATATGTCTAATATAATGTGAAAAATTTTGATATCAGAAAAAATTTTTTAGCTGATAATTTTTAATTTATAGAAAAATAATTTATTAAAAAAAATTTGTGAAATTTGGTATGTTTTTTTCTAATCAAAAAGTACGGCGATTATTAGAAAAAGTTTTAAATAAAATTTATTTAATATTCTCTATTTTTCCCTTGTATTTTTTTCTTATATAAAAAAATTGTTTTCGATAAAACATAAAATTTTCATCTTTCAAATTTTATTATGTTCATTTTTCACAAACTAAATTAAAACAAAAATTTTTTTATTTTTACAAAAATATACAACAAATGACCATGTGATTTGCATCTTTCGTACAAATTTCTATCCAAAACAAAAATATTTTTTTCATTAAGTTGCGGTTTTGTTCTAACTTTTTTTCTACGATAGATAAAGGCGTTTGCATCTTGTAGAGCGTATCCGATTTGTAGGAGACGTGTTTCAGCGATTTTTAAAATTTTAATTTCTAGCATTTTTATAGAAGAAAATGCAACGAAAAAAGTGCAGTTGGCTGAGCATTTTTTTCGACGAGTGATCCAATAAACTTGAAATTTTTGCTACGAGCTCCTCTTGCTTTATAAATTCAACTATACTTTATAAATTCAAACCTGATCGGTTGGATAGGAGCCGAGTTGTGAAACTTCAAAAAACGTCAAAAATGCCGAAAAACTGCAAAAAATGACAAATTTCGGCTTTTTTGACGTTTTTTGAAGTTTCACAATTCGGCTCCTATCCAACCGATCAGTTTTGGATTTATAAAGTGTAATAGTGTATGTAAGAGAAGCTCACAGCAAAAATTTCAAGTCCATTGGATCACTTGCCGAAAAAAATGCTCAGCCAATTGCACTTTTTTCGTTGTATCTTCCTCTATAAAAATGCTAGAAATTAAAATTTTAAAAATCCCTAAAACACGTCTCCTACAAATCGGGTACGCTCTACAAGATGCAAAAAAACCCCACGTCTTTATCCATCGTAGAAGAAAAGTTAGAACAAAACCGCAAAAACTTTCTTTACAGCCTAATATAAACTTTAGTTTAAAATAAAATATTTTACCTTTTTATAAACTATTATATATATTATTTTTCGTTATTTTACGATTGAGCAAAATGCAACTTTTTATTTATACGATACTGATTACGATATTATGTAATACGGTACAATCTTCAATAAATTATTAGTAAGAAAATTATCTATTGTAATTTCTCTAAAATTAGTTATTTTTTACTTTTATTCTATTAAAATACAAGATCAATTCAGCTGTTATATTTTTGATTTATACTTTTATTTTCACTATATTTTTCACACTTGAAATTATAGTAATAAAAAAATTGACTTTTGGAGGAGCACCGAAAATTCGTTTGAGGAGGATAAATTAAACGCTAATAAGAATATTTGGGTGGTTCTTGTGGCCGGATCCAATGGCTTTATCAACTACCGGCATCAGGCATGATAATTATTGACTATTAATTTTCTTTCTCGTTGGCTATCCTATTTGAAAGTCAGATTTCATTAACTATTGTGGAATTTATTTTCGTACTTACCGAATCAACAGTCGTATTTTTTTCAGGCGGATGTTTGTCATGCGTTTCATCTTTTGCGGGGTCATGGAGTCCCAGCGAGTCAGATTATTACGATGATGTACGATGATATCGCTTACAACGAATTGTAAGGATTCCGAAATTTAGGAATGAAATTTTTGAAATCTTAGAAATTGAATTTGTTTAATTTATATATTTTTGAGAATACTTTGTTTGAGAATTTCCTCAATTTAGGCAAAGTTAAAAACTTATTTCTTTTAAATTTTTTCTTGAATATTGTATTGCGTGTGTTCTTATAAATAATTTTAGAAACCCATATCCGGGAAAAATCTTTAACGAGCCACACGGTAATGACGTTTACAAGGGCGTGAAAATTGACTACAAGGGCGATGACGTCACGCCCGAGAACTTTATGGCCATTTTACGCGGTGACAAAAGCGCAGTTAAAGGCGGAAATGGACGAGTTCTTGAAAGGTATGAATACTCTATGTGGACAATTTTATTAGTTGAAACATATTTTTAGTTACGGCAAAAAGGTTTTCGTTTACTTTTCGGATCATGGTGGCAGCGGAATGATTCTATTTCCCAAATCGATTGTAAGTCAAAAAGCCACATAGAAAAACAATTTATTATACTATAATATATTTTCAGCTTACTGCAAATAACCTTAAGGAGACCCTAAATGAGATGCACAAGAAAAAATTGTATAGCGAGCTCACATTTTATCTGGAGGCCTGTGAAAGTGGATCCATGTTTAGCGGAGTTTTATCAGATAGCATTAATGGTAAAATGGTTTTTTTTAATAACCTGTTTTTGTAATCAACTCTTTTTGTTAAAGTATATGCTGTGACGGCCGCCAATACTGTTGAGAGCTCGTTTGGCTGTTACTGTGAAACTGATTTGGATCTACCGTGTCTTGGCGATTTGTTTTCCGTGAATTGGATGTTTGACACGGAAAAGGTATAGAATTTTATATAGATAAAACTGTAAGATTCTTGTATTTTTGTTGAATATAGTGTATATGTGACGTTCATCTTTTAGCAAAACGTAAAAAAAGAGAGCCTCGAGACTCAGTACTTTAACGTAAAAAAGAGCACTAATCTCAGCCATGTATGTCATTTCGGCGACGAGACAATTTGGCTGGAACACGTATCCGAATTCCAGGGCGAAAGCCAAAAGCCCATACGACAACTATACTCCGTTGAAGTAAAGCTTTTAGGTTTTTATACTCCTAAAAGCTTTACTTCTGAAATTATAATTTTATTCTTTTTGTAGGAAAATCAAGTGCATAAATATAAGATGTGGCCCTCTCGCGATATTCCTTTATTAGAGCTTCAGAGACGAATCCACAAAGCGAATAACGAAAATAACGAAAAGGAATACCAAAATCTGAATGCAAAACTTAACAATTTAAAAGAAGCAAGTTTATTGGTGTTCTCTGATAGACATTGAAAAATGAATTTACGTGAAAGTTAATATTCACCTTTTAGTTCCAATTTCCGAAAAAAAGGCCAAAATTTCGGAAATTCAAAGAAAAATTATTTTTCTAAAAATTATAAAAATTTTGTTTAAATTTCCGATTTCCAAAATTTTAAAATAAATTCCGCCACATCCCTGATATGTAGTCTAACTTGGAGAGTGAAATTCTTTTGAATTCTGTAGAATCTCAAAGTGTATTGTAGAATATTTTTCAAAAAATTTCTTTCAGAAGCGTCTTTTTTTGAAAAATAAAATATTGGGACTCGTCGAGACCATAATTCACGACGAAAATAACCGTGAACGAGTTTTTAAAAGTTATCCTCAAAAATTGAAGGATTATCTGGATTGCCATCATACCGTGGTGCATGTCTTTCACCGCGAATGCTTCAATTTGAACGAGGTACTAGGCTTTCAAATTACCATAATATATAGGTGTACTCTATGGAATACAATACGGCTTCAAAATTACTTTGATAACAACAGTAATTTACATTTAGAATCCTTATGCCCTCAAATATATTTATGTATTGGCAAATCTATGCGAAATGAACATCAAAACCGACCGACTTGTTGTACTTATTCGGGACTATTGTATTCCTGAAATAATAGAAAAGGTCACCGGTATTCTATAAACAAAGCAAGCTTCAGTTTTTTTTTTCGCTTTTAAAAATGCCCAATTCCAATTTCTTTAATAAAATTTTTTTCCAAAAAATTTATTAAAATTAAAATTTTTTTGATTCATCTAGTTTCGAAATTATGCATAAACACAATACCAATCTTTCATTTTATTTTGAAAACTAAGCGTAAATTTCGACTTTCTTAAAACCAAATCGATTTGCACTAAAATTAAATTTTCGCCATTTTTTGCACAATTTCTCATTAATTTTACACTCAATGTAATAAAAATTCTGCTAATAAACTAATGAATATAATAGTTTTGATTTCCAATTTGCTCTTTCCGCATTTAGTCCAAGGCCTTAATCCGCGTGTTGTGGGTCTCATCTCGGACGAGTTCGCGCTAATCTTCCAATTGGTTCTACCCTAGGATGATGTTTATGACTATAATATTCATTACAAAGTCTTAATTCAGACTCTCAAGACAGCGGCAATGGGAAGGTCCAATTCAATTCTATATATACCAAAGTAAAATTCGTCAAAACCATCAAATAAACTTGAATTAAAAGTCTGAGATTGAAATTTTTCAATTCTGCTAATTTATGTGATAAAAGTAATAAATTCCTTTACCAATAATTTAAAATTGGAATTAAATTTAATAAAAACTAAAAAGGACATAATAAAAAAGATGTAAATATGTGAAATTATAGCAATCTTTACGGTTGTATCCAGTTATTTTAACCTTGAATTAACGCATAAGTTTGTTGGCATTTTAATTTTTTTGAAATTTTTAAATTAAAAAAATTTTAAATTCTCGAGAAATAACTGAACATGCTCTCGAAAGCGGCTTTAAGCGGTTTTGTTATGTTGTTGCTGACTTGTAGTTCTGAATTTATCATATGCGCCGCATCGGAGCAGGTCCACGAACGTCTTGTTGTTTTCTCGTTACGCAATCAGGACATTTTAACGTCGTTTAATTTTACAATTGACGCCTTGTCGGATGGTTAGTTGGAACTAATTTAGATGCTCACATTTTTGCAGATGAAAATTTAGGACTGCTAAAAACTTGTTAAAAGATATTCAAAAGCAAATGAAACTTTGAAAATTATTTACAATCTTTCGAATTATAATTTATGTTATATTTTTATCTTTTTTTCGAAAAATACCAAGAGATTCAACTTTTTTAGACGACAATTCGCTTCTCTACGTGCCATGGCTGATTCGTCAGCTTTTTGATACTTATCACATTCATCGAATGCGGCTGTCGATGACGCAGGGCTTTTGGCGCACAACGCTTTGGGGCGATTTACAGCCGGTTGCAGACTCGCCCAGTGGCACTTTTTTGCTTGTTCAATTCGGCGAACAACACAACGAGAGGCTAGTGAAGTGATTTAGAAGCTTACGAAGAAGATTTTTTTAGCATTGCATGGTTATACTAACGTCTTTTATGCTATATTTAGTGTGGACACACGATGGTCTAAACTTTTGCACGAGCTCAATGGTGTATTGTGCGCGTCGATGTTGGAAATGGCGCCGGCACTTACCAGCGCGCCGTCTCTTTTTCCCGATCCATTTGCTACTATAGTCAAATCTGCATCTCGGGATGGCGGTGTTTGGCGCTACGGCGCGCTCAGTTCCGAGACGATTTGTTCGGAGAATTTGAAGACATGGAAAAAGTTGTTGCCCTGTAAACAGGTATTCTACCATGAGTTTGTCAGGATTATTTTTGTATTTGAGTTGGAAATTTATGAATCTAGCAGATTCTTTTTTATAGAATTTTAAACTAACTTTTTATTTTTTTAGAATGGTCTTGTTTCACTTTTGGAGCCTAGAAATTTGCTTACTTCGGATTTTCATTCTCTTTCTATTGATATCGATAGGCGAATGAATGTAATTTTCGTTTTTTTTTTCGGCGGTTCTTTAAAATAATCTTAGATCTTTGATTTAAAAAAAACATTTTTTTAGGATAAACACACCAATTGGCACTTTGAATTGGGCGCGAATACGGTTCACTTTGAGCGGAGTCGCGATAAACAATGTGAGAATTTATTTACGCAGGAATTTTTCTAGGAAGTATTTCTAAACAACTATATTTATGTGCCTCGTTCAGATTGGTCGCTTCAGAATTTATTCGCCAAAAGGCTCGTCTCAAAGTGTCCGATAATGGCGAGTAGCTCTATTCTCGTGCAAAATGTAATTTTTTTATTCTTATTGAATTTATTACGATTCCAAAATTGATTTATTTTCTTTTTCTATAGACACCACGTTGGGTCATGGAAAATGAGCCGCACTCTCTCGTGATGCTCGGTTCCGCATCTTATCATTTATATAATCTTAGTGCTTGGGACGGTAGTGAAGCATTTGGACTTGCGGCGAATATTTTTTTGGCTTCCAACACCGCAATGAAATCTTACGCGGAGAGTTTTAGGTAAAAAAAGGGAATTTTCAGAAAAAAGTCCATTTTTTTTTTGAATACTAAATTCATAAATTAATAGAGGTTTTCATTTTGAATTTTTTTAATAGTTTAACATAATTTTAGCGTCCACAGTTTTTTCACCAGTTCGAATCAGACCAGCGGACGACTGGCGACAAAAATCGTAAATCCTCGACGAGTTACTGCCACGATCGTATTTTCCCATATGATTCCGTGGCAGATTCGCGTCTATGTGCACACAATCCGGTGTACGTGCCGTCTAATCTCGGATCCCAAGGTTAGGTGGAAATTTTTTGAATTATATATAAAAATTTTTGGACATTTTGAGTTTTGTTTGGTGAGATGATAGAAAATGAAAAAAAGGTTATAAAAATCATGGTTTTCATGGAATTTCTTTGGGTTAATTTTTAAGCTATTTGACTTTTTATAAAATTTTATTGCTTTTCAAAATAATAGTTTAAAACAAAATTTTTAATTAACCCTTTTTTAAATTTCAGTCTTCCATTAACGTAATTCCATCGCGTCGTGAGTTTCGTTTAGCACGCGACTCTTTGCGACCTCTATTCATCGAACTTCTCGTGGCATTGCCGGCCCAGTCAACTTGCGAAATTTCCGCGGATTACGAGGCCGCATTTTTAAAGTTGTTTTCTCATTAAATTATTTATTAACTTTGAGATTCCATTCCGTTATCTTTTAGGATTACGAGCTTTCCGGCGGACGCACACAATGGCGTATTCGTACCGGGACCAATCGTCACTATTCTTCCATCATCCAAGAACTCGTACGATTTAATGTTATTATTTAAGTTTAACCACATAAAAGATATGAGTTTGAAGATGCATCATATAATACAAATCGAGAAATTGTTTAACTAAATTTCAATTTCAGTCCGTTGATGCGCTTGCACGGCGAGCCGCTTTTAATTCTTTTGCCGGTGCCCGACTTTAGCATGCCATTCAATGTGATCGTAATCGTGTGTTCGTTGATTGCCATTTTCTACGGAAACGTGTTCACGATGACCACAAAATTGTTCGTTTTCTTCCTTTTGTTTCTTTTCGTTTTTAATGTGAACAGACAAAGTCCGAAACACAAATTTTTTCTAATGTATGTTTAATATTAATTTTTTCTTCTTCCTTTTATTCCAGAATGAAACCCGTCTTTAAAGAGGAAAAGGCCGATGGAAAGCCGCAGGCGCTTAAAAAAGCGCGACAGAAACTCGGCTATGCATTGCGCAATCTACTCAATCGGGTTTTGCGACGCACATCTGAGAAGACCAACGAGGACTAACCTTTCGATCTGTACGTTATTTTTTAAAAATATTTCTGTATAAAAATTGTTGTCCGCCTCAAAATTTTTTTAAAATTTATTCGAGATAGGAAAGTTAAATTGAAAATGTTGAATATTTTTAAACTGAAAGAGGGACCGAATTTTATACTGGAATCTCTGAGCAACTCTCCTTAATTTTTTTAATGGTTGAAAAGGCGAGTATCTTATATGTTTTATTACAATCTATTTATAACCTAATTCACTCTGAATTGGGGCCTCGAAGAAGTCATGCATCCAATTATACGCCAACTTATTACTTATAAATTCTCTCTAAAAATTGTAAATTTAAAAATTCTGAATTTTAATGCCATCAGAAAATGCTCAGGAAAATTTGTGAAATTTATTTCAATTCAAAACGCCAAATTTTATTCAACAATTTTAAAATATTTTAAAGTTATCATATTCTCTTACATTACTTTTTTGTTTTTCATCTCAATTTTCCAGTGTTTTTCTCCCTCTAATTGATTTTATTTAATAAGTTTTTCCAGTAAAAAATAAAAGTGGTATAAATTATTCTGGAAACGACATTTAAAATTTTAATTTTTCGGATTAAAAAGCCTAAAAACAACAAAAAAAACTTTTTTGTAGATAAATACCAAGATAACATTTAATTCAATAATTGAAAATTGTAATTTTCAATTAAGTATTTACTATCTATCTAAATTGGTTGGAAATTTTAGGATCCAAATTTTCACTTTATTTTTATTTGAGTCGTTAAATTTTTGTGTTTCGGACTTTGTTCGTCTAAATTTCAATATTTGTTTCGATTTTGTTGATGTTGAAATTCGGGACTATTCGGGCGAAGATCCGCCGCGGCTGTCATTTTGACTTGAGGCTGAGAACGGAGTTCCACTCTCGGAAGTGATGTGACCGGAAAAAGAGCCTAAATTTGTATTTATGTATTTTATTAAATATTCTTCATTCAGTATTTAACAAAATACAACGAAAATCAATTTAATTTTCTGAAAATAAAAATTAAAAAAAAAATTCTTGAAACCAAAATTTTTTGGCTTTTTTTATAATTTTTAAAAAATTTTTTATTGAAACAAATATTGGTGTTCAAAATCAAGTACTCACTGAGGTTATGGTAGGTGATCGCTTCTCCAAATTATCCTCCATTTTCTCTCGCCACTTGATACGATGACCGGTCCACGATGCCAGCCACAATAAAGATAATGCCACAGCAGCCGCGCAGAAAAGGAAGAGTAACAGCAGAGCCCAGCCGTACTTTAGGTGCCTACAAAGTACGATATATAAATTGACTAGGAGCAAATCCGCTCTATTTAAATTAGTACCATCCGTTTTCGCAACAGGTTCTCTCACAACAGTCCACGTCTCGATGGCACTGTTCAATAAGCTGGGCGATTTCATTCGGAATACCGTAAACACAGTCGTAAAAGAGTGGATCCAATTCTTAATGAAACAATTGTTTCTTAAATTGGAATACAAGAAATTAATTATTAAGTTTTACTGTTCGGCTCTTTGGCCAAAAGTGTGGCCGAGACAAAATTTGATATACGTGGCGACGTGGCAAAATTACTGTAATCTGTACCGCCATTGTTTACCGTAGCCAATGAAAAAGATTGCCTGGCGTTGATTTGATATGGTAATGTGGCGTCTTCGTAACGACCTTCACCGTTAAAATTACTCTCTCGATATCTTACGGGCGGGTAGATATTTGTGGCTAAAACAATTTAATCTCAAAATGCTTAAAATGTAAATCCAATTTAAAAGATTTGGATCCAATGAAATTCTAATAGTATGAGATTAAATTAGCTTTCTATGTAAAAGGAACCTAAATAATCCGAAGAATTCGGACTATTCTGTAACTAACCCGGTCGGTCCCATCGTGACCAAGGCGCTCTGGGCTCCTGTGCCATGAATACCTTTTGATTTAATTGAAATTCGCGAGGATATTTTAATTGATTTCACAAAATCATTTGTCAAATATTCATTAAAGAGTTGTTTTTAATATGTTTTCGTAATTGTCACGTTTGTTTGATGTCAATTTTTCGTGTTTTTTGCTTTAATTCACTAAATTTCTGACCCAAAAACACGGAAAAAAAATAAATATAAAGGAGTGTAATGTGGTAATTTTTAAAAAAGTTATTTTTTACATATTTGATTTAGGTTTTGTATATTTTTCTCATTTATTTTACTCCAATTTTTCAAGTTATTTCACTTCTTTCCTCTTTTTCTCTTCATATTTCGCTCTTTTTTTCCTCTGATTTTACCTCATTTTATCATGAATGTTATCATAAATCTCTTTTTTTCCATTGATATCAAATATCAATTAACGGGTCTCTAAAAAATTTACGTGAAAAAACTTGGAAGTCGAAAAACTACGAGAAAAAAAGTCGGAGTAAATGAAATAATGACCTAATTTTTTCTGCTTTTCGTAAAACAAAGGATCTGAAATAAGTACAAAAACAAAAAAATTTCTTTCATTCTTTTCATCCTTTATCTTTTCTTTCTTCTTTTTCTCTTCGTTTCTAATTGAGCATAGCTAAATCAATGAAAAGCTGTCCTTTTTTGTATTTTTTTACGTTTTATTAAATAAATAAAAAAGCGATTTTTATTTGCTATTTTTTCCAATTTGTTTTTTTTACCTTTTTTATTGGGCTGGAATGAAAAGTTTTTCGACAAAAATACCAAAAAAAATGTATTTGTTATTGTCGAAAAAAAATTAAAAATTCAAGTTTCAAATTTTAGTATAAAATTTTTTTTTATTACACACTTCAAATTTTAGCCCGTTCGAATAAATTTTGAATTTTTGACTGGGCTTCATTCTGTTATTATGTATTTGTTTACACAAAACTAAAGAAATATTTTCTTTAAAATGGGATCAAATTATAGGGCGAAATCGAAGAGTTCATCTGCATATAAGGAAATAAAGCCAAACCAAAAATTCAAAAATTGTTTAAACGGCCGCGTCTTATATGCCTGAAAAAAAGTAATTGATTTGAGTTTTGAATGCAATAATCATATTGTTGATTTCAATAAACTTTATTTCAAACATTAGACTAAATTGCAAATATTAAATTGCGTATAATGGAATTTCTTTTTTTATTTTATTTTGTGAAATTTTGTATTTTTAGTGGTACCGCCTCCTCGCTGATTTGTTTTGTTTTATTGTCAGGAAGTTGATTTTGTGTCGGTATAACCACAATCTTATTAATTTGATTCGTTTTATTATCGAAAATTTGATCTTCTAAGTTTAGTTTTTCACTGATTTGACTCGTTTGGTTTTTTTTGTTATTGGAAATTTGGGCCTGTAAATGTGCATCCTCGCTGATTTGACTCGTTTTATTATCGAAAATTTGGTCTTCTAAGTTTAGTTTTTCACTGATTTGACTCGTTTGATTTTTTTTGTTATTGGAAATTTGGGCCTGTAAATGTGCATCCTCGCTGATTTGACTCGTTTTATTATCGAAAATTCGGTCTTCTAAGTTTAGTTTTTCACTGATTTGACTCGTTTGGTTTTTTTTGTTATTGGAAATTTGGGCCTGTAAATGTGCATCCTCGCTGATTTGACTCGTTTTATTATCGAAAATTTGGTCTTCTAAGTTTAGTTTTTCACTGATTTGACTCGTTTGATTTTTTTTGTTATTGGAAATTTGGGCCTGTAAATGTGCATCCTCGCTGATTTGACTCGTTTTATTATCGAAAATTTGGTCTTCTAAGTTTAGTTTTTCACTGATTTGACTCGTTTGATTTTTTTTGTTATTGGAAATTTGGGCCTGTAAATGTGCATCCTCGCTGATTTGACTCGTTTTATTATCGAAAATTTGATCTTCTAAGTTTAGTTTTTCACTGATTTGACTCGTTTGGTTTTTTTTGTTATTGGAAATTTGGGCCTGTAAATGTGCATCCTCGCTGATTTGACTCGTTTTATTATCGAAAATTTGATCTTCTAAGTTTAGTTTTTCACTGATTTGACTCGTTTGGTTTTTTTTGTTATTGGAAATTTGGGCCTGTAAATGTGCATCCTCGCTGATTTGACTCGTTTTATTATCGAAAATTTGGTCTTCTAAGTTTAGTTTTTCACTGATTTGACTCGTTTGATTTTTTTTGTTATTGGAAATTTGGGCCTGTAAATGTGCATCCTCGCTGATTTGACTCGTTTTATTATCGAAAATTTGGTCTTCTAAGTTTAGTTTTTCACTGATTTGACTCGTTTGATTTTTTTTGTTATTGAAAATTTGGGCCTGTAAATGTGCATCCTCGCTGATTTGATTCGTTTTATTGTTAAGAAGTGGATTTTGTAACGGAATTTCTTCATTGATTTGACTTTTTTCGTTGAAATTTTGTTCTTCTAGCTGTACTTTTTCACCGGTTTGACTCGTTTTATTATTCAAAATTGGGATTTGTAACGGAATTTTCGAATGAGTCATCGGCCTTTGTTTTTTAGTAATATTTAAGTATATTTCTTGATTTAATAATGGTTGAGTATTAGACATATTATTAAATATTGCATAAATTTCTTCTAATTTCTTAAACTGCGTCAGCAATATAGTGGTATCATTGCGTACCATAGAATTTTCTGATTTTGTAAGATTATTTAACATTTCAGATTGATTGGAATACGATATTCCGAATATTTTATCAATCGAATTTGTACATATCATTAGAATTACGGTAATTGAAAACAATTCCATTTTCAAATTAACTATTCAAAGAATTTAATTTATATTAAAATATTTTATAAAATTCTATTCTTAAAAAATTTTTTCGGAAATTAAAAAAAATTTACTAAAAAATAAAAAAATAAATTATTTTAAAATTAGATTGATAAAAATATTTTTATTTAAGTACTTTTTAGAATTTTTAATTTTTAACTTCTTTTTGGGATTTTGAATTTTTAACTTCTTGTAGAATACGGCGAATATACTCGGCACAACCTAAAATGTTTTAATATATTACAGTGATTCAATTTTTCTGTACTTTTGAAATTACCGCACATTTCAAATTGGCCCACATTTGTATTTTTGCGACTTTGGGTACATCTATCGTAGTCAAATATTTACTTTCGACTCCGATTAGTTCAACCGCTAAACCACCATTAAATTTGTCGTAATCCTTCACATAAATACCCTTTTTGCGCGAAAATTGAAATCTATCGTAATAGACGGGCTTGTGTTCGAGATCTTCAACGTCATCGCAAAAACTTTTCTCTTTTAATTTCGTACCATTAACGTATTTTTCTATAAACATTTAAATTCCTTGAATTTTCCAACAAATATATGTATATTATATAAATTTTTTGACCACTTTACAAAAAAAGCCATTTTAACTCTTACGTCCATGAATAATCGGGCCTTTGTTGGATTCAACACGAATCCAGGCCTCCGGAATTTCAAAAATGGCCGGACCTCCCAGCTTTAGGATCTGTAATTGCATCGGCACAACTCCGTTGGCAGGCGATGGCACGGTGGCTAACGTATTACCGTTCATTTTATTCAAAGCAATCACACCGTTGGTTTCATTAAATGTGAAATGTGTGCCACTTTCATGAAAACATTTTCCTTCCATTGGACACGTTATATTGATAATGATTTTGCTAGCATTGAAAAAATGAATACTCGGAGCTTCTAAATGTTTTTATTATAATATTCCCTATTTTAATTTTATAGCATTTATTGCCATTTGTTTTAGCTCATATTTTTCTTTTATTATATTTTATATTTTTAACTACCATACTAAATTTATTAATCGTGTCTTCTGTAACCGTAGTTGAATTATCTATTATCATATCCAATCTTTTAGTTCTTCTTATCGTATCCCATAATTTTGGTGTCGTAATATTATTTTTGCGATTACAATTTGAATCAATCTCGGGTATAATAACAGCTATCACAATAATTAAAATCGTCGAGAAAATTTTCATTTTATCAAAAAATAATGCGTAATTAAAAATTTCATCCTGACTTTAAAACATAAAATTTTGGTTTTTCACTTTTTTCAAATTTGTTTTTCAATATTTTAGAATATTTTTGATTGAAGAAAAAGAAAAAAGTAAAGTACAAATTAAATTTCGTATAGTAAATATTAAGAAAGTAATTTAAATTACTTAATTCAACTTGATTTAAAATTATATGGCAAAAATTATATTTAAAAACATAAATTAAATTTTCCTAACCACTTGCAGCGATGTCCGAGTGGTTAAGGAGATTGACTAGAAATCAATTGGGCTCTGCCCGCGTAGGTTCGAATCCTGCTCGCTGCGAAATTTTTTTTCCATATGGAATAATATGCGTTATTTTATTTTATTTTATACATACAAATCTATTTGTAGTAATAATCGAGAAAATTCATCAAAAATTATTGCAAAAATTTAAAAAAGTAGTCACATAAATTTTTAAAAATTTTTTTTCATTCCTTTAAAATTCGGTTTCAAGATGAAAGTGGAATTCTAATTAACTAATTTGTCATAAAATTAATTTGGTAAATATCGAATTGGGTTAAATTTAATAAAGTTTATAAATAAGAAAAATAAAACAAAGAACAGATTTGGAAGAAATTAAGAAGTTTAAAAATGGATGTAATCCTGTTGTAAATATTACCACTCATCATAAATTTAAAATGTTGTAAAAACCTTTTGTCGTAATGTCAATAATAATATGGAAAAATATTTTTTTACAATTAAATTTTATGCTTTATGGCGTGTCTGTGATGGTTTTTTAAGGCTGTCGGGAGGAATAGAAACTGGATAAGTGTAAATTTAAGAAAGAATACGAATATGATTATAATAATTTTAAATAAATAAAGTATGCAAAAAACTTTCAAAAATTTTATTTACATTTTAAATTTTTCTAGTGCAAAATTATTTTAGGTTAAAAATAGTTTCGAAACATTAATTTTTTTAGAAGATGAAACATTTATTTTATGTGTTCTTTTATTGCTGCTATTATTTATGTTTTTAGTCGGTATTTACTCATTTTGTCTTTCAGAATGCAGCTAATCAACCAGTACGTGTGTGGATGAAGCAAATAGCAGTTAATGGACCGAATAGCCTGCATCTCCTGCACCCCTCAAATAGCCACATAGGACAACGATTTGAAGCTGTGAGTTATTTTTTAGTTTTGATATTTGAAGTTTAAATTTTTTAAATTTTGTTATATTTGGAGTTTTTTCGTAGTATTTTTTGTTTATTTCTTTTTCCCTAATCTGTCGTTTAACATAATTCATTAAATTGACTGAAAATCAAATTATATTGAACGTTCAAATCAAATCCACGATTTTTTTCTCTATTACATGAGCCACGTGAATCTTTTTCGTTAAAATTTTCTTTTAATTTAAATCCTTTTTTGTTTACGATTTTGTTTTTTTTGTTATTGGTTTTTGTTATCACTTTATTAGCTTGGCAAAAAAGTACTTCGACAAAATTTAACTTTTTTTTCAATTATTTATAACTTTATTCAGAACAAATAATTTTAAACAATATATTCACCGTTGACATCAATAACTTTTACCCATTTATCAGGTAAAGCACCTATGCCTTTTTCTCAGAATTCAGAGGACTGAGATAAAAAAAAGTTGTCGACTGCCATTTTGAGGTCGCCATACTTGTCGAACTTTTTTCCGTGCAAATAATGCTTGAGCGGTCGGAACAGGTGGTAGTCAGAAGGCGCAATGTCCGGTGAGTACGGCGGATGGGCAACCGTGTGCCAGCCAAGTTCGGTTAATTTTTGGCGGGTGAAGGAAGCAACGTGTGGTCGAGCATTGTCATGGAGCGAGTGAACTGTTGAACGTCTTGGACGTTTTTCTTGCATTGCATCAGCCAATTTCTGGAGCTGATCGATGTACACAGAAGCTGTGACAGTCATGCCTACGGGCAGCAACTCGTAGTAGATCGGTCCCTTCGCATCCCACGTCCACTGCGCTCATGATCTTCAAGGCTTGTATCTCCGTTCGCAAAGCGGTTGAACCAATTGTTGACCGTCGCACGATGAACAGTCCCTTCACCAATTATGCTGTTGATATTTGCAGCAGCCGCGCTTGCACTCTTGCTTTGGAGCCACTCGTAGTAGATGATAGCTCGAATATGGTCTTTACTAATCATTAGTGAAAATTAACAAAACTCTGCGCGCGTGTCCTTATATACTCATATAATAATAGTTTCGAGAATGTTCTACAAGGCTATCAAACTTATAAAATTATTTGAATTATTTCCAGAAAATTTTAGAATTTTGAAATTTTTGTCGAAGTACTTTTTTGCCAAGCTAATATAAAATTTTACGACTCAATTAGTTTAGCGAATGAATGGTAATTTTTCAACTAATGATATTGCAATTGATAATAATATTAAAACTTTTAAAAATATGTTCGATTGAATTAGGACAACTCTTAAAAAGTCATTGTATTGTAAAATTGTACTTGTGTATTGTGCAGTAATCTGTAATTGTATTTGATAATTCGACCTATTCAAAATTTATTTAAAATCACCAGCAGAATGCCAATTTCTCATTCTCTTATGGAATATTTTAGAAACAATTTTTTTTTACCGCTGATAATCAACAACCACAAATAGGACCTTTTTCATGGGGATAGTTTTTGAAAAGTAGTGATCTACGATTTGTTTCCCAAATTTAATATTCACAAAAATTGTTTTTAAAGTTTTTAAAACAACGCGAAAATTGTGTAGATGAATGAAAATGAGGCAAAAAAACAATGTTTTGAAACTATTTTTAACCTAAAATAATTTTGCACAAGAAAAATTAAAATGTAAATAAAATTTTTGAAAGTGATAAAAGATGTTTTTTCTGAATTTTTTAATGCTAGAGTTTGGTATTTATTGATTTAGCTCAACTTGTGTGACCTATTAAATGATTTACTAGGGTGTCCCGAAAGTTCGCGGGCACTTGAAGCTAATATTTTCAAACATTAAATTTTTTATGACGTTTGCCACTAATCGATTAATGTTTGAT
This sequence comes from Bradynema listronoti, assembly GCA_024678965.1. Lineage (NCBI taxonomy): Eukaryota > Metazoa > Nematoda > Chromadorea > Rhabditida > Allantonematidae > Bradynema > Bradynema listronoti. The sequence goes on along the minus strand of JANLNO010000007.1, from coordinate 3,935,945 downwards.
ATCATTTTATAGTATTTTTGTTCCTCTTTAATATGGTGTATCGCTTTTTGTAATTGTGATTCAAAAAAGGTGTTTTTTAGTTATAAGATGACGGACAAAAAATTTGAGATTCGCGTACTTCTGCGTCACTATTGGAAAAAAGGGATGAGTTCAAGAGCTGCAGCAACCGAAATTTGCGATGTGGAAGGCGCAGGAGTGGTCAACAAAACCACAGCCGCCCAATGGTTCAAGCGCTTCAACGACGGCGAAACCAGCCTTGAAGATCGGCCCAGGTCAGGTCGCCCATCGACCGTAAACAATGAGGCTCTGCGCGAGCTTGTGGAACAGCAATCACAAACCAGTACCCGCAGATTGTCGGCAGAGCTCGGCTCTTCCAAGTCCACCATCGATCGCCACCTCCATCAAATCGGGCTAGTGAGCAGGCGCTGTCGAGAAGTTCCTCACGAATTGACGCCGGCTCAGCAGCAACGACGCGTCGACATCTCCCGACCTAATTGAGTTATTTGCATGATTATAGTTAGTTATGAAATGAAGTGCCATTAAATAGGCAGAAAATGACTATAAAGTTTAAGTATTGAAAAAAACTTTTCATATAATTTATTAGACCGAAAATTGAAAAATTAATACAAAAATGGTGTAAAAATATAAAAAACGAAGGTGAATGGGCCAAGAATACCACTTAGTTTTCAATTACTTTTTGAATGGAATAATATGTAGTTTAGAGGGAAAATGGAATTTTCGTGAAAATAAAAAAATTGCAGGATTTTTAGTCGTTTAACGGTTTTTGCAATGTCCCTTTCCTTATCCCTTTCCTTTGTTTTTCTTTATATTTTTCTCCGTTTTTTTCAGGCACGTTCGGCAATAAAGGCGCGGTGATGAACAAACGCCTCAAGCAGAACGAGACCACATTCGATGACATTGACTCGCTGCTCAACGATGAATGACGCGAAAAAGAACTCTCCCCCGCTGGAATATTCGGTTGAGACCCATATATTTCCCATATATTCTGTATTATAAATTTTCAATATGATTTTTTGATCCCCAAATGTTTCAGAAAATTTCTTTCTATAAAATAGTATTAGTTTCTCTAAAAAAATGGGGCATATTCAATTTGGTGAAAAAGATATTTTTCAGAGAAATAGTTGAGTATTTTCATATAATATTTTATTTTAAGTTTGCCCAACAGGAATGAAATCGAATTGCTTTTTTTGAATTTGTAATGTATAAAATATTTAAAATAAGATTATTTTGAAGGGAAATTATTTCAAAAATTTTTCCCTTAAAAAATAGCCACTTGACATTTATAATCACAAGTCGTGGGATAAGAGTGAAATAAGACTGATTTTCGAAAAAATATTCCAAGTCGCGAAAATCAGTCTTATTCAGTCTTATCCGACGACTTGTGATTATAATTGTTTTTGGCTTTTGTAAGGTTATTCGATTTCAAATTCAAAATTTTGCGCGCTTTTCCTGAATTTTCTCGCACTTTATTTTCGCATTCGCAATTTCTTACTGTAAGAAAATTAACGAGGAGTTGAAAAACGCGCAGGGTGGTGGTCGGGGAGGATGGCGGGAAAGTGCCAAGCTTAAAAAAAAGAAGTATTATAACAGTCTAAATAGTACTACGCTAACCGTTATAATATTTCTTTTTTTTAAGCTTGGCACACTCCGCCATCCTCCCCGACCACCACCCTGCGCGTTTTTCAACTCCTCGTTAATTTTTCCACAGTAAGAAATTGCGAAGGCGAAAAATTCAGGCAAAACGCGCAAAATTTTGAATTTGAAATCAAATAACTTACAAAAGCCAAAGACAATTATAATCACAAGTCGTTGGATAAGAGTGAATAAGACTGATTTTCACGACTTGGAATATTTTTTCCAAAATCAATCTTATTCAGTCTTATCCGACGACTTGGAAAATAATTTTCGAAAAAATATTCCAAGTCGTCGGATAAGACTGAATAAGATTGATTTTGGAAAAAATATTCCAAGTCGTGAAAATCAGTCTTATTCACTCTTATCCAACGACTTGTGATTATAATTGTCTTTGGCTTTTGTAAGTTATTTGATTTCAAATTCAAAATTTTGCGCGTTTTGCCTGAATTTTTCGCCTTCGCAATTTCTTACTGTAGAAAAATTAACGAGGAGTTGAAAAACGCGAGGGTGGTGGTCGGGGAGGATGGCGGGAGTGTCAAGCTTAAAAAAAAGAAATATTATAACGGTTACCGTAGTACTATTTAGACTGTTATAATACTTCTTTTTTAAGCTTGGCACTTTCCCGCCATCCTCCCCGACCACCACCCTGCGCGTTTTTCAACTCCTCGTTAATTTTCCTACAGTAAGAAATTGCGAAGGCGAAAAAATTCAGGCAAAACGCGCAAAATTTTGAATTTGAAATCGAATGACCTTACAAAAGTCAAAAAAATTATAATCACAAGTCGTCGAATAAGACTGAATAAGACTGATTTTCGCGACTTTGAATATTTTTTTCGCAAAATTCAGTCTTATTTCACTCTTATCCCACGACTTATAATTTTCTGTCGATCTTCTACTATTATTTTCCAAGATCTTCGCGAGTGAAAAGCTAACCTAACCAAATTTTATCAAAGTTTCTTCCAATAACTATATTAAACTATACTAAAAGTTTCAATCGACTTTGAATTTTTTTATTCAGAAAACTATTGAAAAGTGTGAAATGGTTTTATTCTTTAGGAAATTCACCAAAACATATGGAAAAATTGGGTTTCATTTTTGGCGCTAGAAAACCTGTAAAAAAGTTCATTCTGTTTTACAGGTAAATTTCACGATTAGATGGAAAGAAGTGACTAGATTCAAAAATGTAAATAAATTTATGTGAAAAATTGAAAATTTTACAAGGTAATTTTTATCCGACCGAGTCGTTGGCGCCGAGAACCTCGTCGGCGTCCAGAATCACGCCGTCAAAGTCGTCCCTTCGCGTAATCTCGCCATATTGTTGTTGGTCGTCGTCGGCGGCGAGTTCTCGATCGCCACTTCCGAGCACCATTTCCATCCAAACGGCATTGTGGCGGCGAAAGCGCGCCTCGGCGACTCGCTGCGCCCAACGTGGATTGGTCTCCTGTGGAAAAAAATTTTGCGATTATTGTGGCGATCACTTCTTGATTTTTCTTATGGTCCTTGTGCTTATTACTAAGTGATGCCACAAAAATTTATTTTATTTTGTTTGTGTTTCGAATTTATATTTTTTTTTTATTATTCAACAAAAGTGCAGAGCACGAACAACAACAAAATTTTAATAAAGCGAAAAAAATTAACTAAACTTAAAAACTAAAAAATTGGACCTAGAACATTATGAGCGAACAAATTATTGCAATAAAGGAATTTCGCGGTGAAACCAACGAAAGCTTAAATAATAAACTATGGCTTAGGCTACAAACTGAGATTATTAGATTTTCATCGCGTTCGCGACAATTATTTTACAAAATGGGACAGAGTTGGGATGATTTTAAGAAGGTTTAAAACGAATGCAAATATGATTTTTAATCAATGATAAAAAGTAATTTTTATCCGAAATTTAAGAGGAGGCTCGGGGAAATATTTGAAAATTCACCGACCACAACGATTTGAAGCGTCTGATCGCATAATTGGCGAAGATGCGGCATCACGTTGGCGTCGTAGGCGCGCGCCAACAGCCGCTCAACGAAACCTTTGTCGTCTTCGACGGACTCGCCGAATGCACATAAACGCGTCGCGACGTCGGGATGAGTCATTAGACGCGCGAATACGTAGACAATTTGCAGAACAAATTCCGCGTCGTTTTCCTTCACTGAAAAATGACCAAAAACTTATTAATTTAAAAAAAATTTAAAAAAGTTTAAAACCCACAATCCAACAGCGCCAATAGCCGGTCGACGGTGACGAGAACGCGAAGCGACATTTCGGCCGTATCGCATATGGTGGAGAGCATTAGGATCACCTGCAAAAGAATCATATCGTGCTCGTCCTCATCGCCATCGTTCGATGAACTAATGTTCTTTGACGAAACTCGTTTTGCACGATTCGCGTAGTCCAAGTGGGCCGAGAGAAACTCGATAATCCGAAAACGATCGTCCAACTCGGCCCACGGGGCTTCGTTAAGATTCGCGGCAAGACGCAGACATTCCAGGCCGAATCGTTTCGATGGCGAGACGAGCAGCGAAGATGATAAGGCGGCGGATCGATGTCGGTCTTTATGTGCTTCGCCACCAGGCGGAAGGTTTGCCGACGGCGCCAATCGGCCAATTGCATTCTCCAGCAATTGCGGAAGCCATTTCTGAATTTTTAACGCTTTTACTGGATCCAAATAAAAATTTGAATCGAATAAATGTATTAAGAAAGAGGAGATTATTTAAAAACTCACAATAAACATGGCCTGCATGGGTCCGCGATGAGCAGCAAGATTCGAGGCCAGCTTCAAGTCCAAAACATCGTCGTTATCGGCGCGTTCCAGCGCGCGACTCATCAGCGCGTCGATGCCGGCCGCGTCCGCGCCCGCAATCAGCTGCGCGTTGCGTTTCTCCAACGCGACGTTGACGAGTAATGCGCCAGCAACCCGTTTTCGACGACGCTCGGCCACGTTATCAGCATTCTCATCATCATATGCATAACGTCCACCAGAGTCGGATATCATCAACATACGCATCAACTAAATGAAAAAAAAAAAAAAATTGTAAATTAATTTGTAAAAATCCATTCAATCCACTGGCTAATGTAGTTAATATTTAGACTAGTAGGCTAGTCCATTTATATATCAACCATACCCCAACGAGAAATGAGCTCAATTCGTACAAATTGAATTAAACTTTTATCGCGTATTTTATCAAATAAAAATAATAAATTTAATGCAAATTTATTTAGTTTTTATTCATTTGAAAGTTTAACTAGATAAAAAAGAAAGTTACAATGACTTCACGAATAGAATTTACCGTGGGAATGACATCGACGAATGCGAAAATGGCTTTTGTCTCCTCCAAAGTGCTTAGCTGATAAAGCAAATCCAACGTAATTTCACTTTCTAAATATTAAATCAATTTTTTTGGATCATACACATATATATGTATATTCAAAGGAAGCTGAGGACATGAAAGGACGCATGAGCACCAATATAGATTTCCAAACAATTTGTTCCAACTTTTTTTCTACGATAGATAGAGACGTGGGGTTTTTTTGCATTTTGTAGAGCGTACTCGATTTATGGGGGACGTGTTTCAGCGATTTTTAAAATTTCCATTTTTAGCATTTTTATAGAGGAAAATGCATATGGCTGAGCATTTTTTTCGGAGAGTGATCCGATAGACTTGAAACCAAATTGTACTTCATATCCTTAGCTTCCTTTGAATATACATATATATATATATATATATATATATATATATATATATATATATATATATATATATATATATATATATATATATATATATATATATATATATATATATATATATATATATATATATATATATATATATATATATATATATATATATATATATATATATATATATATATATATATATATATATATATATATATATATATATATATGTATATTCAAAGGAAGCTAAGGATATGAAGTACAATTTGGTGCTAAATACTTTTGAAGTGCTAAAGTGCAAATTGGAGCGCAAATGTTTGAGTTTGCGCGCGACACTTCGCTCGACAACAAATTGTAAATTAAAAAAATTTTAATTACAATTTGCCAAGAAAATATTGCGCGCAAATTCAAATTTTTTTTCAATATTTACAATTTGCCTAGCATAAAAATTCAAATTTGATGCTATTTTTAGCGTTAAATGTCTTTTTAGGAATTTTTTACGCTAAAAAAGTGTCGTCTATTACCAAATTCTACAAAAAAGAGATGTTTGGCCCTTACTTTTCGAATATATTTAATAAAAGCTCCAAAGCATACCGGTAATGTTTCTCGCCATACAATTCAAAAGTTCCGCGCCGGTCATTCGCCGACAGAGCGTGCGATCAAATGAGAGGTTGAAAAGCAACGCGTAAATTATTTCCTTCAACTCTGGCGAGGACGTCGAATGACTCGCAGTGGACACGATTCGCACACACTTTTCCACGATTTTAAGTGAGGCCCGAAATTCGAAAATTGTATTGTAACAAACAAAATTCGCGTCAAAAATACATTCAAAAGTGTTGATTCTTGCCGGTTTGATATTTAAATTTTCGAGCCATAATAAAATATTTTACCATTGCGATTTGATTCTCGGCAAATGTGCTCAATTTCCAGAGAAATTTGCAAGTTATCGTGATTAGCAGCGCTGTGTTATGGGAACCGCCGTGGTCGAGACATCTTTCGAGCATACTCAAAAGGCCACGCTTCACCATTTTGTATTCCACTTTTACGTCGGCCGCCAAATTCAGTAAAAGCTCCAAACATACTAAAAATAAAGAAATAATAAGAAATTTCGCGGAAAAACTAACTTTTTCTAGAGATTAAATTGAATTAATCTCACTGGCAATCTAATTTAAAAATTTTCTAGCTTTTATAGAGAAATTATTTTGGAATTTAGATAACAAAAAAGGCTGATTTTTTTGTAACAAATTAGAAATTTGAGTTCATTTGGTTCAATCAAAATACAATTTTTTTAATCTCTTATAAATATATATATGTAAAAATATAATAATATTCAAAAATTTACAAAATTTCAAAGAAATTTTTTCTAAATTGGTCAAAGTAATAAAAAAAGAAAAAAAAAGCTCGTCAGAATCATAAAATTTAAATAAAAGTTTAAAATTCCATTCAATACAAATAGATACCCGGAAAAATGATTTTAAAACAAATTAAGATTCCTCTACCTGTAAGTAATTGAGCCTGGCGCTGGACAGCAAATTCCAAACGCTGGCGATTTTTTTCGAGTGTAGAGTTGTCGCGAATTTGCGCGTCCCATAATGCCCAACGCCTCAGCTCGTGTTCCACCAATTGCAACGCCACGGCACCAATCTAAGCACGAAAATACAATTACAGTCAAACCTCGATCTAATGACACTCCTAGGAATCGAGCCTAGGTGTCATTAGATCAAGGTTTTCGAAATTAGCTAGCACCACTGAGGAATTTCTGCCTCAATTTCTGTAGATTAATGCACTTTATTCGCCAAAATACTAGGGAAGCAAAAAAAAAACTGTAAAACAATAAAATCGGTAATGTTTCCAATAACCTTACGCAACTCCCAAGACCAAAAGATGACGAAAAAGCCTTCTTTTTTCAACACTATCACACGAAAACAATAAGCGAGAAAGAAACACGACCTCAAGCGAAAAACTTAAGAATGAATTACTAAGTCAATTGTAAGGTGCTGTTGTAAATCTTTGCAAACAATTCCTTCTTATGAAGAACGGCTTAAATTGCTGAACTTGGAAAAGATCAAAACACGTCTAATCAAATTTGACCTAATAATTGTACACAAAATTCGGCTTGGCTTAATCTCTAAACCAGATCAAAAGATAATAGACTTGACAAAAATAAAGATTAAACGAGGTCGAAATGATTTATTTGTTCCAGCTTCTAAAAATACCATCCGTAATAATTCGTTTTTTGTGAGAGCATATCGGCAATACATCAAGTTACATCCTGAGTTCACTAATTGCCCGGACGAAAAATCTTTCAAAAAGAAACTTGACAATATTTGCCTATAATTCTCTAACGTTTCATTAGCAATTTCAATTAAAAATTATAAATTTAATTCTATTTACATGTTATTTCATTTTCATTTAATTTTATCTTTGTTATGATCCATTGAATAATCGCCATAATTATTCGTTTATTGTTTAGTCGCGATTTTATCGTAATAAATTTAATTTAATTTAATTTAATGAATAAATAGAAAAAAACATTTTTGGTGGCAAAATTTGAACATAATGCCAAGAAAAGATGAGCGAAAAGAAAATTTGAATTTAAAAAAGAAATTTCGTAAACCCAAGTTTACGGGGTAAAAAAATGGCTAGCTGAGCGCAATGGGCGTCATTGGATCGAGGTTTGGATTCCTTACAACTGTCATTGAAAGAAGATTTCTACGTTAGGTTTTCGTCGGGACCGAGCCTAGGCGTCATTAGATTGAGGGTGTCATAAGATCGAGGTGTCATTAGATCGAGGTTTGACTGTAGTTAAATTTAAGAACAATTAATCCTTGGAATAAAATATCTGAAAAAATAATTCTCAGTAATAATTCGGAACTATTCTCTAAACGACTTGTAAAAGCGGAAATCCCCAAAACCCAGGCTTATGGCGAGGATGTGAATAATTGTGAATAATTGTATTTATGAATAATTGTATTTTTTTTCTTTCCTTATTGTTATAATTAAACCAAAAGTTTTATTGACTTTATTGACATTATTATCATTGTAATTTTGCTGTATTATGACAACGTTAGTGTACCTATTGTACCTGTTTGTCCAATAAATTATTATTATTATTATTATTATTATTATTATTATTATTATTATTATTATTATTATTATTATTAAGAAAAATATTACCCCAAAAATATTCTGTTAAAAAATAATTTTACTTTATGTTGGGAAAATATTGAACTGAATTGTGAAAAACGAGACGCATTATAAAATATGGTAGCGATGTTGATGGCCAATTCGAAGTTTTTTTTGGACTCCTCGCGAAATACGCGCGTTAACGCTCCAATTAAAACATCTAAAAATAAAAAAGCCAAAAATGTTCAACAAAATATTCCGAAACGAAAATTTTACAAAATTATGTTAACTGAAATTATTAATCTCAAAAATTACCATTTTCAACAAGTTGAGCGAGATTATCATATTGATTTGAAAGCTCTAAGAACATTTGAACAGCTCTTTGCCGATCTTCGTCCTCGTAGAGCATTTCCATGTAATCCTTAAAAATACTCAAAAAATTTAAATGTCTAATTTTAAAACTGCTTTATAGTCTTGTTCCATTGTTATTAAAATCAAAATTAAAAACAAGACTCGACGAAATGAGATACCTCAATATTCTCGATACGAGCTTCCATCGGTTGGCAATAAGGCATGTTGAAAATATGTGAAATAAATGGAAAATTTATTTCACGAAAAAAATTTTATTTACATAAAAAAAATTAAAAAATTCTTGGCCAAACTTTATACAAATTTTTGAAAATTAATTCGTTTCACTTTTATATGCTGTAAGTTAAAATCGGAATTGAAAATGAAAAACATATATTTTTGATAGAAATTCATTTAGAGGAAAATTTTGAGGAAAGTACTTTTACATATTTTAAGGCTTTGAAGTTTAAATTTTTTAAATTTATTTTTTTATTTATTTAAAATATTCATTAAGCTTTATTTATCTTTGTAATAGAAATGAATAGCCCCATCAATTTCAAATGGAATCGATTTTGTATCTAATGCTCAATAAAACGTAATCACACTTTTTTTTTATTGATTTCTGCCTTCTTATCGTAGAGAATCCAAATCAATTTCATTCTTTCAATATCAACGAATCCTCCTCCGAAAATTCCTTCAATAATTCGAAAATCGACGATAAAGGTTCGTCTGGACAAATAAGATCGAAATAATGTTTTTGCATTTACATCATTTAATCTCATCAATTTTGATTAGCTCGAAATGAACTTGCGTTTATGATCCCATTTCTCTGTTAGTCCAGTTTCGATGTATTTCGACAAAATAGGGCAACACTAGTCGAGAAACTTTTTCTAATTCGTTGGGTTCAAGGCCCGTAACTCGTGGTTTATATCCCATAACAAAAATATTATATTCATTATAGACTTTATAATTGAACTTGTAATAGCTATTTTTCATTTGTTAGCCAAATACAAATCCAATCGAAAAAACAAAAGTATAAAAAGTAAAAAATAAAAATGTTGGTAAAAAATTAAAATTGAAATTTCGTTCAAATCAAAAATTTTTTTCAAAATTTTGTTTAAAGTTTAGCATATAAAATAGTAGAGTGAAAAAAAACTAAATTGCCCAGCTGACCAATGAAAATAGATTGGGGGAGGAGAGGGGGGGAGGGGGGGGGGAAGAAAAGCATGTGAAAAAATTGTTGTCCGGCCAGAATTTTTTTAATATAATTTTTAGCAACTGACAAAAAAAGTAATTTTTATCAGTCGCAAAAATTTCTTTCGCTTAAAACTTTCGGTGTATTTCCATTTAAACGTAATAAAATTAGAAAAATCGCTAGTAAAAATTTTTAAGTCGTTCAAAATTCGGCTGAATTTTTTGTCTCTCAAAAATGAGTTCAAAATTTTTATAAACAAATTAAGGTTGTCGAAAGTGCCTCCAAGTGTAATGTATTTCTCCAGGACCATTTCAGCCTTTCGCGGCACTACATTATTGAAATTATCGTCTGAACAATCCATTTTCCTAATTTCAGCACAAAATCTCGCTGTACGTTTCAATTTTATTCTATTAAAGTATTAAAGTCATTTTATTGACATTCGGTTCATTCAGTTTTCAATGATAATGGAAATGATAAACGATTTGAATTAATTTTCTTTGTTTGACTTTGTGTTTAGTGTTTTTTAAACTTTTTTAAAATATATTTTAGAGTAATTTTTTTTGTTGGAAATGTGAGTAAAAAAAGAATACCGAATAACCACTAGATTTATGATCTATCTTCTGCTTTTAGACAATGTCCACAGAAAAGATTTCGTCATTTTCCAAGCCGGTATTTCCCGAGCTGAACGTTCCGGAAAAGCGACTGCTCGGGCCGGGTCCGAGTAATATGCCCGCGGAGTTGGGACGCGCCCTTGCCACTCCTTTATTGGGACATTTGCACGTCGAGTTCGTTAAGGTAGGTCGGATTCATCTTATCAAAAAAGTAGTTCGAATATATAGATTATGGACGAGGTAAAAGCCGGTCTTCAATACGTGTTTCAAACTCGCAATCCGCTGACGTTTGCCGTGTCGGGAACCGGCCACGCTGGCATGGAATGCGCCTTTATGAACCTGTTGGAGTCGGGCGAGACCGTGCTCGTCGTACGAAATGGCATTTGGGGACAGCGTGCCGTAAATTTAGCGAAACGATTAGGCCTCAACGCCATCGAGTTGAGCGTACCCGAGGGCGAAGTTGTTGCGGCAAGTGAAGTGAAAAAGGTGGGAAAATTTATTTACTCCATATTATTTCAAGATATTTCGAGAAGATTTTTTCAAAAATAACGCCCTACTCTCTTTTAGGCCATTGAAGCGCATAAACCGGCGGTGTTGTTCGTTTGCCACGGAGAAAGTTCCACCGGTGTGGTCCATCCGCTGGAGGGCCTTGGCGCGATTTGTCGTGCGAATAATTGTCTCCTGCTGGTGGATACGGTCGCATCGCTGGGCGCAGCGCCCTTCAACGCCGATAAACTTCTCGTTAGGGGATTTATATGTTATTTCAAGAATTATTAGATAAAAGAAGTTGCCATTCTAGAAAAGATGGAATGGATATAACTAAAATAATTAAAACCCAACTCGATGAGTGGATTATCAGAATTGATTTAACGTCAAAAAAATTCATATTAATAAAAAAAAAATTTCCAGGTAGATTGCGTCTATTCGGCCACGCAAAAGGTGCTAAACTGCCCGCCGGGTTTGGCGCCAATCTCATTTAGCGAACGAGCCGTGTAATTCTCGATTTCTTCGTTTCGTTTATATCCCGCTTTTCGCTTTCCAATTATTTCCAATTTTAGGAGCAAAATCAAGCACCGAAAACAGCCGGTGCCTTCATTCTATTTCGACGCGCTCGAGCTGGGCAATTATTGGGGATGTTTCGGCGAGCCGCGGCGGTATGAATTTTCTTACTTGTGAATATAATCCTTCGGTTGGCTTCGATGATTTTTTTTCCATTTCTCTTTTTAGCTATCATCACACGGCGCCAATTTCCACGGTTTATGCGCTGCGCGAAGCGCTTTCGCTAATCTGCAAAGAGGGCCTCGAGGAGTCGATTCAGCGCCACGCTCGCAACGCCAAATATTTTCACTCGCTATTGGAGGAGAACGGCTTTGAGTTGTTTACGACGAATCCGGTTCGTTTCTTATCCGATGTAAAATTCGTTTCCATTAAAAATATTTCGCAGCAATTTTTCAGGAGCATCGTCTTCCGTGCCTGACTACGGTGCGTGTGCCGGCCGGCGTGGACTGGAAATGCGTGGCGGACGAGCTAATGGCGAAGCGTATCGAAATTTCGGGCGGACTCGGCCCTACCGTCGGTAAGATTTGGCGTGTCGGCACGTTCGGCATCAACTCACAGCGGTGGATTATCGAGAACTTCGTCGACGAGCTCAAAACTGCGATGATAAAACATTGGCCGGCCGACGACGAGAATACGGATGACAGTGGGGATTCAAAAATCGCGTTAAAGGCCGCCATATAGTCCCCCTCTTTCCATAAATTCTTTTCAAGTCTCTTCTAAATTTTACCTTCCCAATAGAAAATGGAAAAAAGCAATAAAGATACACAGATTTTTAAAAGGTCTAAACAGAAATAATTTAACGAAACGAAGAATGAGAGATATAATTTTAAAAAACATATTGGTTTATAGTGTTATACTTTCGTTTAATGTTTTTCATAAGATAAATTATTTAACGGAAAAAAAAATGTTTTAGTCTACGCAAAAATAAAAATGCGCATAAAAATACAATAAAAAGAAGGCAAACTTTTTTTTTCTCAAAATATTCGATTGAATTGTGAATTTGCGTGGCCGGTTGTCACGGCTACGCACAATATTCACAACATCTAGGAGAAAAATAAAAGTGAAAACCGGAGAGCTTTTTTATATTAAGACAAACGGTTGGCTATAACAATTTTTCGAATTCGACTTACGTGTGAAAATGATCGTCAAAGAGCCGAGTTCATTGGTGAGTTGTTTGAGAGTTCATTGGGGAGCTCAGTTGGGCCGTGGATTATGATCGCCATTTTGCCAACAAACAACCTTTCAGGAGGACCTCAAGGCGCTGCTCGCAGAGGCCGGCTCGACGCTGGTCGTCGTGGACTTTTACGCGAGTTGGTGCGGGCCCTGTCGGCTGATGATGCCGAAATTCACGGTCCGCCCGGCATATATAGACGATTTTTCTGGATTAGAGGATTTTTGCATTCCTGGCAGCTAAGACCAAAAAAAAAAAAAATTTCTTCCCAAAATTTCATTTATTAATAATAAAATTTTCAGAAATTTGCCGACGAATTTCCCGACGTTATTTTCTCCAAAATGGACATCGACGAGCAAAAGGAGGCCGCCTCACACTACCAAATCGAGGTCATGCCCACCTTTGTGTTCATCAAAGACGGCAAACAAATTGTGAGAAATTTTCCGCTTTATTTTCCATAAAAAATCCAATTTTTTTTCCACCTATTTTAGGCGGTTGTTAAAGGCAAAAACGAGGACGAAATTCGCGACATAATTATGGCCAACAAATCTGCGAATAAAGCCGAATAGATAGTTGGGAGAAAAAAAGAGAAAAATACTGCTTAAATAAATTGCTTTAATCATTCTCAACGAAAAGAAATTAACATACTCATTTACATGAAATTACATTAAAATAAATATACCGAATGAACTTATGGATTTCACTCGTTAAAAGTCAATAAAACAACGATATTATCTTGATTCTTTTTTTTTGGGTGGAAGGGGAGGGGAAGGGGGTGGATTGAATACTCGGATTAATGAGAGGATTCCATTCGCTAGACGCTCATTCCAGGTCCACGGGCAGTCCGCACATGGCGCAATCGTGGCGGACCTCCACGTTCTCGAACGTGCAGTGCGCGCACGCCCACTTGTGCGCGTCGTCGGCGGGCGGCGCGGTCGCGTTTTGCGCCGATTCGCCCGACGAAGGCGTCGGCGCGCTGCCGCCGGCAGAAGAAACGAACGCACTCGATGGGCCTGGAAACAAGCCCAAATGTTTTTCGAAGGTTTGAACTATTTTTCATTTCAATTATTCAAGCAATTAAGCCCTTTTTTCATTAAGCGCCGCCCCCTTGATTTAGCCCACCCCCTTGATTTTCGATTTCGCCGGCCGCTTTCACCAATTCCATGAGTGTGGCCCAATCGACGTTGCGATCAATCCATTCCTGTAGTTCTTTAGAATCCTGGGCCAGCACAATTCCCATCAGCTCTTTCATCTAAAGCAATGTTTTCGTCGACATTCTTCAAGGAGAGAAAATTAGTATGATAAAAAGAGAAATTTTTAATCCACTTACCGCTCCGACCGTGAAGCGCACAAAATTGTTGGTGGCCAAAAAGAGAAGAAAATGAAAGTTGGATAGCTTCACGAGAAGCTCCTTCGAACTCGACAAATATTTCGCCGCGCTTTTTAAATCCTCAAACGCTTTGAAATTAAAAAAAAAAGGGGGGGGGAAGAATTCGGACTATAGTCAAATAGATTGGAAGAAATTAATCTTATAACAAAAATAAGCCAAATCGAATGTTTGAAATATTTTTCGCGTAAAACGCACCTGAACCTGTCCCACGAGTACGCGATTCTCGATGGGAAATCCGTCGTGACATTTGAAGGTGTTTTGCGGCTGTTTGGGCACGCCGGCCGGCACGTCCACCAGCAAATATTCGACGGGCATCGGCCGGCCGTTGCGTCGCACCTCCGCGCCGTACTCGTTCTTCTCCTAAAAGTCCATGGAATTATATGTTGCGGGAAAATATGTTGCACGGCCAAATGCGTATTTTCCCGGCCAAATACGTATTTTCCCGGCCAAATACGTATTTTCCCGGCCAAATACGTATTTTCCCGGCCAAATACGTATTTTCCCGGCCAAATACGTATTTTCCCGGCCAAATACGTATTTTCCCGGCCAAATACGTATTTTCCCAGCCAAATACGTATTTTCCCGGCCAAATACGTATTTTCCCGGCCAAATACGTATTTTCCCGGCCAAATACGTATTTTCCCGGCCAAATACGTATTTTCCCGGCCATATAAAAAATTTTTTTCACATTTATTTAAATTATCGTAAACCTTTATCGATAAAAGTTTACGATAATTTAAATAAATGTGAAAATTTTTTTTATATGGCCGGGAAAATACGTATTTGGCCGTCGGGCGGGAAAATACGTATTTGGCCGTGCAACATATTTTCCCGTAACATATATAACCTTAATTAAATAATTTATTCTTCACCCATTACCAATACACTCATTTAAAAAGTCTGAATCGAAAATTTTCCCAAAATTTCCAGAATATTATAACCGACCGTGTATTGAACGTCGGTGATGTAGTGCGAAGGTGAAAGTGGCTTCTCGCGTACCCACGCAAATTCGGGATTCGTCGTTGTGGGACAGAGAATTTTCGCCTCCACCATCGCTGTGCATTGATTTGAAACCTGTGAAAAGAAAAATCATAAAATATTCGGAGAAAAAAAATATATGTATGAAGAAAGTTCCGACAAACTAATAAACTAGTAAAAGTAGTATAGATAGGTTAAAAGCAGGGTTGCCAGATGTCCTTTTTTAAAGATTTGTTCTTTTTTTAAGGGGGTCTGTTCTTTTTTTCCATTTTTTGTTCTTTTTTTCCACGAAGAATGGCTCTCTTAGACACAGGAGGATCAGGAGTTCCGAGAAGTATTAATTGTTGTGAAAATAAAGATAATTTGACCCGAAAAGTTAACGAAATCGACCAATTCAGATATTTTTAGAAAAATCTTTTTTGTTGTTGGAAATTATCAATAAAATAATTTTTTCATGCCCAGCGTTCTTTTTTATTTTATTTTCATCTGGCAACCCTGGAATAAGCCTATTGGAAATGTTAGAGGCAAACAATTATCCATAAAATGTGTAGAGAAAGTTTTGTTCGATTAAATTTTTAAACTCAATTTAACAAAAAAAAAGCTCTTTAGACGCTTTTCACACACACCTGATAGCCGCTAAAGTTGATATGCTGGGATTTGTCGCCGCTCGCCACCACCGTCACGAATTTTGAGCCGAAATAGCCGTCGTGACAAAAGTTGGTGTAGTTTTTGTGCGTGGACTGAAATGTGCCGGCCGTAATGCATTCGGCCGCCGAGAGAAGATACGAGTCCTGTGAAAATTCCGAAGTTTGTCACATTTTTTAAAGTAAAGCTAAAGAATGCTCAACCTCGTGCCTAAGACAATGCACGGTGCCGGCGGACAGGTCGGCGGCCCAGAGATCCGTAAAAATCCAGCCGATTCGCTTCATGTCGAGCAGCTCGCAAAGCTGATCCACTTCCGCCTCCAGCGGGTCGGACTCGATGCGAACAAAGTCCTCGCCAGATGTTTGCGGGGGCTCATAGATAGCGCAAACGACGGCCTTCAAAAAGTATTAAAATAAATTATAAATTTAGATATAATTAGGAAAAAAAAGACCTTAATGCCCAACGGCACGTCCGCAAACGGCTCGTAGCGACCGATCAAATAGCCGACGCGTTGATGCGACGAACGCCGCCAATAGTCGAGAAAATTGCCCACAAGTTCCTCGTTCTCGAATGTAATATTGTCCACGTGACGAAAAACCTAATAATTGACCAGATTGTCTATTTTTAAAATTCTATTATTTATACATTAGGTACATACAAATAATGAAAAAACAAAAAACCTGTCGGTTGAGCGTCAACGTTGGTGGCCGACATTTTGTGCAAATTCCTTTCGGATATTTCTGATGGCCACCCGTGCAATTCTCTATAAGCTTGCAATTGACATTTTCCAAGGGTTTGTTGAGTCGCGTGCCTTTGCCGTGCAAATCCGTCAGTTTCTTTACGTAGGCATGAAAGGACATGTGCTTTATTTGCTTCTCTTTGAGGTAGCCTTCATCGTAGGACTGAAATATTGAGTAAAATAAAAGTTGAAAAAATAAGCATCATTCTAGGAATGAAATTTAAAAGAGTTTAGCTGAAATTCATTTTTCTCAAAGCATAAAATACAAAGAGAACCAACATCCAGTGGTAAACAATTTGGGCACTTTTGTCGAGCGCCATGACGACAAAATCGCAAACGCTCTTCGCGAACAATTTTTCCGTCCTGAGAAGCGAGAATCACATCGACTTTGTCCAACTTCGGAGCCTCCATTTCGGTTAAGTTAACTGAAATTCGTGTATTTTTTCACTAAACAAATTGTGTATGAAAGAAATTCAAGGAAAAAAATGGCACATGAAATCTGAGAATCAATCAAATCAAAGGCTAAAAAAAGAAATGTCGAAGGGAAACTTCGTAAAAAAAATTTTCAAAATTTTTTTAAAATAATTTTTGATGACCAAGTATTTCGTTTTAAAACGAAATTTTTAAAAATGATATTCGAAGTGTCATTATGATAGATAAATAATGAACTGAAATGAAAAAAAAATTCTGATTGAGAATTTCTATCAAATTCTTTCATGCATAAATAATAATAAAATTCAATGATTTTTTCCCCACAAATAAAATTATTAATTTATTTGTTTATTATTTTCTCAGACGAAATGAACAAAAAAGTAAAAATGAAATATCATATTGAAAAAAGAGAGTTAATTTTTTGACGTAATTCGTGTCAGAATTGCATTTTGGAATCGCGCAAAACTAGTTGCATCGCTCTGAGAAATTGGCAAACGTTTGGTTTCGCCTAAAAAGTGGGCAAAAAATATAATTTTTTAAAGCGAAATTCGAAACCTTTTTGCGAATTAAAATATCTAAAGAATGATGAGTGATAATAAACCGTGTTCAACTTCGAATACGCCACCGCCGCCAGCTTTCGAATCGATCGACCACTTCGATTCTCGCACATTCTGAAAAAAATATATCCAGTAAAGAAGTGGATAAATTTTTTATTAAAAATTTGCCTACTTGGAAATATTTACCAGCTCGTCCATTGGCCCGAAGCCAGTCGTAATTTCGCCATCGAGAGCACCTACCTGAAAAGAAAAACGATAGTTACCAATTTTTCATACAACTACTTTTATTTTGTTTATTTATCGGTCTGATTTCTTTGATTTAAAATCGCGCTCTTCAAATTTAAACAGCTAATTTATTTGTTAATCCTCTCGCGCTCAAATAAAAGATAATCTAATCGGTCATAAATCGTTTAGGTTACTACTCGTAGGAATTCGCCGATTGTCGATGAGATAATTTTGTAGATGGCGGTCGGCGCCGGATTGCTAACCATCCGACAAATGTCCGTCCGATCCAAAAACGCCGAGTCCAACGCGTCCGTCAAATTCGAAGTGGCGAAAATCAAAATGTTGTTGTATCTGAAATAAATTATAATTATTTTATACATTCATTAGTGGTTTTTTTTAAAAGTCGAAAGCCCAAATAGGCAATAGTTAGCCCAACAAAGCGTATTCGATTATTCACTTTTTCAGCTTGTCAAGTTGAGTGAGAACAGCGTTGACGGCTCGCACCGAGTCGGATGGATCGGCGCCGGAAAAGGCCGCGTTTCGACCCATTGTCAAGCTCTCCACTTCGTCGATAAGCACAAAAACGAGTTGCTTTTCGTCCAGTGCCAGGTCCTCAATGTCGTCGAAAAGTTTGCCGATAAGTTTTCCGCTCTAAAAATGGAAACATTTTGATTGTTAAAGAATAAAATAATAATTGAAAAAGGCCTTAAAACCTACTTCGGAGAACCATTTGGAGAAGAGGCTGTGGCTGTTGATCTCAACGAATAGACAGCGTTTAAAACGTTGGCCTATGCGAATGGAAAGCCGCTGTGCCAGCGCCTTGCAAAGCGACGTCTTGCCAGTGCCGGGCGGACCTGTAAAAAAATCAAATTTTTCATCAGAAATTATCGTAAAAATGCTCATTCCATCAATCAAATTTGTTTAATAAAATAAGAATGAACTACCGTGTAAAAGGATAATACGATTAATGGCGAGTACGGTGGAGCTGATGCCCATTTCGGAAAGACGCAACAAAGCGAACGCATAATTGAGTAACTAAAGAAGAAAGCACAAAATTTTAAAATAAATTAATTCAATAAAAAAAAATCCATCCATAAAGAAAAAAGAAAGCACAAACGTCATTTTTAATGTTGTCGTCGAAGACGAGAGTCTCCCAGAGATCGTCGAATTCAACGCACGGCATTTCGTAGTGATGCGAACCGACGGCCGTGTCCGCGCCGGCGCCGCCATCAGCGCCCAGCGTTAGATCTTGCGGCATTGCGCCGTAGTTGCGCGTCGAATAGGCGTGCACTCGAGCCAACTCCATGTCCAAATCTTGAAGTGATAGCTTCTAAAATAAAATAAAATAAACATAATGTAATTCGGAAAAGAGCGTATAAGAAATTTGTTCAAATAAAATCAATCCAACCAATAATGGTAATTCATTCTTATTTTATTAAATAACAAAATAAAATTTAAAAAAGTCCTACTTGACCATCGGGCATTTCCGAACAGCTGAAAACAACGCGATCGATATTCGCCAAACTCATTCCGTCCATTCGAATAGATTTGGCATTGTAGACATCAAGACCACGAATGGCCAAACTCAACTCCTTGACCAAATCCGCAATGTTGGCTATGCTATAAAATATGTAATTAGTAAAAACTAAAGTTTACACCTTGGTTATTAAAAGAGAATTAACGTTGTAAAGAATAAAATAGCATAAATTACCCGGAATTTTTGGACTTTTGAAAGCGAATTTCAATATCGATAACAGGCCTGGAGGTGGGTTTATTCTCCTTATCGTCATCCAAATGCACTCGAGCCACCAACTCATCAATGTTCTCCATTTGTTTAGAAAACTTTAAGGAATAAAAAATCTATAAGCTAAAAATTTTTTTTATTATTTAATGTTTCCGTTCTAGAGTGCCCACTTTTTTCTTTTACTAATATTTTTTTTCAAAATTGTTTGAAAATCAATTTTACATAGAAAACTAAATAAATATAGAGAAAGAAAAGTGAAGACAAATAAAAAAGTAGCTTGAAATTAAAAATTTTTCACGTAAAAAAATGTTTACAAAAAAAATTTAAATTTAAATTTAAATTTAACATTTAATATAAGGCCAAATTTTTTCAAATAAATTTCGAATACCACTTTTATCGTAATCCACGCCGTATTTGCCATGGCAACATTTTTTAAATTCATTCGCAAACCAATAAATTCACTTATTTCCAACTTTATTGCCACATTATTAGGAATATTTCATGGCTAAACTTATTGAATTATTCAAATTTTAACGAAAACTTTTGAAAAAAAAAAACAGGAGGGAATGAACAGCAAATATGAGCTCGTTCTCGCGCTACATCTCGTCATGATTATCGCGGATTTGTGCTTCAACGCCGTCAGCACGATCCTCTTTCGCGACACAACCGCTCAGCTAATGATTTTTATGTACGTTGGATGAGAGGCGGAATATTTGAATATAAAATTCCTTTAAAAATTCTTATAATATTATGAGAAATTTTAACTTTAATTATTAGTTAAAGATTCGATAATAATTGTCAAGAAAATCCCTAACCAATTTTATACAAAATTCAAACTAATTATAGCCTTCAGAACACGCTGATCGTGATGAGCATAATTACGACTGCAATAACCTTTTCGTCCACTTACGTTTTTCAGGCCGGCCTTATTTCGGTTTTGCTAAAAAGATTTTGCCTAACATTTTTCGTCCTTTTTCTCTATTTGACACTTTCGATACTTTTGCACTTCGTCAGTCTGGTAAAAAAATGTTATAATTACTGCGATTATTGGATAAAAAAATGAAACTTTATTGATTACAAAATGGAAAATAAATATTTTAAGCATGAACGGTGGGGCCTAAAAAGATATTTGTGGTCGAATGAAGTAACCGTGTTGTATGTTCTTCAAAGAACAGGTAACATTGTTCAATTAATTCTTTGGACTTAAACATAATTTTTTTAGTCGCAATGTTCCACTATTTTCTCTACAAAAGGACGGTACTGCACCTCGCCAATCCAAAGTTTCATTTTGCTTCCGAATGGCTACGGGAAAAGATTGGCCAACGGGATTGAGCGCAAGCCCAGCCGATACTCAAGAATGCTAATGTATCGAATGGCCGTCCGCAGAACCTCCTGCCTGCTGGCCTTGCGCTCCAAAGGATAAATGGGCAGAATGCTTCGTAACTAAAAATTTAATAATTATGCGAAAAAATAAAATTACACAGTTATTTTTATTTACATACATATATGCTTTTATATCAAGCAAATAAAACCAAAAAAATACAAATGCTAAGAAACGATTTTTCTTGTTATTCGGGAAATATTATAAGGCCATCATTATGTAGATTAAAACCCATTTTTAAAGCTAGAATCTGTGAATTTCGTACCACAAACCTTGTCCCATTGCAAAAATCTTTTTTTTTAAACTAGTGATTATTATGCAATGAAAAAGGGAAAATTCCTCAAAATTGAAACGTTCTAAAAAGGGCTAAAAACTTACCTTGGAAAACGCCAATTGAATGTCACGGTTCTGACGATTGCGTTTGCCCATTAAAAAAATTTCAACAATTAAAATCTATTAATGTTAATAATTAATTTTCAGATTATTATCCGTATTAAATTTGGATAATATATGCGCATTTTCTTACTTTCTCCACTAGCAAAAAAATAATAAGGAAAAAGATTTAATCGCGCCAAATGTAAAGCTAATGTTAAATTGCTTTTTTGTGTTTGCGAAAATTAAATTTAAACCTCAAGAGAGTAAATTGGACAAAATTTTACACAAAAACAAAACGAAAATTTTCAAAAAAAATTTTTCCTTTTAAATTTTAATAAATTAACATTTTTTTTTGTTTGATCCAGGTGTAAATTTTAATAATATTTATTATGAGTTCAAACAAAAGAAAAAAGGTGAAAAACTCGCCATCGTGGTCAATAGCAATTAACAAAGAAAAAAACGACTTCGGAGTTTCGATCAAACCACGTGGCGATAAGTGATGTAGCGACCGGCCGTCTCCGATGGACGAATAATCTTGACGACTTGACCGCGCCTGAGGCCGAAATAGCGTGCCACCGGGTCGCTGACCTGAATGCGCGGCAGCTGCGAATCCTTGAGTTTGCTAGAAAGAAAAAAAGCAAAATTATTTTTGACCTAACAAATAAATTAAAGGTGAAGAAATTTTCTCGGATAATCTCAAATTCAAATAAAGAAAATTTCGTCAACGAGAAATAAAAAATTAGACAGATAACATAAAAAAAAATTTTTTTTTTATAGCTTTTCTTTCCTATGGCCTATGGATCGAAATGCCTCACTATCGTGCGAGAAGTTCGGCCTTCTCGTCGGCAGTCATAACGACGTGTTCGGGCACGAGTTCGTGTTCGGTAATGTTGACCATAAGCTCGGCCTCGAGAAACTGTTCTAATGTGTATTTTGGTGCCATGTCCGTAATCGACTAAAAGAGTCATCACAAGGCAATATTTAAAAAATTTTCGAAATAAAAGTGAAACCTGTTTCGCAGACGGCGTCATTCCCAGTTGCACGACGATAATCGCTCGCGTAATGTTCTGCTCCTGCATTTGTTGGCAAATCGCCTTTATCGACTTTATGCCGATTTTCGGATCGTCGGGAAAGAAGACGAACATTTGATCTTCAATCAGAACATTTGAGAAAATAAAGTAAAAAAATGTCTAAACATTGTCCAAAAAATATTAAAATTTGATTAATTTTGAATAGAAAGTACCAGTGGGATCGTCGTTGTGTGCGACCAGAATGGTGAGATCATTTCGCGCGGGCCTCCGCTCGCTGGGCTTGTCACCGAATGTCTCCTTAAAGCCGTCGATTGTCTGATCCAATTCTTCTTGCGTGACGAGATAGCCACGATCGTGGCACATCTGAATTCAACCAACAATTACGAGCAAATAATTAGATGAAATAGGAGAATTAGATGAAAGAAAATAAGTGAAATGCGACCTGCATAACTGTCTTGCGAACTCGCCAAAGCTTGTAGATTTCATTCTCATCGTCGGCCATTGTTTTTTTTAGCTAAAAAGTAAAGTGAAAATTTTTTTAAATTCAATAAAAAATCGTTGACAAAACATTCAGAACTGCAAAAATAAACTCGATATGTATTAAAAATAGTCAAATCAAATCAAATCAAACGGAAAAAAAATTCCTTAAATATTTTTAAAAAAATTTCCAAAATTATTTCCAGGTTATTCACGTTGAGACGAGATTGTTTAAAAAATAATTCAAGTGGCACATTCGAGTTACCGTGACAACGACTCGTGTCTCACTTTCTTTTCTCTCCACGTCTCTGCTGCACCATTATAAAAAGCGCATAAGCCAAGAAAATTATCACAAATGGGTAATGAACAAAAAATAATTAAAAATACAACTTATTACGAAACGTGCGTAAAGTGAAACAAAGTATTAAATGCACGGCATTCGTCTAGCGTACTTCCCATTAATTTTATCTTTCAATCTTTCTTTCATATCGACAATTTCTCGTCTTATTTTTTTTGCATCAAATTCGCGCTTTGTTCATGCTTATATTAGCGTTGTAATAATTGTGTGATTCCAATGAATAACGCCGATGATTGGGTGTCAATCAACCTGCAGCGACAGGTAAATTTCCTCCATTTGAATTGACCGCTTTAATTGACAACCAAAAGATATTTAATCGAGCCGAGTTATTTACAAGTTGTTTAAAAAACCTAGATATAAATTTATAAAAAAAACGAATTTAAGCCATATTAAAAAAAGGCTTCCTTTTAGTCAAGTAAATAAAAAATTTAATAATAATTTAGCGTCAAATTCTCGAGGAAAAACAGCGTCAGCGACGAATGCAAAGCAGCGGAGTTGTGCAGTCGTCAACGGCATTTGCGCGACCGCCGCGCGCGCCCTCATCACCGACAGCAACGACCAATGTACCCGTAATAACGCGTTCCACGTCCATGTCGCGTGGCTTTCCGCCGGGCGACACCGTGTCGAAAACGACGTTCGGCTACGAAAGCAACGTCCTCAGAACCGGTCGTGGCTCCTCGTATGGTTCCACAACGAATATGAATTCATCGGTCGGCAACGGCTCACTCTACAAAGATAGCGAAAATCCCAGAGTTGGTAAAGGATCCTCGTACGGTTCCAGTATGAATTCTCGTTCCTCCACGCATTCCATGAGTAATAGTAACGACAATGGTGTGGGATTAAATTATGGAAATTCCATCAACAGTTCTCTTTACTCGTTTGTGAATGGCAGCGGTACGTCGACGACTTACGCTAGCTCGTTGAACAATTCCATGTATTCAATGATGAATGGGAACAATGGCGATTCCGTTAACAGTTCGCTCTATTCGATGATCAACGGAGAGAGTCAGACTCCACGAGCACGAACTTTTACAAACAATGAGCCTGTGGCACCGAAAATTATCACTGTAAAAGGGTTTATTCCATCAGAAACGCAAAAAGAGAGGTAAAAACTTCATGGTTTGAAGATAAAAAAAAGACAAAATAAAAAATGTATCATATGATAATTTAAAACTTTAGCAAAAATGAAAATATTTCTTCGCATTTGTCTTCGTCAATTTCGTATGGACCCCAAAGGCCGATTGTGAACGTGGATCGTTTAGAGCGAATAAACCTCTGCGATTCTACGCACTTTACCAATTCCGAGACGGAAGAGGACGGTGGGACCAATTTGGCATATTATTATTAGTTCTAAGCCAAAACGGGACTTTTATATGCAAATAACCTTATAAAAGGGGGAATCTTCGAAAAATTTAAGGAAATTTGCATAATTTTTATAGGTAATCCAAGTCGATCGAGTGCATTGAACAAAGTCGATAAAAAAATCCCAAACCCGAATGGCGAACCTTTTTCGGAGCATATCCATCAGAAGCGATATGAGCCCTGGGAGGAGTTTGATTACCTGAGGCGTCCCGGCCAAAGTGGAGTCAACGAAGCTGGTGAAAACAGCTTCAAAGGCGCGACGAGAACCGATGGCCCCGACGATTTGGAGTCGATTCCCACCGAAATTGTCAACGAGGAGAATCCCATCGGCCTCATCAACATCTACAATAATCTCGACCAATTTGTGATGCGTAAGAAAAAGGAAGTATTTGTTAGAATCGCAAAAATCCACTTTTTTAGAGCCAACGAAAAAAAATTCTACTCTCAAATGCACAATAACACGCGATAAAAAAGGAGTGGACAAGGGGATGTTTCCAATCTACTATTTGTATAAAGAAAATCCGGACGGAAAACGGGTAAAAAAAAATATTTTTGGAAGATATTTTAAGTGTAGATTTGATTTTCATTGAGATTAAGCCAAAAATGTTTTTAATTAAAATTAGGTATATTAATTAATCTGAGAAAAATATTATTACAAATTCTAATCATTTGGGTAATACAAAAGAAATATTTATTTTCTAAAAACGCGAAAAAAGAGTGGAGGTCCCGACGGGATTCGAACCCGCAATCTTCGGTTCCGAAGACCGACGCCTTATCCATTAGGCCACGAGACCACATACGTGGAATTGTCTCGTTTTGGCATTTAAAAAGCATTTTTTTGAAAAATAAAGATGATAAATGTTTTCAGATGCTTTTGTTGGCCGCGAGAAGACGCAAAAAGAGTACCACGGCCAATTATTTAATCTCAACGGATGCCACTGACTTGAGTCGAAGCGGAAGAAGTTGTGTCGCGAAAATAAGGTAATAACTATTTTCTCTTTTAATTTTGTATTTTAACCATTTCTTTATTAAAGATCGAATGCAATGGGAACTTCTTTCACAATCTACGACAAAGGAGCCAATCCCAAAAACGCGTCGGCCATCTGCGAGGAGATTCGACAGGAATTGGCTGTGGTCACTTATGTGAGTCATTTAGCTTTTAACGCTATTTT
Organism: Bradynema listronoti; assembly: GCA_024678965.1. Lineage (NCBI taxonomy): Eukaryota > Metazoa > Nematoda > Chromadorea > Rhabditida > Allantonematidae > Bradynema > Bradynema listronoti. Next base: position 3,910,234 of record JANLNO010000007.1, on the reverse strand, counting down.
TAAAGCGTTGAATTATTTTTTTTTTTAGGAAACAAATGTACTTGGACTTCGAGGACCGCGCAAAATGGTTATTATTATTCCGGCTGTACACGAGGATAAAGAGCACAATTTCGTACGTGCGGCTACCATCCGACCGCTTATCGTAAGTCCGTTATTAAACTTAATTAAGTATTATTATTATTTCGAATTGATCCTATAATAATTCTGAAATTATTATTGGCTATTTTTTCAGCCCAAGCTGAACATCATTAAATTTTTTTAATACTTGTAGGAAAAGGACTCAATGCTGGAACGCTATAAGACGCATCGTTTGGACGACATGCAAGTCCTCTATAATAAACAACCAATTTGGAGTGAAGGTAAGAATTTTTTGAATTTCATTTTTTTTTCTTTCAGTTTGTCCTCAATTTTGCGGGGCATAAAAAGTATTACTTGATATTTTCATCGTCTTGATTCTAAATATCTAATTACTAGATCTACATTTTTTGTCATATTTTCCAGAGTCCCAATCGTACGTGCTCAATTTCCACGGTCGTGTCACTCAAGCATCCGTCAAAAACTTTCAAATCATTCAATACATAAATGGTGGCATGTTTTTTCTTATATAATTTTCCCTAATTTTTCTGCCATTTTTTAAGGTTCAAACGAGTCAAACGCGTGCCAGTCGAGTTCTCAAAAACAGAATAGCCAAAATTTGTTCGCATCGGAACAAAGTACGAATTTTCGATTTCAATTTTTATTTTATTTCCATTTAAAGAACAATAATTGGAAAGCTTTCTCTGAACAAATATATATATTATTTTCTGAAAAATTCCTTTAAAAATGTATCGAATTATTCTTCTTTAATGACTGGAAAGGTGAAGAGAGGAAATAGTGAAATCTATGGCGTTAATTCACCTACTTTAATATTACAATTTTCCACTGATTTTATCCAATTGCAGATGAATACATTGTTATGCAATTCGGTCGCAACGACTCGGACAATTTCAAAATGGACGTACGCTTTCCATTGTCACCGGTTCAGGCATTTGGCATAGCGATGACTAGTTTCCATAAAAAACTGGCCTGTGATTGAGGCAAAAAAAGAAAAGATAAAGGCCAGAATTCCCACAAAAATAAGAATCATTTTTAGAATTTTCCTTTTTTTTAATCAAAATTAAGCCAATTTTAAAAATGCAATTTATCAGAATCATTTTTTAAAATAAATTATTAATTTTTCTGCCATAATTTCCACTAATATTTCAATGTCAACATATACAAATTTTTCACCATTTTTTTTCCTTATTTCATCTGTTATGTTATTCAAATCATTTTGTCGAACAAATTTAAAAAATGAGATCAATTAATGAATCGACTTACTTGTTTGTAACCAATAATCAACCAATATACCCTAAAGATGCGTTGTTCTTACACATTTTTCTTTATCTCTTTTATTCTTTCTACCTTCTATTTAATAAAATATATTTTTCTTTCTTCAAATTTACTTTTCTCATAATTTCCATTCATAACATATTCCATGCAAAACAATTTTTCTAATTCGAAATTCGTTTAAATTTGCAAATAAAATGATATTTTAAGTTGATATTCTCAATCAAAGAAAACAAAAAAGAAATTCTCAATATAATTATCCAAAACTCAAATTTTATTATTATAAGTATTAGTTTTTTTTTTTTGAAACGCATTATCACTCGTTAAAAGTAAATAATGAAAGAATGATAAATTGAAAAATAAATAAAACATTTTGTTGAGAGAAACGACGTCTTCCAAAATATTTTTTTCATTTTAATCCCGTTCACAATAACGAGAAAAAAATTTAAAACCGCTAATGAAATTCATAAATTACGCATTTTTATAATGTGTTTATTGTTATAATGTGTTTATTCGTTTTTCACATATTATCAAGGAATGTAGAGGAAATAGAGAAAATAACTTAAAAAAATGGAATGGAAATTAGTGAAATTTTGTGAAATCATTTCACCTGGAATATTCGACTTTTGGGGTCAAACTGAGGGTATTCATCATTTTAGTAATTTTCTTTCTTCGTAAAACTTAATTAATAGGCGATATAACTGGACAAAGAATCGGATCCCAAATTAATAAGGGGGCAAGTGAGGCAAGTGAATTGGACCCGTAAATGAATATGCTTAATCTCAGGCAGAATTGATATTTCGGAGAATTGTGCCGAATTTCGCGGTCACACATTCAAATTCTTCGATGCTAATTTCCGAATTGCACATAATTTTCACACTAAAGTTGGGGAAAATCAATTTTCAAAATTTTTTCAAAAATCCTACATTGATAAAAAATGATAATTTTGCAAAAAAAAACGACTTACGATGGTCTGGGCGCAAACATTTCATTTTGAAGCAAATAGCAGGCTCTTGTCACGAGAACGCCGGCCTCAAACAGCTTAAAATTAAAAATTTTAATCTTTAAATGGTGTGGAACTTGTGGCCGTAAAATATCATTAGGCTCACTCAAAATTTGTGTAAAAAAACATAAATTACATAGCTCTATTAATTTTTTACTTTCTCGACGACGGCGTCTAATTTCGTCTCGTCGTCCGTCCGATGGAACAAATGTTTTAGAGGCGAAATTTCGGCACCGCAAACTCCGAAAGCGGTTCCCTCGCAGGCGGTCTCGAGGCACCTGTGGAGGCGCCGCGTATTGGCGTGCAAACGCTCAATTCGACCCGGTTCTTCGTTTATAATACGAACGGCAACTCCTTAAATCAAAAATTTGTAAAATAAGAAGAAATTAGATACTTTAATTAAATAATTAAAAATTAATTGATAAGATAATTTATACAATTTTTTCAATAACTTCACTTTTTTTAAATAAAAATTACCCGCTGCAACAGTCAGCAAAGGTGGCAGTGAAGCGGAAAAACAATAACCAAGACCTAAAAATAAAAATAAAAGACGATTTAACTTGTTTCAAATCAAATAAAATTGCCTACCGGATAAACGTTGATGTTCCATTACAAAGGTTCTTCCACAACAAAAGCCGCCCGTCGACGCGATTGCATTCTCTAACGAAACCATAGTCATGTCTACATCAATGATATCCACTCCGAAATGTTCGGTTACGCCTGAAAAAATAATTGAATAGTATAAATTTATATTATAAATTTATGTATATTTACAAAAAAATTAAAATAAATCGATTAATAATCTCGATTGATAAATAAAGGCTGATTAATAATTATTGGAAATTTTTTTTCTATTTAATTTAGTTCAATTTAAATGAGGAATTAAAATAGTTGTTTGTTTTGTGTTAATCCTATTCGAAAAATTTCTCAACAAAAAATTCGATGTTTCGATTTTTTTCTTCAGAGATCTTTTACAATTTTTTGAAAAAATTAAAGTACAAAAATTTTAAAGCAAAAAATAACAAATGAGAACAACAAGGAGAAATAACTGACGCATAAAAAAAATGAGGAATGAAATGAATATATTGACGAGAAAAAATATAAAGCCGATTCTCCAGTCGACCCAAATTAAATTCAACCTGAGAAGATAAAATTTTTCGACAATAAAACATTTAGGTATTTACGTTGGGTATACATAATCCTTGGAAAAAATTTAAATGTAATCTATGTGAGGAAATGCGTCAAATTTGTATAAGTGGATTATGCATTTTTTTCTCCCACATCTAGAACCTTAGTTTAACTCAAGTCTAAGCCTAACACTTGAACGTTGAAAAAATCGAAAAAAACAGTATTTTACTAAGACACATTTCTTAATTTGTTGCGAGTGAAAAATTTTTATTTTATTTATGAGAATTCATTCATAAAATAATTATTACTATTTTTATGATGTGTTAAAATATGAAAATGTACTCTATAAGACTTTTTAATATTCTAAAAATATGTTTTTACTTGTTATTTGCCACGTTTTTTGATGATCGATCATTTAGTTAGATATCAAAGTTCTATTAGTTAAAAAATTTAATAGAAAAAATGTCTAAAAATACGATAAAAACAAAAAAAAACTCACGAGAAACGTGACTAAACGTAACCAAGTGCATAACTTGAGCGCGAGCTTTTGATGAAAAATGTGTTTTACTACTATCTCTTTTCATTTAGGCTCTTGAATTTTCGCCAATTTCAACATGCACATAATTTTTGTTTCACCGCAACACGTCCACGCTTTTCTACACACATTTATTATTATTGTTTACTTTTACTATTCAATTTTTATAAATATTTTTTCAATCTGTACATTAGATTACAAAAAATGTCTTTCTTATGATTAATTTACTATTTAAATATCGAGATTGATAACTCTAAATGTAATTATGATCGAGTTGTGAGTCCTAATTTCTCGTTTTAATTTAATTTTTTGTATTTTAATAAAATTATAGAAACTTGGAAAATACATTCCAATTCCTAAAAGATTCATAGGGCGAGCATTTAAGTTGGCAGAAAATCATATCATCAATAAAAAAAAAATCAAGTAAGAGTGATAGTGGCCGAGCACGAGATAACTTACATACAATAAAATGCAACCATAGAAATTCGAATCACTTATAAACTATGAAAAAATATCAAAATTTTTTTGCTAAAAAATAGGCAAAAGTAATTTTGAAGAAAAAAAGTAACATTACAGGGAGGAAAATGGCAAAAAGATATAAAATAAATGGAATAGACAAAAAGAAAAATATACTTTTGTATATCCCCAAAACAACGACACAAAACACATAATACAGAACACACTCGATTTTAACAGACAAAAATACAAAAAATAGAGAAAAGCGAAGATATATTATGAGGTACACCTGACTTAGTGCAATTTTTTCTTGTAATATGTGTTAGTCACTTGTTTTTTTTCGAAAAAATATTACATGTTCCGCATTACATTTTAATTTATTCTTTTTTAACATTTTTTGATTTTCACGTTTTGAAATTCGAATTCTTTTTCAAGCATTTTTTGCATAAAAATGCTTATAAACCTTTTTTCTTCTTAGTTTTATTTTTTTCTTTGAAATCACAAAGGTCGAAAAGGGAAAGCTTGACTTTGCTCTGTTTTTCCCCGAGTTTTAATAATATAAAGTTATTTAGAAAGGGTAAAAAACAATTTTTTTCATTATTTGAGTATTATTTTTTTTGTAATTTTGCATATTTTTTAAAAACATTTTTGAGGTATTTTTTCATTTTTTTCATGCTTTTTTTATGTTTTTGCAATTCATTTTTTTTTTTGATTATTTTTGTATTTTTTTAAATTTCTCCAAAAGAAATAAAAATGGGGAAAAAGTGGAAAAGAAAATCTAAAATTTGGTAGAAACAAAGTGAAAAAATTATGAAATTATTGGAAGATGTAAATAAAGGTGCGCAAATTTTTTTTATTCTCTATTTTTTATTTCTCTTCTTTTTCATTTTTTTTATTTTTGAACATATCAAAAAATATTTAAAAAAATTAATGTATCGAACATTTTGCGGGAATTGAACACCTAGCCGCTATTTTTATTTGATTTTCAACAAAAAATTGTTTTTTCTCGTAAAATAAGCATGTCAATAGGAGAAAAAATCACGCGCAAAAGGAAAAAATGAAAAAATTGCATAAAAAATGGGAATGGGGGGAGATGAAATGGAGAAAATAAGAGAAAGATGAGAGAAAAAGATATTAGAAAATTTTTTGCATGAAAGTGAAAGAAAAAGTAATTTAAAAAAAAGAAAAAGAATTCGAAAAATTAAAAAAGAGCAAAAGCTAGAAAAAAATAGCATAAAAATATAGATATAAAAAAAGAAATGCAAGTTGTAACAGAAATAAAAAAAAGTAAAGAAAACAGTGGTAAGAATGAAAGAAAAAAAATTTAAACATTTGCAAATTTCAAAGCCAAAAGCTAAAAAATAAATAAGCAAATATCTAAAATCAAGGCCCACGCCTAATTTTCGATTTTTTTTTTTTGCGAAATCAACTCAATCATAAAAATTTTACCCATCATATTTACCCACCTATAAAAAACTGGGCCTTTCCCAATTGAGCTAACACAACTATTTTACCAATGTTTTTTGATGTTAAAAAAATGTTTTTTGAACCGTAAACCGTGCGATTTCCGGGCGAATATAAAATGGCCGTCCGCCTCGACACTCAAACGAGAAATTTAGAAGAAAAATTAGGCATGCAAAGCCCCTTCTCATGGGGTCTTTTTGAATTTCGATTAAAATGGAAAAAGTTAATTTTGTTTTTTTTTCTTGAATGAAACATATTTTTACGATTTCATGTTGAAAAAAAATTTAATGATTGAATCTAATAATTCTTAAATATTTGAATTTTCTAATGACTTTATAATATCACCTCTTTAATTTTCACGTATTTTTACCATCTCGTTTGTTCTTAAATGTAAATTTTTCTCTTCTAATGTTCAATATTTTCTCCTCAATTCTATTCGTAAAATTCACTTTTCCTGAATCCTTTCCAATCCTAGACTTTACGAATTTTTGAGTTCCATAACTCCAATCCATGAGTTATTAGTAATGAAAATCTGATTATAAGTTCAATTTTTTTGGGCGAGTCTAATTATAAATTCTGCTATTGTTCTAGAAAAAATATTCTTAATTTCAATTCCTTTTTTATCAATGATCATCATTATTTCATTTATAAGAATATTTTGAATTTTACAAAAATATTACTATTGTAAAATTTTTTTAGTTTAAAATTTTAACCCGTAATTCATTACATTCTTATAAAAGTAATAAATCTCCAAGATTTCAAATGTGTATTTACATTTTACATTCAATGTTAAGAACAGTTATCAATTAAGCTGAGAATAAAGAATCCCCATTTTTGATTGATATTGCTATCACTTTATCTCGTTTAAATAATTTCGTCATTGACTTTGTTCGCTGGAAAATTTGTGACAAAAAAGTGATTCCACATTTTTCGCTTTTTATATCGGAGGGCTTGTCACATTTTGAACGTTTTTTTAATCTCAAAAATCAAAAATATACTTTTTTCAGGAATAATCCATGAAATCAATGCAATTTTTAGGAGATTTTTTTTCAAAGCGACCAGCGAAAAAATAAATAAAACTGTATGAAAAAAATTTTCAAAAGTGAACTTAAAATGGAAAATCAATGGAAAATATAGGAGAATACACTAAGGGAAAGATCCTCTATTATGTATGCTATAAAATTGCTACTACTATCTGTCTAGAAGTATACATAAATGATTTTTTTCACTTAATTTTATTGCTATAATAATAGAGATAATAGAAAAATAATAGAAAATTTAACTTTGTTAAAAAGGTAAATTAATTTTATATTGAATGGATTAATTAATCTATGTATTTTGTAAATTATATATATTTTATAAAACAAATAATATTTTCCATTAAGTAGGATTTTTTTTAATTATCATTATCATTTCACTTTTTCAATATTGACAATCCTTTCTTCTGTTTTCTCATTGATCGTTTTAAACCTCTAATCACTTTTTATCCATGTATCTATCTCTATCAATGCTTTCATATTGACTCACATAAAAATTTTCACATGGTTAAAACGTAAAATATTCAGATTGACTTTTAAACCCTTTTAAAAAATGATTTTTAAAATTCAATTCCGCATTTTAATCTAAAAATTTCCAAAAAGCTTTCAACCCAAATTTTTCTACGTTTTTGATATTTTCTAAAAAAAATGAAAATCTGGTTATCAGTCCGAATTGAATGAATGATAAACAAAAACTCCAATCGATTGTAAATCCCAAAATTCCCGTCGAAAACAATTATCACGTTGAAAAATAGATATATTTACAAAAATAGGTAATCCCTGATAATCTTGATCACAATCATCAATTACACTCACGAGGAACAATGAGGTTATTTTTGTAAATAAAGGAGGTTATTTTTGACTAAGGAGACTCTTGCTCTTCTCCATGTCTGCAAATATAATTTCTTTAGTCTTTTTCGAAAAAAAAATTTTTCCTCAAAAATGTCCGGCATCAGACATTGTTTTCGTTATCAAATACCCCCAAATTTTTTTATTTTTTTTTTGTCTTTTTTAATCCACGTTTCTCGTGGAGAAAAGCTCAAAAATAAATGACCTTATTCGCAGATGCCTATATAAAGAAGTTCCAAAATTAAAAAAGTACCTAAATAACAAATAACGATCATTTTTTTATCTATTATTAAACATAGGTTTAATTCAAAGTGTATAAAACTCGGCCATTTGTCTGAGATATTGAATGAGGTAATTAAATATGCATATTTATTATGTATTTGTAGTCTCTCCCTTTGGCCATGTTTCTATGTTCTGGTTAGTTCAAACAAATTTTACATACAAACTCGAAGTTCTTATCCACGTACCAAATGAATAAATACTATCCATTGTGATTGTTTTCGTAAACTGTACACCAGTTTCAACGAATTTTAGACGCGAGGTGGAAAGTTAGCTGGCGGTATGCGAATTCCCGAGCATCACAATCACTATTATTATTACCACGTATATATTATATTTAACGTTTTTTCCTCCTGCACACTTTTATTATTGGCCTTATCCGGTCGGACACCGCTCGCTTATGGCGCGACGCTTCCGGTGCCAACTGCGAAACACGTCCCATCCGCGGGCCATTTTCTATTGGGTTCGTTGAATCCATTCATATTTTTCTCTTCTCGTAGAAAATTTCGGCAATTTTTGTTGCTTTTGTAGATCTTCCGGAGAATGGAACAATTGATGCATGTGACGAGAAATTAGCCAGTAATCACTTCATCTATTGCTCGGGAAAATTGCTCAAGGCCGTTAATTATCACGTCATTTACAGCGACTCGAAAACGTTCGTGGACCGGCCAATGAAGATGGACGCATCTGAAGTCGCCAAGGCATTTGAGGCGGAATTTCCGGAGCCAATTCCCGATATTGAGCCGGATAAGTTGCGCAACTTCGTCGACAAATACTTTTTTCATGAGGGCGAAGAGTTGGAAACGTGAGTGTAGTTACTTCTATCGTTTAGATATAAAAAATAATCGACTATTTCGATATTAAAACAAACCTCTTGCTTCAGATGCGAATTGGACGAGTGGCAAGAAGAGCCTCCGTATTTGAAAAGAATAAAGGACAAAACTCTGCTAAATTTCGCCTTGCATTTGAACTCGATTTGGAAGAAACTCTGTCGCAAAATCAAGCCCGAGGTGAAAGAACATCCGGATCGACATTCGCTGATCTACGTCGATAAGCCATTTATAGTGCCGGGTGCGAGTTCCATTTAATCCATTATTAATTGGCCAGATAAAATAATAATTTGAATCCCTAAAAATATGTGAAAAAATGGTAAATTCAACGTCACTTCTGGAGACTTGTTTTAGGAGGTCGATTTCGTGAGTTCTACTACTGGGACGCCTATTGGATCATCAAAGGCTTAATTGTTTCCGGTCTCCTCGAAACGTCCAAGTCGATGATTCAGAACTTTGCCCAGATGGTCAATCAATACGGATTCGTGCCCAACGGCGGCCGAGTCTATTATTTGAGGCGCTCACAGCCGCCTTTACTCACACCGATGGTCTACGAATACTACCAAATTAATCGAAACGATTCGTTTCTTCTAGAAATTCTACCGACATTGGAAAAGGTGTGTATTCGCGGATTGAACAAATGAAATTCTGGATAGTTTTTCGACTTTAGTCTTGCTATAAAATCATCGCATTATTTTGTTGTTTTATAGGAAATAAATTTCTGGGACACGTTTCGTCGAGTAGATGTGACTCTTAACAATGAGACGCACACCGTTTATCAGTATCGAGCCGGCAGTAACGCTCCAAGGTAGGTGTATTTTTATTTTTGAAGCAAAAAAAAAATATTCTAACTGAATAACTTCTGAATCCGAAGAATTTTAGGCCCGAGTCCTACAAGGAGGACCTGAACGTGACGAGTACCATTGAGGGTATTGACACGAAACGCCGGCTATTCAACAATCTCGCTAGTGCCGCGGAATCCGGCTGGGATTTTAGCAGTCGCTGGATGCGTAACGCCACCGACCTGAGCACGATCCGCACCACGAAGATTGTGCCGGTCGACTTGAACTCATACATGTGCTGGAACTTCCGCATTCTAAAGCACCTCTACGGATCAATAAGTTCATTCTTTTTCTGAATTTGTCCATTTCATTTTGTCGAATACTTTTTTGTGTAGGAAATTCGGAAAAGGCCGAGCATTACGACGAAAGATATCGCGCATTTTTGAAGACGTTCAAGTCCGTTTTCTATCTGAAAAAGGAAAGCGGATGGTACGACTACGATTTGGAAAAACGTGCTCACAACACGGAGTTCTATCTGTCTATCGCTTCGCCACTCTTCACCGGCTGCTACGACGATTTGGACTTGGAGCAATCGGCGAGCGTTTTCGACAAAATGGAGAAAATGGGCGTTTTCAACTTTGTCGGCGGCGTACCGACGAGGTAAAAAACGGATGGGAATAAAATTGCTTTAAATGAATGAGTATTTGTAAGAAGGAAATTAAGAAAACTGGCTTTGAAATTCAGAGTTCCAACTAGAGAAATTAAAACAGAAAAGCGTAGTAAATTGCGTGAAAATGAGTGGGCAATTTTCCAATGGAAAATTAGAGAAAATTTCACAGCTGATAGAATACGTAAAAGTTGTGTTTTCAGTCTGGTAAGCGATAGCATACAACAATGGGACTATCCCAACGGCTGGAGCCCGCTGAATCACATGATCATCGAAGGCCTGAGGCAATCGAGGAATCCGAGGTAAATTTTTTCTTACTAAAACTTTTCACATTTGTGTAAAAAATGCCAGAGTTATAAAGCAAAAATTTGAATATTCTAGAATGCAACAAAAAGCTTATTGGTTGGCGGAAAAATGGCTCATGCAAAACTATCGTGTGTTCATCACAACAAAATACATGTGGGAAAAGTACAACGTTGTGCAGATGTCGGCAAAGCCGGGCAACGGCGGCGAGTACACAGTTCAGGTATGTGCCCGTCCTTTTTGGCGCGGGAATAATTTTTAAAGCAAGAGCTTCAGCGTGTGAAGAAATGAGTGAGAAAAAATTTGGCCTTTGTCGTGTTGTGATGTTGCTGAAAGAAAAATTGTATCGCCATTTTCCTTCGACGTTTTTGCAAGTTTTTCCTTATCTTCAGGAGGGCTTCGGTTGGACCAATGGCGCGGTTCTCGACCTAATGAAGACGTACAGCGACCGGCTGGATTTAAGCTCCTTCCCGGAGAATCCGGAAATAACTGGAACAATACGACCTGAGCCGAATCCAATGCGTGATGTGATTTTACGCGATCAGGTCATTCACGAGAGCACACCCAAGAGCGCAGAAAACGGAGCGGACGCCGCCACGTCCTCTTCGGCCAGGTTTTTATCGCTTGTCAACTTGGGCTTGATTTTGTTCGGAATTTTCATAGCTTAAAAATCTTTTTCTCTCTCACACTCACTTCTGTTCCCCCTACCCGCTTTCATTCATTCCATCTTTTGCGCCTAAACGCGCATTGTGTACATGATTGTTTGTAATAAGTGTAAATTATTATAATAAATATTCTATGTGGAAAATACGCATAAGTTGTTGAAGACTATTTGATTTTTATTAGTAATGGAATGAAGTTTTTCTTCTGATGGCTAATAATAAGAAAAAGAGTGGAAAATTGAATAGCTTTATTTTGTATAAATATATGACTTCAATTTTTTTTCCATAAAGCATCCTATCAGCATAGAAAATTTTGTTGGATTAAGGGTGAAATTATCTCAATATTGGATGCGGTCCTGCTGGGAGAATTTAGTTTTTTCAAATGATTATGTGGGGCTGTGTTCGGCTCAATTGACCTAATAAATCCCCAATTTTCGTTTCTAAGAGCTTAACGATTATTCGTAGCCGTGCATTTTATGGGTGTAATATTCAAATTTTCGTTTTTTACCGCCTTTTCATTCGTTTAAAATTTGTTAAAGATTATTTTCTTATCTTTAATCATCGTAATTAATTTCCTTACGAGTACGGATTTCTCTCAACTTTTCTCTAGATTTAAAGCAATCTTGTGACAATTGTTCAGTTCTCTTCCTTACATTCCACTGTTGACTTTTTGCCGAGTTTCATTATTTCGGGAAATGTGTCCAGAAAATGTGGACTTTTTAGAGATCAGTCTGGTCAAATATAAAATATAATATATTTAGATAATTCAAAAAAATCAAAGTCAATGTAATAAGATTATATTATTAGAGAGCTGAAAAATTGTCAAAACTCCTTTTCCTTCCATCTATATCTATGGCAATAAAATATAATTACATAATTATAATTATAACATTAATTTTCCATCTTTCAAAAAAAAAAATATAATTTTTGTTTTTACTTTTTCTTCTTTTTTAAAAAATTATGAGCCGGTAATTTTAGGGAAATAAAAAAGGCCCGAAAGTTATTTTTGTTAGCTTTTTGAATGATTTGATAGCTGTGATTGATAGAGTACATATAAGTGGGAAAAATATGTTGTAAAAATGTGTCTCATTAAATTTTGTCTTATGGATATTTTTTTCCTTTTTTTTGTATATTTTTGAAATATTTGTTATAAAATTTTTTCCGACAACTTTTTTTTTTTGATTTTACATATTAAAAAAGAAAATTTACATACAAAAACACGTCGCTAAAATGCGGTTAAAAATAGAAAAAAAATACATCACAAAAACTTCGCCATTAAAAAACAACAAAAACATAAATTTTAAAAGAATTCAAAAATTGTTTGAGCCCGAAATCGATTAAAAATGGGAAGAAAAAAATTATTAAAATGTGGATTTTTTTCAAATGTTTTTGTGTTATCAAGGCTCATATTTATATCTCTATTAGCTCGTAATATAACTGAAGAAATATTTGATTAATAGCCGATTGTTTTTTCAAGACTCGGCGAATAATTGGCGATTATGGAGGCCAAATTTATTTTAAATATTAGTTGCAGGCCAGATTCAAAATTTTTGAATTATTATCCAAGTTTTTATAAGTCATGAAGAAAGAAAAACGATGTAAAATACTCACCTCGGCCGGTGGCCCCGATAACGCCGAACGAAAGAGACTCGTCGACGAACACGCGATTTTTGTACCTCCATTTAAGCTCGATGATCCGCTTGAGTGGACAAAAATCCGCGGTCTTCGCGTAGAGACCCTCGACGATAATGAAGCGACGAATTTTTGCGGCCGCTTTTGAATTCTTTAAAATATTTTTAACTTTTAAACATGTCATATAATGAAAAAAAAAAGACTAATAAGACATGATAAATATTATAATACATGACAAAGCTGCTCACCTTAGCATCCTTTTTCGCCTGTGCTTTGAGCAGACTCTCCAAATGGTCCATATCATTGTGCTCAAACCATTCGATTCGACTTCGCGATGCTTGAATTCCTGTCTGAATGGCATAATTCACGGCTAAAAATGCATTTTTCGGAAGTTTAATGGTAGTCGGATAGATAGCAATTGTATAAGAGATTTTTTAAAAAGCTCAAAATTTTAACGATTATAATGTATATTTCTAAAATTGTGACAAACCCTTGTCCACATAGATAATGTCGCCGCGCTTCGCATAGGCGGGAATAGCGCTCGCAATTGTGGCAAAACCGTAGCTATAAAGTACCGCCTCCTCGCAGTGCATAAAATCGGCCAATTGACGCTCCAGTGCCAGGTGCACGTCGACGGTGCCGTAAAAGCTACGCGGTCCGCACGAGCCCACGCCGTACTTAAAGATGGTCGATTTGGCCGCCTCCTGCAAGATAAAGCGCCGATTTTGAGAATTATTATTGAGATTGAGCTCAATCAGACCTCAATGCGTTTATCGCCGACAAAGCCGAGGTAGTTATTCGTGGCAAAATTGACATAATCTCGATCCGCTATTTTCACATATTTTCCCATTTTCCTACAGACAAATTAAAATAGATTAATACGCATTTAAAAAAGACAGAATAAATGACATCATTACCCGTCGACAATTTTTGGATTTAGACACGGATGGCTGGGATCGATTGGCGCAACCAGTGGCTCCGGTTTCCAATTTGCAATAATCTCATCCTTTTGCTAAATTAAAAAGAGATAAATAATATAATTATATTGGCATTTATCAATATTTATGTGTGTATTGATACAATTTTTGTAAACCATAAAATATCAGAAATTAATTGACGTTGAATTTTATTTGGAATGTTCATATCAATTGCCTCAAATTGCATAAATAAAAACAAAACAAATCATCGAACCTCCTCAGTTAGAAGCTCCTTTTCCGTCGGTTTTCGTCGCCGAAAAAAAAAGAATGCGATTAAACCGGCAAAAAGTGACGTTTCCACCAAATGGTAGTAAAACTAAAAGACGAATAATAACAAAATGATAATGTTATAATAATAATTGTTAATAAATAAATAATTTTTTGATTTATTTTTTAATGAAGAAAAGATAAAAGAAAAAGATTTTTCACTTACGAATGAAAGAGCGCTGAAAATCGGCGCCCTAATAATCTCTATCATAATTTCCGTTTCTCACAATAAACCTAAAAAAAGTAAAAAATGCAGAAGAAAGAAGAAACAAATTTAAATATTCGCAGAAAGAGAGCGAATTTGACGTATAAACAGATAAAAAAAAATATATACCCAATTTATTGGGCGTAAAATTCGACCTGATAAGCTGGAAAAAGTAATTTTTTAAATTTCTATACATATAATATAGAAAATAAAATGATCGATTGCGTGTATTTATTCAAGAAAAAAATGTTTAGTTCCTTATTTCAGGGTGTGTCCAACTTTCAAAAGTGCCGAAAAACAAAGAAAAAAAATTCATTTTTGGACGGCCAATTTTTTTCAATAAAATTTCAAATCAAAAAAAAAAAAATAGCGTTAAAAAATTGGAAATATAACATAAAACGAAAATTTTATTATAAAAAATAACTATCGATTAGTGGCCATTTTTTATCGACCATCATCAAATGAGGGTAGATAATAGTACAATTTTAACACGGCTAATGACAAATAATAGTTTTTCGTGGAAATTCCTCTGGCATCATTATAAAAATATAATTGAAAAATTTTATTAACACAAAAAGATTCAACAAATAATTTACAAGAGAAACAACAAATTTGTGATTTTCTCAGCTCGAATTCGATTCAATCTTTTTGCCTTTATTGTCCAATTGTTCGATGTTGATTGTTAGCCTGAAAAAAATCTATCTTAAAATTATTCATGCAAAACTTAAAAATCTTCTTTTGAGGTAATAAAAATATAATTACTTACCGGATTTTTCCATCGCACGCGATTCCACCAACCGCGCGGAAGTGAAACGCGTCCCGCCGATGCGTTGCGTTTTTCGCATTGCTCTAACCAAAAGATCTCCTACCTTTTTCAGCCTAAAAGAAATTTTTTTTATTATTTATTAAATAAATTTTTACGAAAATCGTGAAAAAAAACGATATGGGATAAAAAGCGAAATTTGTAAATTTATTTTAGAAGAGAAATTGATGTAATAACGATGAGGGGGATGTAATAGTTAGCCGAAAATCACACAAACCTCTCTTCAAAGTCGTCATTATCGGCAGTGGCGCCGAGCTCGTCGTTCATATGGAGAAGGCGGAGAATGTCGCTGACCTCGTGTAGCTTTTGTTCGCGGATTGGATTCGCGCGCCTCACGTTTATTGAGGCTAGGAAAATGTCGCTAGAAGCAATGGGAAATCTGAAATAAACAAAATATTATTGCCTATATGTTAAGATGCGAAATATAACTTTCTCGTATTTATTTTACCTCTCCGAATGGAGTCGAAGCCATTTAGCCAGAGTGTCGTAGACGGTGAGAAAAAAACGAATTTCGATGGCGGCCTCTTTCGCCACGTCCGAAGCGATGGCAATAAGCATCAAATTAAAAGTTAACTAAAACCAAAAAAAAAACATAAAACCAAAAATATTTGTATAAAATTTTACCAAATGTCCCAGCTCCACGTAGCCCATCGAAGCGTCGGCGGTTCGAAAGCAGTGAATGCGTAATCGATCCAATCGAATAATTCTCTCAAGAATCAATGACCCTAAGTAGAACACAGCGGATTGAGTGGGCGCATAAGAATGGCCAGCTTTTTCCAGCGTCTAAAATAACTTGAAAAAAGTAATGCCATGAAATTTTCCAGAAATTACCTTCACAAATGTACGTAAATAGTCGATGGGTTTGTGTTGATTGATGCGCTTTAGTTCGGCGTAAATCCGTAACGCGTTGCGCCAAAACTTCTGATGCCTAGCCGACGAGCCGAATTTATAGACGAGTCCATCGAATAATGGGTAACTTTGCGCGGAAAAATATCCACCAGCTGCGTTCAGGTTGAGATCAATGATAATGGTGTTGAGCTTTGCGCAACGGCGCGAAATTCGGTCAATCGACTTGGGCTTGGTAAGCAGTCGCGTTTCACACGTTCTGCCCGGTCCATTTCGAAGATTTTCGTCGATAAACGCTGAAAAAAATTAAAACTGAATAGAAATTAATAGTTTAACAAGAAAAAATAATCCAACCAAGCCAGTTTGCATTCATTGCGCTGACTAAATTCCCAACGATCAAATCTAAAAACATGCTACATACATTGGCAAATTCCTGGTTCAAATATTTTTAGATAATCTCATAAACATACTATAAAGAAATAGGGCCAATATAACAGCTGAAAGTAAATTGAATATGAAAACTTCTTCAAATCATATCCAAACGCCAAATAAAATAAAATTTTAAAATTATTTTTAATAATTCCATTATAAAAAATAAATTGTTATTAAATTTGGATTGAGCAATTCTTGACTTTATCACAATTTTTCGCCTTACTTTTTAGACTTTTTCAGTCCCTACTTTCTCTTTTTAACCTAATTGAAAAATTAGTTATTATACATAGTTATTTTTTATATACAGGATTATTATAGGTTATTCTCTTGAATCATTGAATTTTTAAACAAATATTTTGTTATTTTAAATTTCAATTTCTCTTACAAGTTTTTTGAGAGAACACACCGGACCGGCTCTGTCCGACGCGGCGTGGCACGAACTTACCGAGTAGCCGAAGCTACGCTGCGTACTGCACGATAAGGGAGCACCCGCGCCTACGATATGTTGATTCATAAAAAAAACTAGGCTAGTGGTCCAACCCAAAGGTGGGAAACCCCAAAAGACTGCCCTTTGGTGAAAGACTAAGAATGGGGAAAGTTTCCATAAAAAACAGGGGCAGTAATCCAACCCAAAGGTTTGCTTCCCTGTCGAGACGCGCCATCTAACTCATTGACGACGTTGGCCACCGCGACAAACTCTTCGAACCCATCATCGACGATCGCAAGTCAATAAGCGATCAATCTCTTTGATCTTACATCTTTCCAATTTTTCAAAACAGAATTTTACAATTTTCTTTTTTTTTGCATTTATTGGATAAAATTAATTGATAAATTATGAAGAAAAATCGAGTAAATTTGGTATAAATGAATTTTTCTAAACTAGTTAAAAAAAGAAAATTTATGTTTTAAACAAAGAAATTTTAAAATTTAAGTACATTTTTTCAATATAAAAAATTTAAAAAATCCATTTTAGAATACATTTTTATAATTTGAACCTTTATTTTTCGATTTTCCAAAAATTTGTTCATTTTTGCACGAACATTAGAGACTTTATAAGAACGTGAAAATTTCCATTTTCTAAGTTTTCTAAGTTATTATTATAATAATGCAAGGCGAATTCGGCATAGTGTTAGCGTGCCTTATTGGAATCGCGGTGGCACCACCCGTCGATAATGATACGAAAAGCAAGGTGGAATACGAGAACAAAGCGCACGATGCAATAGACGATTACAACTTTATTTATATAAAACTCAACATGTATGCCAATGGGCGAGATGTACAGAACGAGTCAGAAGTGTTCCAGAACTCAGCTAGTCTTGAGAATGGACAAAATTCTCAAAATTTATCGAAATTTTCGCAGAAAGATATACAGAAGATGCACGGCATAGTGCAAAAGCAGGACGTGGAAGACTTGCACAAGATAGAAAAACGCCAAGCACCAATTGACGAATGTAAAAACGAGAAAAAAACGGAAGATACGAAAAAAAATAAGGACGATGCGAAAAATAATGATGATATTGAACAACGTTGTTGGAATTGCCGCGATCTTTTTTCCAACTGTGGATGTCCTTTATAAAAAATTTCATTAGAGTTTGTCGTATTATATTATCCAAATAAAAAATTCTCAATTCTCATTATTTTCGCTTAAAAGAATAAAAAGAATAATTTAATTTATAAAAATTAGTCGGTTTGAATGTTTTCGATATCATTTATTGATAAATATTCCTAAATTTTTACAGACATCTTGTACAATAATTTTTAAAAATACTCTAAGTTCGGGATGATAAGCCGCCCCCATGCTTAAGCCGCAGCTTGGCGAAGTGTAAAAAATTCAAATATATTTCACTTTCTTGAAAATTAAAAAAAATTAAAGTTCCAATAAAAATGTTCAAAAATTATTTTCCAGAAAAAAATTATTTTTCCCCATAAAATAATGCCAATCTCTCGCTTATCATGATAAAAAAATTTTTGTGATAAACTCGTAATTATTATGATAAGCATTTCTAATTCTCACTTAACTTTAAATGCGATAAAAAAGAAAAACATTTTAAAAAATATTTTACTTATCATTTTTAATAATTTCTACTTTTTAAAAAATATTTTCTCCATGAAATAACTGATAAAGCTAATAGGCTATTTGGGAATAGAAAAGTATCAAATTTAATATGAAAACTTGTAAACAATAAATTAAATTGGTTTTAGAGATTATCTTGTCGAAATTTTTTGTATATTTTTTCGGTTGTAATAATTTTTGAATTGTTAAATTTTATTTTAATCGGAAGTAAATAACATTTTTTATCCGTAAAAGTTTGTAATTGTATTATATAAATATTAGGTAATTCTTTTGAATTAGTGAAATTAATTTTTCACCTATCTTCAATTTTAGCTTTGTTTTTTAAGTTTTCGACCCATGGGTCGACAATCTTTCCGATTGGGTTCAACACATTTGTAAGTCAAACCAAATATTCTGGATTTGCATCATATTTATAAATATTAATTCGGACTCAAAACGGACCTTCTTCTCGGCATAACAAACCGCATCAACAGCGACGATGAGTTCCATAATTCGTACCAGCTTATTCACGCGTCCAAAGTTTTTTGTGCCCAGCACGGCGGCTATTTTTCTGGTCAGCGGGCTGGGTTCACTGCTTGTCAGCGAGATGCCTGCTTCTCCAAAGGAGTTCAGCTGTGGTGGTGGACCTTTCAGCTTTCTGATGGCAAGTCTCGTCTCCACCACATGCAATCGGGATATGAGTGAATTTTGCCATGCTTCATTTATTTAAATTCAAATTTCACATCTTATTGTCGGTCATAAATTTTTTTTCCAAATAAAAACTTTATAAATGCCGTTTCAATGCCAAATTCTATTTTTAGTACATCTCTGCTGCGAAGCCCACGACCGATGTTATGATACGCGTCATCTAAATCAGAGCTTTTGCGATCAGGTGTTCTGTGGATGCTTGTCACGCATTTCCTCGAGCTCCTACTGCGAGCTCGTCGCGCAACCGTCGCTATGTCTCGCCACTGAGGTATTCGGTCACATGTTCCACTGGAGTGCCTATGCAAACGACGAAAACTCGACGAACATTAATACGTTTCGACCATCAATCGAATCCCAAAACTATAGGCATTTTAGTGTAGAATCATCAATGAGCCCTGAGGCAAATGTAACCCAATCGGTCGAGACGACTCACCATCAAATCTTGATGGATTCCAACCAAAATCGGGCATCTTATTTCAATAGGAAAACACCGGAATTATAATTAAATTTTTTTTGTGAATTCTATAGTTGTAAATTTCCCTCATTTTTGCTCTCAATTTCCGGTATGTTTGTAATTTTCCTAAATTTACTACAAATATTTTTATATTTTTATTTGTAAATTAAAGCGCTTAATTTATTTTTAAAAATCATCAATAAAAATGAATTAAAAATATTTAAAATAAAACTCGAAAATTATAAATTTCATCAAATCCGATGGGACACAATACATAAAAGCCTAAAAATATGTATAATAAATCGAGCAATTTCAATACTTTTTTTGTATATTTTGTAAATTGAAATTTACACAAAAAATTCGTTTTTAATTTCTCGCAAATAATACTAGAAAATTTGTAGTTTCACGAGAAATAATTGTTTTTTTTAGTGTTTATGAATGGAAATTATCAAAAAAATTGAGAGAGGTAATTGAATACATATGCACACATGTATTTGTAATGTATATACAGATATTTTTCACGAAATATTATTACGTTTATCTTTATCAATTGAGTGAAAAAATAAAATTGTGTTCGTCCATTTGAAGTAAATAGCGAAATTATTTTTTTTCCTTTAAACGTTAAAATGATATTTTTGAATTCCAACTTGAATCCAAATTCACTAGAAAATTTAAATTTAAGGAATGCGCCATCCGATTCCCTCCAAATGCCGATAATTATTAATAGAAGTTAAATTGAAAACAATTTCTTCTGGAAAATGTCTCCCACAAGTTCAGAAAAATTAGAACACTTACGCGAATGTTTTTCAAGCGTACTTTTGCCGAATGATTTTCGATATGATAATAATAGAAATAGTGAATACAGCAATTCAGTCTCGACCGTATGCCACGATCCCGAAAGTCTCGACGCAAATGAAAAAAATAACGTGTCGGCCGTTCTCGTTCTCCTCAAATATGTGGGGGGTTCGTTTTTTGAAAATGGGTGGTCAGTAGAAGTCTTTACAATTAAATCGCGGCCAACCTAAAAATGTGTTTTACTCACGCGTTTCAGCCGGCGACTGGCAAATCCTATTAAACGTCCGTTCAAAGTCGCTGAGCCGCCATCCCGGTGAGGTCTGCTTTCCGGGCGGAATGCGCGACACTTACCTTGACCAAAGTCCTCTAGACACGGCGTTGCGCGAGGCCAATGAGGTCTGAACTAAATTATTGTTTTACATTTTTTTTAAAAAAGTATTTCATTTAGGAAATCGGCTTAAAGGCTGACGAGTTGGACGTAATCGGCATTTTACCTTCCTTATTTACTCGTCACAGCATTTTTATTTTCCCCATTTTGGCGATTCTTCACGAGCAGGTGGAGCCCAGTTTTAATCTCAGCGCCGAAGTTGACCACCTATTTTGGGCGCCATTAGAGAAATTTTTGTCACGCCATCGCTATGATTTTATAGACATTGAAAACGATTTTCGCATTCACGCATTTTTCGTACGCATTCAACATTTCTAATAGGCACAAATCAGGCAATGAAAATAATATTTTATAAATTCTCATTCCGCAAAAGATCATTAACCATTAAAAATAACAAATTATTTCTGTCATAAACATACCAAAAAACAATAATACCCACCTTTTTTTAAGCTTGAACATCCCGTTTTCGGCATTACGGCGGCGATTTCGATTGTGGTGGCTATCGGCGTATACGATCGCATGCCCGACTTTGAATTCCCGCCATTGTCGAGCGGCGAGTCCTCGCCGCGAGCGCAATTGTGGCGGCTTTTCGAAAATTTCGGTCGTCGATGCGCCCCGATTCCGGCCGACATTTTACGCCAAAAATTTCGTGCCGCGCTCCGCGAACGAATGCGTCCGGGTGATTTGAAGGTTGGCAAACAAAATGAAAAAGCAAAGCTATAAATTGCAAAAATCGAAGTGAGAAAAAAATTATATTATCTCTTTTATACGCTATATATAAAATGGTGGACGCATTTTAATCTTCAAATCGATTTTGCTGTTTTGCCTTTTTTTTATTATAAATGAGGCTGAAATTAATCCTAAGGAAGTATTAACCGATTAAATGAAATCTTAACAAAAAGTTAGATAATTCCCATGCACACCCTATTGGATCAATTTCAAGGCGATTTTAGTTATCTTTGATTCTAAAAAAACCAACAAAAATGCCTAAAAAGTTATCAAATTCGCAAATCAAAACCAATTTCGACAACTTTGATATCAAACAATGTTTTGAGGTCTTGTGAATCTGAAAAATAAAAAAATTTTTACGATTTTGTTGAAGAAGAAAAAAAAAGTTGTGGCCAATCGAACTAGTGCGGCTGAATTGGCCAATCCCCTAAGAGAACATTGAGAACCTAACTATTATATTAAGTAGCTAAAAGTTTTGCTTTTTTATTATAAATGAGGCTGAAACTCATCGTAAGGAATCGACGAAACGAATATTTTATTTAACAATTAAAGAATAAATTAAAAGCACATAATTATAACGTGAAATGTCTTAAATAGTCGACTAGAAAGTGATTAGAGGAAATAAATGATTAATTTTAGTTTTAAGCAAAAAAAAGCGAAACAATCGACGAGTGAACAATTTAATGAGTGAAATAAAATTGAAGAAGAAAAGATTCAAAAACATTTAAAAAAAAGGATTCAAGAACGCGTGTGGTCGTCCTGAATGAAGTCGTAGGCCTCCTCGCGAGTCACTTCGTCAATGTAGGATACCTTCAAGAAAAAGAATTATGACCAATTGATTATAATAATAAAAAAAAGTCTCTAGAAATCCAATTTTTAACCCATAAGTGACGACGTGTACACTTTTGTGTACACGAATTTAAATTTGTGCAATTATTGGCAAATGTGTTCATTCTGTTCTGTATGGATTTATAAACATAAAAAGAATTTGTCGTATAAGAAACCTCCTAGGCACATATTTTGAGTGTGGTTCCAAAGCTTTACCCAATTAAAGAACAGAATGAAGGCAAACGCCAATTTGCGCGCAAATTTGAACTCAAAACATTCATTGTCACTTATGGGTTAAGAAATGAAAGCAGCCCCCCAAGCACACCTTATTGCGAAAGCGAACGCCGTAAAATTTCTCGGCGTGTTGCAAGAGCTCCGGTCGAAAAGTGGTTGTAATGAATTGGGCGCTGTCGGAGAGTTCGTGAATCACGTCTGCGGAAAAAAAAGAGTAAAAGCATAAATTGACTGGGAAGGAGCATAAAATTTGTGACAAAAGAACTCACCGGCCACCGATTTTCGATGCTCCGCGTCGAGTGCGGCATCAATTTCGTCGAAGAGATAGAACGGCGCCGGATCGCATTTCTGAATGGCGAATATCAACGCCAACGCCACCAAACTCTTTTGACCGCCCGACAAATGCGACATCTCGCGGTGCTGCGACGAGCCGCTGAATGAGACCTGAAAAAACAAGAGCCTCCAATGCGAACCAGCCGAGAAAGTGGAATGCTTAAAAACCTGAATGCCGATGCCGACAAAGCTCTCCATAATGTGGCGCTTCTCCTCGCCGGTTACGCTATCCTAAAGTAAAAATTCAAAGAAATTATTTTATTTTTGAAATTCTTTTGAGACCGGGCTTGGATAAAATGAAAAATAAGGAAAACCCTCGACGTATCGGCGCTCGTTTTCATCACCAAATTTCCATTGCCATGTGGAATCAATTTTTGGAAGAGATCGTGAAAGTTCTTGGCCACCTGCTTGAAGGTGAGCTGAAGCGTCTCGTAGCGTTTATTCTCCAACACTTCCAACAAATCCTTGATGGACTAAAAATAAAAAATTTCGGACCCATTATTTCGGAAAAAGGTTATTGCAAATTAATAAAAAATTTCCACCGTCTCGTTTACGATGAGCTCCTCCAGACGCTTTGTCAGCTCCTCCTTTTGGCCGGAGGCGCCCGCGAATTGATCCAACGCCTTTTTGTTGACATTTTCATATTTATTCAACTCTTTCATGCACTCGGTGAGCATACGATTCAATTGTTTTATGCTCTGATTTTGGTATGCGCCGAGCGCGTCCGCCGGCAGAGAGCCCATGTCACGCATCTTTATAGCAAAAGATTAATAAAATTTCAACCAAAATATCCGGCTTGAAATTAACTCAAATCCAGCGGTATTTCTCAGAATATTGAATTTAATAGATTTAAAAAAAAGCAAAAACCTTTTGAAGAGTTTCCTCGCGCTTCGACTGAATCGACGAGATCTTCGTGCAGAGCACGTCCGCCTCTTTGGCGAACTCATCGATTTGTGAACTTAGCTGATTCTTTTGTTCCTAAAAAATCGATTCATCGAATTTCATTGAATATTTAATGGAAAATCGGAAAAACTTCAAAACCTGTAGAGTCTCCAATTGAGTTGTCAGTGACTCTTTTTCCTTCTCGTATTCCGTGAGATTTTCGTCCAGCTCTACAGCAAATAAATTTTTTATTAAAGACTCTAGCAGAGAATTTCTATTAAAAAAAAATATTCCAAATCCCACCGCCTAAAGTTCGCATGATTCGATCGATGCGCTCGTTGAGCATTTTGACCTCGGCGAGTCCCAATGTAAGCGTGTGGCACATTTCTTTCACAGAAATGTCTTGAATTTTCTTTAAAAAAACAAATTTACAAAACTTATCTATAAAAAGTTGTAGAGACATAAAAAAGTATTCCCCTATTAGAACTTTATTGAAAAATAATAATAATAAACTCACAGCTGTTAGCTCCTTGCGCTTTTTCAGCAAATTTGACTGAAGCTGATTCTCGAGGCTCATTTTATTGCTCTCTATTTTCGTCTTGTCCCGGGCCACCTTCTCAAGCTGATTCTTCTTTTCGCGGATTTCAAACTGCAAAAAAAAAACGAAATAAATAATCAATTAACCAATGGAAATCAGGTCAGAAGAAAGAGAGAGAGAGAAAGAGAAAAAGAGAAAAAAAATAAGCCCAGGAGAAAGTTCTCACTAAGTGAAAAATCGGGATTAGAATTAATTCGGCTAAATGCAAGTCTTTAAACCTGAAGCTTGTCGATTAGCTCCTGTTCCTGTGAGCTCATCTGCGAGTCGAGCGCCGTGCCCAACTGATCGACAAACGTCTGTTTGCGTGCCTGAATTTCTCGCACACGGCCGCGTAATTGCAGCAATTGAGCACTCTATAAGCCATATTCAAGTTCTATAATGCCTGTGGCCTCCTCGTCTCTGAACGGGCAATTGATTTTTTACCTTCGGTTCGCGGCTCTGCACAAGTTGATTAATCTGTTCGGCAATGCTTCGCGCGCGCTCCGTTAATAGACGATGCTCGTGCGATAATGTCGCGCGATCCATTTCTATCTTGTTCAACTCGAGACGAATTCGCTCCACGTCGCTGGTGCAATCGTTAGTTTTTTGCGCATAGTACTCAACGCGCTCCTAAAATGGAATTCATTCAGTGTTTCATCAAACTCTGTTCCACTCTAAACCCGAGCCCATAGGCATTAGGTAGGCATCGAAAAGCAAGCCTCGTATTTCGCTCCGACGTCCTTCAGGCTGCGAATCGCTTTGGCCAATTCCAACTTGGACTTTTTCGCGTCGATAAATCCGCCAGTCATTGGACCACGACGACTGACCTTATCGCCTGAAAATGCAATAATTGCCTAGACAAACAATTACGAGACAATTAATTTTCCTGCCTTCCAGCGTCACGCAATCGAATCGTTCGTTACGCGAGACGCGTGAGCCCGCCTCCAAATTGCGTACGAAAACTGTGTTGGCGAAAATAATCGTGAAAACGGCGTCGAATTTCTCGTCGTAGCGCATTTCCGTAAGCATTGGACGAGCATCCTAAATAGATACAGTCAAACCTCGATCTAATGACACCTCGATCTTATGACACCCTCAATCTAATGACGCCTAGGCTCGGTCCCGACGAAAACCTAACGTAGAAATCTTCTTTCAATGACAGTTGTGAGGAATCCAAACCTCGATCCAATGACGCCCATTGCGCTCAGCCAGCCATTTTTTTTACCTTGGTCCCCCAAGGTAAAAATGCATTGTCTGATCTCAAATTTCTTTTTTAAATTCAAATTTTCTTTTCGCTCATCTTTTCTCGGCATTATGTTCAAATTTTGCCACCAAAAATGTTTTTTTCTATTTATTCATTTTTACAAACATTCTTACCAACTTAACAAATTTACCAATGGAGACACCGAAAGCCAAGCGTCATTTGAAACTTTTATTTATTTGAACTTTTATTGATTTACAGTTTTTTTTGCTTCTCTAGTCTTTTAGCGAATAAAATGCATTTATTGACAGAAATTGAGACAGAAATTCCTCAGTGGCTAATTTCGAAAACCTCGATCTAATGACACTTTGGCTCGGTCCCTAGGGGTGTCATTAGATCGAGGTTTGACTGTAGTTCAAAAATTGCCCGGCGAAATTCACTCAGCCCAATCGGGTTCGACGAAATTGCCCGCAAAAAAAAAAAAAAAATCCCAACCGAATCGTTGACGTTTCGTCGAGGTTTTGCCACGACACGATTTAGAGGATAGAAATTGACTTCGCCGGGAAGTTGCTGATCGTTGATGTATTCGAGCAGTTTGGTGGCGACCTGATCGTTCTCGACAACGTGAAAGAAGAGTCGGCTTTCGGCGGTTACCTCAATTGCCTTGTGGTATTTGTTGTCGCATTCGAGCAGTTCGATCACACAGCCTGGAAAAAAAAGCGGGTATTCCTTCTTAAATCTTGTATCCCACGCAATTTCCACCATAGTAGCCGTCGATGAGCTTTCGGCTGTCGGCGGCATTTCTGCGATCCTCCTTCAGCTGAGCGAGCACCGTTTTCACGCTGTTGACTCCGTTGATTATGGCCTGGAATAAAATAAACGTATTTTGTCTATCATTTTTAACCAAAAAAAAATAATGCCCTAAACTGAAAGATATTAATGCCTTGGAAGCGAGTCGTTGTAGATCCTGTTCGGCTTGCGCAATCTCATATTGATTGGCGGTCTGTTGTTCGCGGGCCTGTTTCTCCTCGCGAGCGTTCTCCATTTGTACGGCAATCGCCCGATCCAATTGCTGCTTTTTCGCGCGCGATTGCGTGCTAAGCGAATCGATTTGCGTTAAACTCTCCTGCACTTTGAGTTCAAGATCCTATAAGAGAAGTGAAAGGCTGTGAAATTAATCGTCTCTCATCTCTTCATTCTTTTCAAAATCAATATAAAAAACTGAAACGTACCGCCGAAGTTTCCTGAAGCTTTAGAATTTCGCTCTCATCCTGCTCCATTGATCGTTGAATTTCCTGAATTCGATCGTTATTCTCGTCGATTTGTCGATTCAGAAAGTTGATTTCTCGCTTCAAATGTCGATCGCGTTCCTAAAAAAAGGCATAAAACATTAGCAAATCAATCGGTCTCGTCGAACCCTAATAAAAACAAACCTCAATGCTATGAAACTGGTCCAAATGTCCACGTTTGGCGTTAAGCTCCTTGCAACGTTGTTTCGCGATGCGAATATCCGTATAGAGTTGGCTCTCCTCTTCGGCGAGACGCGCGTATTCGGGCGCTAGCCGCGCCAACTCCTCCTCGCGAGCGCGAATCTCCGCGCGCAATTGCAGTAGATTGTTCTCGGCTTGGGCCTATAAATAAAATCCCAAATAACAATTATGATTTCCCACGTATTATTGAAGAGATACTCGTCCGGATCGTTCGCGATCCACGTCGTCTTTGAGGTCCTTTATGAAGAGCTCAAGTTGTGTCTTCTTCTGAAGACATTCCGTCTGCTCATCGGCCAATTGTTTGCGTTCTTTTCGCTTGCCGCGATACTGCACATCCAACTTGCGGATGTCGGTTTCGACGTTTTGCAGCGCCAATTTCGTCGAAATCAACTCGGTTTCCACCTTTCAAAATACGCATTTTTTTCGAATTAAAATATATATTGTTGTGTATGTGAAAAAAGGTGACTTCCGTGGCAGGACTTGAAGCTGCGACCAACGCTTAACCGGAGCGCTACTCTACCGACTGAGCTACACGGACCTTGATCACATACTTAGAATTTCTTCTTATAACTCCGTCACAAAAAATATATCAAATTCCTACATTATTTCTTTCTAATTTTTCATTTTTCTCCTTCCCAACAAACTTATCCAAAATGATTTTAAATATCGGGAAAAATACGCATAACAAATCCATAAATATGCCGCATTAATTACCGCATTCTGTTGCGCATTAATTTGCTCGCGTTGCGCGGCCAATTTGTCGCATTTGCTATGTACCTCTTTCACTTCCATATTGTAGATGGTGTACTCGATGGCACTAAAAATGCCTCAAAATTCTACAAAAATCTATCAAGCTATTCGATTAATAAATTTGAAGAACTTCGAATAAAACTAAAAAGAAATCTAATCGAATACGTCACTGACCGCTTCATTTTGTCCCATTTCTGGTACTCTTTTAGGTCCTCTTTTTCCTCCTCAAGTTTCTGCAAACGCTGCTCCATCGAATTGAGAATGATGATACTTCTTTGAATTTTATGTTGGGTTTCCGCCAAAAGATTCAAACTTTTCGTCTTCTTCTCGTCGAAAACTCTTGTGCCGGCAACCTTTAATAATAAACCAATAGATTTTAGAATTTTCAAAAAATATACGAGTTGATAAATCCAATCCATTCTCAAACCTCGCGAATCAATTGCAGCCGGTACGCATCCGACGCGGTGGCCAGCTCGGTGATCTTGCCCTGTTTAACAATATAGTACGGATTGGAGCGCGAAAAGCCCACTGATTCCATTAAGTTGACGATCTTCAAATAGTTTTGTAGTTGTAGATTTTTAAAGTTTGTTTTACCTCTTGTTTTTGAACTGGTCGATTGTCGATAAAGAACTGATCCTTCTTCAGGCCAACCTGACGAACGATGCGAACCTCATTGGAATCGGTGGAAATTCGCCGATCTGTATTGTCAAATACAACTTCCACCTAATAAATTATAAAGTTAATATGCTAAATTCTAATCTTTATATGCCGTGCAGTAAAATTTCCGTTGTTCAATTTCATCACTCTTCTCTTTACAAAGGAAATAATAGACAGCTTAAGATATTAATTCAAAATAGACATCTTGTAACTATTTTAATTCTTAAAAACTCACTAACCCTAGCAAACGTGGAGCGATTTCCGGTGCCTTCGTGAAGAATGTTATTGCGTTCCTCTTGCTTGATAGTGTGATATTCGCTGCTGAGCAGAAACTGAATGGCGTAGAAAAAATTACTTTTACCGCTGCCATTTCGTCCAACCACTACATTATGACGACATGAAAAGTCGCGCACCGTGGTCAACTCGCGATAACTGCGAAAGCCGGTGATGTTAATCTGAATAAAAATAGAGTTAAATTGTACATTACGTTTTAAAGCAAAAAAAGTGATTGAAAACCTCTTTTATAAACATTTCGCCGAATCACCTATTCACGCATACAATAGATGATAGAATTAGTTCTGAAAAGTGTGAATAAACGTTTAGTTTTAGAAACTCAAGCTTGAACGGTTTTATCGCAAAATTTTATATTAAAACGTTATGCCACTTTTATAAAACGGTTAAATGAGTTCGAAACCGGCCCTGGAGTTATTAAATTGGTTACGGAGTCAAGACTTCGAGCTAACCCAAAGCATTGCCATAATAGAAAACAATCAATCAGAAATCAAAATTTCGCAATTTTCGCTCGGTGCCGAAAACACAGAAAAAGAGGAAATTGTATTGATAAAATTTGGCTCAATCCCAGTTAATCCAAAATTTCAAAATTTTTTTTATCCTATCCGGGGGTTATTTTGGATTCTAAGAACGAGTTCGATAGCCATTTTTAAAGGAAATGCCTTCTAAGAAATAACACCCCTAACTGCGGGAAAAAATTATTTTTAACCGAATTTGGACATGTGATACCTTATTCGAGAGCTCTCATTACGCTAATTAATAATTATATGGTAACTATGATCTAATTTTGCTTCTTTGAGAAGTTATGGTCGATTAAGAGAAATTTTTGAGAATTTAGTCAATTAAAAAAATTTTTTTTTTTTGAGAAATTAATCGAAGGTAACAGTAGTTATAGTCGAAAACTAATAGTAGTTACAGTCTTATTTTGGAAATTCGTTTTATAAAAAATTTTTTCTTTTTTCGACTAACAAATGTCCTTCAAAAACTTAACGATCAAACCTGTCTAATTGGGCGCCCCTGTAATTGGGCGCTTTTTCCCGGTCCCGACAAAATTTCAAATAAATTCTTTTGCTAATTGAGCATCTGACCCTGTCTAATCGAGCATTTTTTTTGAATATTTTTAAAAATAAATCTAGAAGATCACTTTTTTGCGGTCCCGACAAGAGGTGCCCAATTAGACAGGTTTGACTGTATTGTATCGCGAAAAAAATGTGAATACACATTTTTTCTATTATTTAAGACGAATACAATGACAATAGCCGTTGTCGCCACCGACGAGGACGTCACAAAACCTCTACGAAAATGCAGAAAATGTGGCATAACATCGAGTTCTAATCTTCGTCTGCGGCAATGTCAACATTCGGCATGTATGCAATGCATTACTCGACATTTAAACGTGAGTTTTGATTTTCTCTTTCTTTTCGAGAAAAAGCTGGACCATATTTTTTAGTATTGGATTCAACTCGGCAAGGCACGCATTCGCTGTGTGATGCCAGATTGCGCTGAGCGCATTCACGAAAACGACGTTCGTCTAGTATTGAATTCGGAGAAGAATACGCTCAGCGTCACCGAACGCCATAACCTTCTTTACTTGCATGATCGTGACGTAATAATGTACGCGCTGGGCGGCGTGCCACATGCCCGGCAATGTCCGCATTGTCTGGTAGGTTTTTGCTCTAATAATAGGAACAGAAATTGTTCATATTTTTTATTTGGAAATACCATACTGATGAGAAAAATTTTTGTTAATTTATTTAATATTCAATCCTTTCGTTTTATAGAACATTTTTGCCCGAATGCCAGGCTGTAATTTCGTCCGCTGTCCCAATCTTCGATGCCAAACCTGGTTCTGCTTTGAATGTGGAATTCCCGAGCCCGGCTGGCAGCATTTTACTCGTGAGTCAATAATGCCTTTTGGCTTTTTCAATGCTTTTTTAACCTAACTTATTTATCCTTTTGTGGCATCACAGATAACAGCTTTGTTCCAGAAAGCTATTGCAAGGTGTCCTGGGACGATATTTGGAAGGCGACCTACGCGATTCGCTTTTTGCTCATTACGAATGGAATTGTGCTCTTTCTTATTTCACCATTTATTTTCATCTTTCTCATCGTGAATTTTTATTTTTTATATCTCATATTTACATATCAAATCTGGAATCCAAAAGGGTTTTTAACCTAGTGTTTTAATTTCCATTTTTTATTGAAAAATAAACGGATTAATTTTCTTTTTTAAGTCAATTTAATTATTTTTTATGTATATATCCTAGTATTTTTTTAATTTTCGCTCAGCTGATTCTTCCGTTTGTCATCGCATTCACGTTTCCTGTCGTTGCACTACGACGATCGCTTTGCATGACTTCCGATGATTCAACGAAAAAGGATCGACGAATGTCACGTACGGCATTATGCTTGGTGGGTAATTTTTTTATAAAACTATTTGTTTAATGTGAGGATTAATTGAAAGGGCATTTCTTTTAAAGATAGATGCTTTATCGATCCGCATTTATATGTAAGATTATATTTTTTGCAGTCTTTCATTCTTTTTCCACTACTCGTGCTGATCGGTTTGGCGCTTGGCGTGTTGTCCTTCTTCACCGGAATCTGCCTGTGGCTGGTCTATTTGGCGTTAGTCTGCTTCAAGTGCATTCCATTTCTCGGACAGGTTTCTCTTTTTTTTAAATTGATTTACCCAATCTCCTCTATATCCCTAGACAATGAAATGTTGAATTCATTTTTTTAATTTAATTTTCTTTTTTTTTCAATTCCATAATCTTAGATCGATATGATCATAAATCTGGCGTCAATGGCGGCGTCATTTTTCGGCGCAAAAAATTGGCGCCAACTCATTCGCGACGTCAAAGAGGCTAAAGCGGCCGAGCAGATACGCGAACAACAAGAAGCCCAAGAAGAGGAAAGCGAAATAGATAGCAATGGAGTTTGAGAAAGATTCGTCTTATTTCTCATAAAAGGTTTTCAATGTGTCAAAATCGAAAATATGGGATTCGAAAGAAGCAAAATTAAAATAATTTAATCGTTATAACCTTTCGCCATAATAACATTAGGGTCTCAAATGTCTGTAAATATGTTTTATAAAGCTATTTTCTTTATTATTTTTTTAATAAATATTTTTTTATTATGAGAAAAATCTTTCAATTCTACTTTCATGTTGATTTTGAGGTGGGCGTTTTTCTAAAACTTTTCCGGTTTTAATAAATCGTATAAAATACGTGAAATTTGACTAAGCACTATATGTATGGGCATAAGGGGAGCGGAATCGAATTCCATTTTTCATGGCCAATAAATTCTAACCGAAACAAATTACTAAAATAATCTTTCATTTTTCTCCAATTATACGAACGATTGCTGAGAATTTAAGGAAAGAAAAAAAGTGAAATTAATAATCAAAAACGCTTTTTGCCTAATACTGTTAGATCTCTTCGTTAAATTCTAAAGAAAATCTCTAAAGAAAGAATAAGTCCAACAATTACTTTTACTCCACAATCTCTAAACAGGCACCCAATTCCCTATTTGAGTTAAAAAATGTAGAAATATGATGTGAAAGAAAATGAGGACAAATCCTGATTCATATTGCATGAGAAAAATCATTTCAATCCAAAAATTTGAAAGAATTGATGTAAAGAAAAAAAAAGAATTATTTTCAATTGTTATCGCGATAAAAACTATCATAAAACCGATTCCAAAATATATTATAAATTTCATGTAAAAAAATTAATATTTTTTATAGGAAATTGACACAATTGGGCAGAGAATTTTTTTTGTTTGTAAAACCATTTTTTCCTTTTATTTTTTCGTTTTCGCTCCTCAAAAAACCTTTTCCGATTTTTTCGGAATAGAATTTTAAAAAATTTTTTTGCTTTTTCCCGAAATGTTAAACGGAAATATGTGACGGATGAATTGTGAAATGAATTGGGTCCGTTTTGTAGACTTATATTCTTTCTCCAGTAAAGATCAGTGCCACTTTTGTCGTGTGGAACGAATTTTGAAATTGTAATTTTTTCAAAAAATTAAATAGTTATTTTTTTGTGTACTTTAAGATGAAATTAACATTTTCTAATACGAAAAATTTCTTTTTTAAGTTTACCTATTTCCCATCCATAAAATCTTAACTGCTTGAAATTGGAATTGGTGGATT
The DNA here is from genome assembly GCA_024678965.1 of Bradynema listronoti. NCBI lineage: Eukaryota > Metazoa > Nematoda > Chromadorea > Rhabditida > Allantonematidae > Bradynema > Bradynema listronoti. The sequence continues at coordinate 3,877,166 of JANLNO010000007.1, read as the reverse complement.
CTTTAGAAATTTTATTTATTATGTCCTGTTAAAAAATATATTTATTAAATGTTTTTGATTTAGCCAGTTTTTTACATTATTTCTGCAATATTTTCCCTCTTTATTTTAAAAAAAGATTACCCACCTAATATTTTTTATAAAAAACTAAATAATTGTAAACATACCATCCTTTTACACTTGACTTTAGAGATCTTTTTGAGAGTTTCCAAATCTTTGCAAAATTATATTTAGAAATTTCCAATGAATCATTTTCCATTCGTTTTATTTCATTCTTTGTACTTTCCAATTCATATTCTGACATTTCGTTTTTTTCCACCATTTTCCGAACTGAAAAATGCGCGTGCTTTTCATATTTAGCTTGAAAATGAATACATTTATAAACCTGGTAATTTTTCAAAGATTTATTTCACTTCTTTAAGTTATGTCGCGTGCTCATTTAATTTATCATTAATTCATATTTTAGTTTGAAAAATATTTTATCAATTGTTTAGCCGTTTATCGGATATTTTTTTAATAATTTTATCAATCAAAAATTTTTAAAAATCATTTAACTGTTTTAATCATTTTTTTAGCTTTTCGTCAAACGCCAATTTTTCGCTAAATATTTTTGAACTAAAATGAACGCCACGAAATTTATTCTTGTTATCAAATTCGCAGTCGCTTGTGTTTTAGTCGGTAAAAATTTTTTGGAATTTGAATCTAACTCAAATGTTTATGGGTCAAAAATTTGTGCGTTTTTAAATTGGAATTGGCTCAATTTGAAGTCTAAAAACCCTAATTTATTTATTATAATCATTTGTGGATGGAAAAATTATAAATATAAAATTGTAAAAAATAATTTATTTTTATTTTTTATAGTAAATGCTGAATCGACTGCAGAGAGTACGGCAGCTATAACCACGGTAGCTGGAAATGTCAGCGAGTCTAGTGGAGTGACTACAGCAGCCACTAGCGGCAATGAAACAACGCTCTCGGTCGCGCACGACGCCGCAGTTACGTCAAACGCGTCGAGTACAGCCGCCAGTGAAGCGGTATTCAACTCATCATCGGCCTCCTCGAACGCTTCGTCTACCGTGACTGGTGACGCGTCATCACGCGCGCCATCTAACTCATTGACGACGTTGGCCACCGCGACAAACTCTTCGAACCCATCATCGACGATCGCAAGTCAATAAGCGATCAATCTCTTTGATCTTACATCTTTCTAATTTTTCAAAACAGAATTTTACAATTTTCTTTTTTTTTTGCATTTATTGGATAAAATTAATTGATAAATTATGAAGAAAAATCGAGTAAATTTGGTATAAATGAATTTTTCTAAACTAGTTAAAAAAAGAAAATTTATATTTTAAACAAAGAAATTTTAAAATTTAAGTACATTTTTTCAATATAAAAAATTTAAAAAATTCATTTTAGAATACATTTTTAATATTTGAACCTTTATTTTTCGATTTTCCAAAAATTTGTTCATTTTTGCACGAACATTAGAGACTTTATAAGAACGTGAAAATTTCCATTTTCTAAGTTTTCTAAGTTATTATTATAATAATGCAAGGCGAATTCGGCATAGTGTTAGCGTGCCTTATTGGAATCGCGGTGGCACCACCCGTCGATAATGATACGAAAAGCGAGGTGGAATGCGAAAACGAAGCGTACGATGCAATAGACGATTACAACTTTATTAATAAAAAAATCAACATGTATGCCAATGGGCGAGATGTACAGAACAAGTCAGAAGTGTCCCAGAACTCAACTAGTCTTGAGAATGGACAAAAACGTAAAAACGAGAAAAAAACGGAAGATACGAAAAAAAATAAGGACGATGCGAAAAATAATGATGATATTGAACAACGTTGTTGGAATTGCCGCGATCTTTTTTCCGACTGTGGATGTCCTTTATAAAAAATTTCATTAGAGTTTGTCGTATTATATTATCCAAATAAAAAATTCTCAATTCTCATTATTTTCGCTTAAAAGAATAAAAAGAATAATTTAATTTATAAAAATTAGTCGGTTTGAATGTTTTCGATATCATTTATTGATAAATATTCCTAAATTTTTACAGACATCTTGTACAATAATTTTTAAAAATACTCTAAGTTCGGGATGATAAGCCATGCATAAGGTTGGCGAAGTGTAAAAAATTCAAATATATTTCACTTTCTTGAAAATTATTTTTGCTTTTGAAATGTGAAATGCGTAAAATAATGTGAACGAACCCCAAAAACATATTATTAAATTAAAACATGTCCATGAAAATACAAAAGAAAACACGAAAAAATTGCAAAAGACTGCAAAATTTTCAAAAAAAAAAATAGAAGAATGAATTCACTTTAGGACAAGTTTGTTTTATAAGCCGCGGCTTATCATTTCGAACTTAGGGATATATCATAAAATAAGGAATTTCGGTTGAATGGTAGATTATGGCAGATTAATGCTATCGAAAGGAGGCAAATATGCATCGTTACAATGATGCTGATTTGACGCTAATACGTTACATACTTAAAAAATTCTTTGATTTTTTTCATTTTGTCTAGCAATTTTTTTTACTGTTATATGAGTTTCTCAAATCGTTTTAAAAAGTGCACGCATATGTTCAAAAACTATCAAATAATCCACAACAAAGTTCATGACGCTATCGAAGCCAAAGGTTTTTCATTCATTTTTCTTTTCTTACTTAATTTTTATCCTCATCTTTTTTCTTTTCTTGATTAGGATTCTATCCAATTGTGCTTAAAAAATAATCGCTATCTATTTAATAATGCCTCAAATAACTTAACAAACTAAATTCCAATAATTTAATTACTAATAAATTCCAAAAATGTTCAAATTCAAAGCTTAAAAGTACAAAATATCTCGACTTTTTTGTGCATTTTATTTATTCCTTACGTGTCTTTCACTTCTTTTCACATCCTTGATTTCGAATTAATCCCATTTTTTTCTTTAACTAAAAAAGGAAACAATCTTAAATATTGATTGAATAAAATTTATTTTGTATAAAACAACATTTTTCAAATTTTTTGATGAATAAAAAACAAAAATAATAAATCATAGTTATCGATGGTTCCGAAACTAGGATTTGAAAAATTTACTCTTAATTTTTGTTGGTTTTTTTTATAATTATCTCTGGTGCAATCCTACTGTATCATTATTATTATTGTTCAAATTTTTGAATTGGCGTTATTTTGCGTTGTAATGGCAAAGTAACCCGATTTTGAAAAACTGAATTTTGTTTTGATTCAACTTTCCACAATTCGTTCGGTTGGTTGACAACCAATTTCGTTTATTTACTTTGCAATTTGCAACAATTTCGATAATTTTCCTGTTTGTATTGAATAAAAATTTAATTATATTCATATTCAAAGATGTTTTAAAAATTTATTTATTAATCAATAAATTATTGTTGATTCCATGTTTCTTTAGATGTCCTTGCAGCAATACGCTGTGTCCCTATCGAGGCGTACTCCGGCGCTTGCACGCTTCTCGACTTTGTTTTTCTCCACCGACAAACCAGGATCGATCAACCCTCTGCCTATGCAGCTTCCTGTGGATCATAATCAAGCGCCCAAAGGTTTTGCAGGCAAAATTGGTTCGCCATTTCTTGAATCGAAGACATGGGGCGAGTACGCGGTGGCACGTATTGACGATCTCATGAATGCAATTCAGCGAAATTCGCTATGGCCATTGACGTTTGGACTGGCATGCTGCGCTGTGGAAATGATGCATTTTGCCGCGCCGCGCTACGACATGGATCGATTCGGCGTCGTATTCCGCGCTTCACCACGCCAGGTTAGTACATAATTTCTATTTTTGTGTAACCTTTACATATAAGCATAAAAAACAATTTTCGCTTTAGGCCGATCTGATCATTGTTGCAGGCACAGTGACAAACAAAATGGCACCAGCATTGAGGAGAGTTTACGATCAGATGCCCGAGCCGAAATACGTCATCAGGTACTTTTTTAATTGATATAGAAAATTGATAAGCTAACTTGTGTATCATTCTACAAAAAAATGGGTAATTAGTTTTTTACGCTTTCATTTCTACTTAATATTCTACATATTTATTTGTTTAGCATGGGCTCGTGTGCTAACGGCGGTGGTTACTATCACTACGCCTATTCGGTGCTTCGGGGTTGCGATCGCGTAATTCCCGTCGACATTTACGTGCCCGGCTGTCCGCCCACTGCCGAAGCGCTTCTCTACGGCATATTGCAGCTGCAAAAAAAAATAAAGCGAAAGCGCGAAGCTCAGCTCTGGTACAGGAATTATTAGGACAAACGAAAAAAAGAACGTGCAAATACATTGGAGAGAACTTCAAAAAACATTTTTCTTTTTCAATTCTGTATTGTATTTTATATTTGTAGAGTTGATAGAATTAAATATTGGAAATTGTTGGCTTTATTATTTATACGACTCCAATTTATAGAACTTTGTACATTTGAAGAGAATATTATTTAAAGACGAATAGCACATTGTTTTGCCATTTCCAAAATTGCATGCATTTATTACACGATGTAATGAATGTATATAAATTTTAGTTTTTTTTTTGTTTTGAATAGAAATAAATATTTTTCAATAATTTATTTTACATTTTTTGGAGGCTATCGAATTCGGCGCGCAAAAGGCCGCCGAAAGTTTCGGACCTCCTAAAGGATTGGTGTGTATGGCCGACCAATTTGACAATACTTCTGAATTCCGCGCCATTGAACTAATAATTTTATTTTAGGCTTATTCTTTCTTGCTATTCTCAGGTTGATTTACGCAACTATTTTGGCGGATTTATCCCAGCATAACTTATTAGAAATTTTCCCCCTATTTGTTCACTCTCATAGCAAATCGAGTAAGCAAAAAAGAGCAACAAAAAAAAGGTTTTATTCCTTTTTTTCGTCAAATGAGCGGCTTACAAATTAGTAGAGCCGAAATCGAAGAGTGTCAGGTAAGCCCCCGGAAATTCTTTTCCACTTTGTGTTGTTTAGTTTTGTCTTTCACGTATTTTTGGCCCCACATCTTCGGTGTGGGGCCAAAAATCACATGAACTGTGAATGGTGAGTTCGGTGCGGTGGCCATCGCAAAATTTCGCAACGAAAACGCCATTTGATGTATTTGATTCGAGACTCAATATTTCACTTATATGCATAGAATTGCTAGCAAAAAAAAATTGTTTTTTTTTTTGGTCACCGCACCCAGTTCTGCTATGTTTTTTGAATTATTGACCGCGATTTTCGTGCAAATTATGCGATTTGGAATAAAAAATAATGCCACATTCAACTCTGGGTCGATTCCACGTGATGTTTTTCAAAATTTCACTGCGATTCGTTACATGTGTCCCACATTATTATAATCTGTTTAGTACAATGCTAAGAATATGTGTTCAAATCCAAAAAAAAACGGTTTCGTTTTGCCTCGTTTGCATGAAGATTCACTCCATTAGATTCACTTTTGACGCAATTCCAGTTTGCTTTACTTTTTCTTTCTTTGCCCAGGACATCGTTCACAACTTTCGCGTCAACGAGTTGAACCTCCTTTTGACATCCTTTCACTATCCAAAGTTGGGAAAAAAACAGGAACTCGTCCAGCGCGCCAAATCCATTCTCATCAATCCGAAGTATCAGCAGAGTGCCGTGCAAAAGATTCGCGAGATTCAGGCCGGCAATCGTGTACGACAAATCAGCGCACCCTACACGCTACCCAACACCGTCAACAACAACAACAATAACAACAACAACAGCGTCAATCGTATGTGACATGCATTTTTATTTCGTTTTTTTCCTAGTCTTTGACCTCCTTCTTTAAGGATTAAATGTACTCTGACAGCAGGTCTCTGAATATGTATACATTTAAAAAATCGATTCTTTAAATTTTCTATTTTATGTATTATTTTTAAGGTCTATTATTTTTTTTACATTTATAATAAAACAACTTTTTTTTATTTCGTTGATGATTGTGCGGAATTATGGTTGGCTTACAATTATTGCAATATATATTTTGGGTTATAATTTTTATATTTTTATACGTTAAAATTTCAATTTTATTAGACTCTTTTTTGTGTCCAATCTATTTTTAATCAAAAATGTTTACGATTTTATGCAAATTCCAAATTATTATTACTGCGCTTCTTTTTACTTATAGTCGATATGCGTCGCCAACAATTTCTGGGCAATGCGAATAGTGGCGGATTGGGCGGTGGCGGCGCGCCGGCTAGCGGTCGCCCAAATCCAATGCTCCACAGCGCGGTTAGCGGCATGGGCGGCGGTACGCCCTACGGCGCGGGTCAGTCCTCGTCCGCGTTCGGATCGTCCTTCTTTATGCATCCGCACAATCATCCGGCCTATGGCTACGAGACGCCCGCGTTCGGCGGCGAAATCGGCGGAGTGCCAACGGCGGGAGGCGTCGGTTATGGCGGCCTAAGACATGCCGCTGCCGCCGGCAGTGGCGGCGGACTAGCGCGCAATCTGCGCATCATCACATTGCCATTTTTTGACCTAAAATCCGTATGCTTTTTTATGGATGTTCTCTTCGACTTTTTCTTCATTATTAACTTTTTATTGTTTTCCGTTTAGATTATCGTGCCGTTGACGGATTTGCCTTCGTTCAGCGTGCAGCCGCGGCCGGGCGAGGCGCGTCACATGATGCAGTTTGGTTTTGCGCCCGAGGATATCGGCCGACTCAACTACAAGACCGACGAGAAGCCGGTGCCACGTTACGAGGTTCAATTTCGAATGTTTCAGTTGGATGTGTCTAAAGAGCAGGAGGACTGCTTTCCGCCGAATTGCACGGTGAAGCTGGACGATTTTAATGTGACCCTACCGGTTCGCTCGTCTTTTTTTTTTGTTGTTGAAAAAAGTTTTTATTGACTTTTGTTTCGGCTTGAATTCGCCTGATATTCCTCGTATAGAACATTATTCCGACGAATAAGCCGAACGCTGAGCAGAAGCGTTTGCCGCGTCCCGTCAACCTAACGCCGTATTTGTTTCCGCCGCGTACCCGCGACCGGCCGCATCGTTTGCTCATCGAGTGGACGGGCGACAAGCGCGCCTGGGCCTACGGAATTTTCATCGTTTTTCACGTGAGCGCCTCAATTTTGCAGGAGCGTCTCTTGCAGAATCAAATGGCGCGTCGCTCCTTCCAAAGCACCAAATCGATTATTATCAAGCGACTCAACGGCGACGACGACGACGGCATTGAAATGGACTCGTTGAAGATCTCGTTGCTTTGTCCGGTTGGTTTTATTTCAGATTTCACTTACATATTCAATTCCATTATATTTTAAATAATAACTTATTTAGCTTTTCGAATCACTAGAGAATATAATATTTTTTTTTTCTAATGTTTGCTTTGCTCCAGTTAATGCGGACGCGTATCAAATTGCCGGCTCGTGCCGTCGAGTGTACGCATTTGCAGTTTTTTGACCTTACCAATTATCTCATGATGTGCGAGAAGCGTCCCGTGTGGAAGTGTCCAGTGTGCGATAAACAGGCTCTCTACTCGAAATTGCTTATCGATCAGTAAGCCTGACCTAAATTATATATGCGAATTTTAGGAAATCAACATTTCACTTTTTTTTTCTTATTCCTGAATAATTAATACCCGAATTTCGCGTGTATAATTGGCCGGATGTTTTGAGCCAAATTTAATGTGGCGCCAATTGGCTCCAAATGGCTTCAGATGGCTTCAGATGACTCCAAATGGCTTCAGATGGAGTGGAAAGTTCATTCTGTTCGCATCGGATCCCAAAGCGAGTCCAAATTTTGTGCCCGCCTTTGTCTCGGTTTCATAAAAGCGAGCACAAAATTTGGACCCCAACGGATTCGATACGAACCGAATGAACTCATTGGCGCTAATTTAAATTTGTCTCAAAACACCCGGCCAATTATACACGCGAAATTGGCTTTTTTTTCGTAGATACTTTCAAAAATTGCTGGAAACCACGGACGCGTCGGTGGACGAAGTGGAGCTATTAAAGGACGGAACCTGGCGAGTGTTAACCGAAGAGATGGTGGACCTCTCCGACGACGATGAAGACATTGTCGTGGCCAATAAGCCGAAGAAGAAGGCTGTTTCGCCGGTAGCGGACGGTTCGTTCGTTTTTTTTTATATAAGTTAATTACATGTTGAAAATAAATTTTGCCTTTTTTTTAAGTGGCACCCCAGCAGCCGCCAAGCGACGAGCACAAACAGCACGACCAGGACGTGATTACTCTCAGCGACAGCGACGACGAGGATAACGGTTCCGAGACGACGGCAAAATTGTCGAAAGCTGTTGCGGAGGCCTCAGATGCTCATGTGGTGTCGCCGCCGCCGCCGCCGACCGTTTCGCCCACCCAATCCGGTACCTAAATGTGCTTTAGAGCGATCTCCCAAGAAATAACATTTACCGCCAATTTTGCGTGTATGGGCCGCGGGCGTTTTGAGCCGAATTTAAATTCGCGCCAATTGGAGTTCATTCTGTTTCGTGTCGGATCCGTTGGGGTCCAAATTTTGTGCCCGCCTTCGTTTCGATTTCATAAAAGTGGGCACAAAATTTGAAGCTCTCAACGAATGCGATACGAAACAGAATGAACTCTCCAATTGGCGCCACATTAAATTTGGCTCAAAACACCCGCGGCCTTATACACACGCGAAATTAGTGGTAATTGAATGTGTTTTGTAACTAAATTGATTGAAAGACTTTTTTTAAATAGAAATCTCGCCAAGTCAAATGGAATATTGGAATTAATTTTGCTCTCTTTAAGTGACGTCCAAGCGGCCGTCGAGCAAAGAGCACGATCAAGACGTGATTATGCTTAGCGACAGCGACGACGATAACGCGCCCGAGAAGGCTGCCGAATCGTCGCTAATAATTCTAGAGGTCTCAGATGCTGTGGCGCCGTCGACGGTTTCGACCATCGCAACGGCAAAGACCACCTCAACGGTGACGGCCACCCCAACCGTGGCCGCCACTCCGACGGTAGCGACTGTCACTCCGACGGTAGCAGCCACTTCTGCGGTGGCGGTCACTTCAGCGGTCGCCAATAATACACCGACTGCGACCACACCATCGGTGGCGGCCACCAGCAGTGCGTCTGTAAACGGATCGACAGCTGGCGCTGACTGCAGGTCGCGCACCACCACCACACCGTCTTCCAAGAACAACAACTGCTTTCAACCGCCCGTTTTTCGACCGGTGATCGAGGACGTGGCCCGAAATCACATCGCCAAGAACTTGGTCGACTTTTTGCAAAGTATTTGCGCGAAGAACAACGCCACGGCGGCGAGTATTAAATCTTCCTCGACGACTTGAGAATTTTTGAAAAAATTCTTTCTGTAAGTTCATTTATCTATCTTTCTTGAATTCTCTTTTGTTTCATTTTATATGGGTGTGTTTGAAATGGAAAAAAAAATGAAATGAAATGAATGACAAAATATAATAATATACATATTTAACTTAAAGTCTTATATAACTTTAATTATAATGCAATCAATGCGTAGCATATTTACAAATAATGTATTACACATCATTTTTAACTCAACAAGCGCTTGCATTTGGCTATTATATTGTAACCGAGAATTAGAGTGATTGGGCGACACTTTTATTTGGTTTGTGGGTTTAATAATGGCTTCATGTGTTGCTTATGAATTGGAACAAAAATTATTCTTTCTCAATTTTCAATATTTTTTTTTTGCCGCTCCATCCACATCTATAATATAAAAAATTGTAGGTCATTGAACTTTTTGTTTAAAATTTGCATGCTTCTTGCACGTCTCAAAAATTCAATCCAACTAAATTCCTAAAAGTCGCAACTATTGTACTTTTTTTGTGTTTTCTTCGTAAAAAAATTGTAATACGATTAATGAAAAGGATTGATAAATTATTGAAATTTTTTTCGAGCAATCTTTTTTCCCATTTTTCCCATTGGATTCAATCGAATGGGCTAAAAACAACATTTTTTTTTCTTCAAAATTATAAAATCTGACATTTTAAAAGTTATTTTCTATGAAAATTTCCCATGTGATTTTCGTTGTACGGCCGAATTTTGCCAATAAAAATATGTATTTACGAGTATAATTGTTGGTTGGATAATTTTTTAAATTTTTTCTTATACGGTAAAAAAATGGCAGTTGGCGCGGAATATAGGTTGGATAGGTCATTAATATTATTATTGGGTATTCAACAAGGTTCTAATTTTTGACGCCGAATCACCGGAAAAGATGACTTTTTGTTTTTTAATTTTTGTTGTAATTGTTATTTTTTCATTTTTTTTTGATTGTTTTCTTTCTAATATTAGTTCTCTCTATTTTTTAAATCTAGTTTTTCATATTTTCTCCTTTCAAAGTTTAAATTTTTAGATAAAAGTAAAATATAATAAAAGGTAATCTTTTAAATATTATACTTTAATTAAGAATGATTTTTAAGCTTCAATTCTTTTTTTTATATTCTGCAAATCTCTTATTTTATCTCAGCTGTCTTATTTTTCTCAAATTTCTTAAATCACCAAAAAGATGACTTTTTAGCTTATGAAGCTTAGCGGACTAAAGTTTATCGAAATTTATAATAAAAATTTATACTAAATAATGAATGAAATTGAGTATTTGGTTTTAAAAATTTAAATTTGAGACGACTTTATGTTTGAGTACTTGCCTCAATAAAATTCGTTTATTTTTTTTTAACTGAGCTTCAATTGCATTGGACGTATATAATTCATTTTATCCTTGCAATATATTGTAGAGATTTACAATAAAATAAAAGTGGAAAAACACATATAATATTAATATAAAGACTTGAAAATAATTATTAAAAAGTTAACAATTCGAATTTTATTTTTCAATTTTTACCGGGAGAATCAGGGAATCATCGTGCGAATTAGATAAACAAAATTAATAAAAAAAAATTAGGAAAATTTAAGTAATTATTTTATGGACTGTGATAAGAGGAACTCGGCAAGTTATACCAACTTTTGAATAACAATTCTCTCGGGATTCCAATTTGGTTCGAAATGATTTCGATAAATGATTTTTTAAATTTATTTTCTCAATATGTGAAAATTTAATGCCAATTTGATAATAACTTAATTATTAAGTTCACTTATGTACTTGGATAATAATCAAAATATATGTAACGGCTATTTAATTAGAATTATTATTTTGTCTCTATATTTATCGATATCACGTTTACTGCTATGTAATACTTTCGTTTTTATAACCTTTTTTATTTTAGTTAGTCTACTTTTTTGAGATCTATTTTTCATAGTCCAAATTGTATCTAAAAAGCCTATATGAGCATATTATATATTCATATATTACATATTAGGGGGAGCAGTAGCCTGGTGGTTGTGAGATAGATTTCACTTTGCTTGGAATGAGGTTCAGTTCCAACCCCGACCCCACCTAGGTGTTTCCATATTTGGAAGACAATAGATACCACATTGCACAGTATGGGTGATACGACGGTGCTGACCAGGCCTTGCAAGCCGCATCAGCGATACCGCATGTTTATGCAGCAAACCAGCCGAGATTTCGGTGGCTGAATGGCTTTCACCCAAACCCGGGAAATGATTAGTCCGAGGTTATTTCCAACGGGGAAGGATTGATCTGGGGTCTTCACGTATCACGTATTTACACATTTTTTATATACAATGTAAAGAAAAATTAAAAAATAAACTTGTTAACACAGGTATTTTTCATATTTTTTTTGGTTTATGAGACGAGAAAAACCCGAATGCATGGACTATGTATTATTTACAGTGCGCTTCCGAGTGGGAGCGATGCGCTAAAGGACGAGGAATTCGTTAGGGCATGATAATGTGAAATATAGTTCTAGTAAATTGGGATTTTTCTTTGGAATTTTACTTACAAGACTTAAATAATATATTATAAGATTTTAAGTATTAATCTCAAAAAAATAATCAAAGAATATCAATTTTATCTTCGATATGATTCTCATGTTTTCAAATTAAAATCGTTAGATACTGACGGGTTGGGTCCCAATTAAAATAATTTTTGTGTGAATATACATACAAAAACAAGGCGAAAAATATTTGCCTCGTACAATGCCATTAATGAGTTTCATTCCCGAATGTTTTATTACAAACGCTGTACACGAATAGCTAGCTAGTTAATGCGAAAATGGCATTGAAGATATTTTAGCGGGCGAGAATGGTGTTGTACTATCTAAAATTTATCGGGAAAATAGTCAATTAACTAAGTTTTTGCACAGAGAACCAATTCAAGGCCTTAATGAAATGATTGAATTAAATAATTCTGAATAAATCTAAGGCTATGTGTTGATTTTAAATCTACTTATTCACATCTCATTTCTCTTTTCTTTCTTTTTACGATTTTTTAAAAAACTTGTGAAGTGACATACCACGTAATTGTTGACGGTTGCGCGCGCCAATCATCGATTCGGGCACGTTTTTCCGCCGGCGAGTTGGGCGACTCGAGCTTCATATACTTATCATCCAACCAGCTATTTATTCCAGCACAGTTTGCGCCAGAGTCAATGAGATGATTTGGAGGTTGAAGGCCCATTTGTTGCAAATGTAGTCCCATTTGTTGTTGCTGCTGTTGTTGTTGCTGTTGTTGATGCTGACGTTGCATAGTGTCCATATTGTGTGCTTGTGCTTGGGCTTGCATCTCTTGTTGTTGTTGTTGATGATTTTGATGCTGATGTGCTTGCATATGCTGTTGCTGCATGTGTTGATGATGTTGATGGCCCATTCCCGGTTGGGGCGTTAACGATTGCGGCGGTCCACCAGGTATTAGCCCAGCCGATGTGCTCTGATGATGCTGCAGGATTCCAGCTGTCGATGCGGGCCGTTGGCTGGGAAAAAGACGTTGTTGGGGACTGAGGCTCATGTCCATTCGACCCACGCCATTGGTTATCGACATTGGCGCAAAATTCGACGTAAAAGTCGAGCTTGTCGAGGCAAAGTCCTAAAACATTTTCGAAAATAATTAAATCATATGTTTGATCAAAAAAAGATGACCGTATAGAGAGGAACAATGTATTTTTTGCTATATAATTTCTAAGAAGCCAATCTTTGAAAAGTAATTTTTAAAAAAGTTTTTTGCGTGTTATTGTTTATTTTTTTACATTTTACATTATTTTTCAGTTCGTTAATGTACCTGATGCATGATTTTCGGAAGATTTTGTTGTTGTTGCCTTTGTTGTTGGTGATTGGGCATCACTGATCCGTTTCCATTCATTTCGCCGCTCGTCGATGGGTTTGAAGCGTGCAGCATTCCCGTGGGGTTACTTGTTGTCGCACCGCCATCATACGGCGATCCACCTCCGCTATGTCCACCTACGAGTGCATTCGAACCCGCTCCGCCGCCCGATGCGTCGATAGAACGCGATGATGTGGCGTTAACATTGAGAAACGGATTGCTGAAAAGTTGGGCCGCAACTCCATTGAAATCTAAAGTTTGTTGACCGCTCTGATTCTGGAGACCACTGCTGCCGTGGCCGTGATGGCCGCTCGATATCAGATCGGAATTAGTTCCATCATCGTGACTGTTGTTATTATTGGTGTTAATGGTGTTATTGTTGTTGTGAATGTTGGCAATATTAATGCCGTTGCCGTATACCGCCATCGCGGCATGCAGTGCCGCAGCGTTATTATTTGCGGCCACAGCTGCGGCCGCAGCCGCCTGGGAGACGGTCAGCGAATTTGTACCATTCAATGTCAAGTCTGATAGAGTTGTGTGCTGTAGGGGACTCGGCGCTGAAAAGGTCAAAAAGATGGTTATTCCAATTAATATAGTTCAATTTTCTTGTTTACAACAAGTTTAATGAAACAATAAATTTAATGTTCTGGATTTATTTCTATAAATAATTCTTTGGAAGGAATCATTAAACTCATTTGAGATTTCTATAAGTCTTTCAAGACTACAAGCAAATATTATACCTGGAGATTCGTCGTCCGAGTCGCCGACTCCTCCCGTTTTACTTTCCTTCCTATGTAATGAGTCCATAATGTCAAAGTTAGTACGACTCTCATGAGGTTCGCTATACTCTGTGTACTTGAGTAAGACCTTATCCATGTCTGTCGAGGCATATTGAAAGAGGCGATTTGCTGAGTTGAAAATGATTAGCGCAATCTCACAGTCGCATAGGACGGAGAGCTCATAAGCTTTTTTCATTAGACCGAATTTGCGCTTTGTAAAAGTGACCTATAAAACAAATGATTAAACTGCCGAGAATTATTTAGCTAATTTTGGACTCTCAATTCTATTAACTATTAGCTACATCCCTATGACTATTTCTTTTAAAAATAGATTAAAAAGATTCTTAAATGATTACTTGTCGATTGCGCTCGTCCTGAATGCGCGTGATTTGGATCTTTTTCCGTCCCATTCGGCGACTGTTTTGAAGAAACGTTCCGAAGGACTTGGAGATCCCGAAAAGGGACGATGTTTTAATTAATTCTTTTTGTTGGAAGGGTCGCTCAAAAAGAGCTATTTTCGAAATTAGGATAGAATTCTAACCGACAACAGAGACCACTTTGAAATTTGGCGCTATTTACAAAATATTATTGAAATTACGATAAAATAAATAAATCGGAAACGAAAATTCACTAAATTTTTTTGATATTTATACAAGTTTATAGAATAAAAATTTAATTTACAAAAACCGAATGTAATCTTTATTATAATAACTATTCAAATCTCATTTAAAGTATAATCATAAAAGCATTTTTTAACTTTTTTCAAAGCAAAAAATAGATATTTATTAAAAGCGAAATTTTTTCTTAAAATACAAAAATTTCCGGCGGATTTTGATGCAAAAAAAATTTTTTTCCGATTTTTTCTTAAATAAAAATCGAACAAAAATTTACAAATATGTTAGAAATCTAATTGTAAAATAAATTTTTTAATGGGATTTCACTAATTCAGATGGTCTTGCATTATCCTTCTGACTCAACTGCTTCTTTTAGAGATGATAAGACAATTAAAAAACAAACAGTTTTGAACTTGTTCCCTAGTTTTTTATTTTTCAAACAAGTTTGAAAAATAAAAAATATTTTTTAAAACTTAATGACATACAGGCCATAACATATAACATACAAAAGGACATTTTAAATTATTGAGAAAAAATTTTATTTAAAAAAATTTAGAAAAATTTTTGGGCAGCAAATGGAATTCATTTTTTCGCCAAAATTCTTCAAAAATCGTCTAAATTATTTTTTCGGAAATAAAAGTGGAAAAAATTTATCGACAAAAGGGGGCATATTTTGGATGCAAAAATTGGTCTCGTGACGTTGAGTGAGCAATCCCCCTCTTGCCTCAGAATCCTATTTTCATCAGCGGAAAATTATTATAGGAAAATGAAGGAAAACAAGGGTATATTTTAAAAATTTAATATATTTCGAATGAACTTTTTAAACTGTAATAATATTAATAAAAATTAGAAAAAAATCAAAAATGGGAATGAATCCATCTCGATTACTCGAATGATATAATATGTATTAAATAATAATACACTGATAATTCGATTAGAATGAATGACATCCTTAAAGGAATGTGTTAAATATTATAAAGAAAAATTTCAAAAATTTTTCTATTAATTAGAAATACAGTCAAACCTTGGTTTAACGACACCCTTCGGGACCGGGCCTAGGTGCCGAGGGCGACGTTAAAGCGAGAGTTTAATAAGCAGAGTATATTAACTTGAGAATTTAGTGTATGTAGTTGTGTCGATTGTAATAATGATTATATCTGGCGGTTAAATGATAATAATAATGATAAGAGTTTTATGAGTTTTTAAAAATTTTACAAACGTCGCAACAAATTTTGATGAAAAATAAAAAATAATACATTTCAAATTTCTCATTTAATTATCATTTTATAGCTCTTAACAAGTTTTCAACATTTTAATGAGTTCGGACCAAAAAAAATAAAATTTTTTGCCAACAAAAAATCATTTAAAAGTATTCATAAAATTAATGATATCAATAATCTTAGAAATGATCTTTTAACGTAAAATAGTTTAAGAGCAATTGTAAATAGTAACAATTTAAATGATTTTGTTATTAGATTATTTGATTGATGGTGATACTTTGACTACGATGTACTTAATACTATTAGTTTACCGTATTCAAGCAAATAAAATTCCTGACATTAGGGGCGGGAACAGTGTATGCTAAGACCAATTAATCAAAAAAAGTCAAAATATCGAAAAATGAAAAATTTTACGCTAACAAATAAGCCGAAAAAAACAATAAAACAAAATAAAAAAAATAGATATAAAATGAATAAATAATAAATAAATAAATAATAATAATTTTTTATTTTGAATTTTTATTTAATGAAAAGCGCAACGCTAAAATATTTTTTTTTCTTTTGCAATCTCTACTTAATACGTTATCTCTCTTCACTTTTCATGTTTAAGTTTGAGTTATTGTATTTGTTATTGTTGTTGTTGTTGCATAATGTTCTTTATTGTTCGGTTCGTTATTGTTGTTATTTTTTTTTTGGTGTTATTTCTGGTATTGCGATACGTTTCGCTTTTCGTTTATTCATTTATTGTGTTGAGGATAGTCACTTTTTCATTATACGATAACCAATAAACTCCGCCAATACGTCATGCATTCATAATTGAATACAAAATTAAAAAATTGAATAAAAAGTGGCAATATTTTTTTTGAACTGTAAAAATGAATTTTATTTTCATTAATATTTAATTAAAAACAATTTAAAGTAATGAAATGATTTTTTTTATCAGCAAAAAATTGAACGAAAAGGAACAAGCCGAATTGAAAAGAACATTTAGACAAAAAAAAATCAATTACTTTAAAAATAAAAAACTTATTTTTCCGTATTTTTCCTGTAGAGATTGTTAATAATAATCTTTTAGCAATGATCTCAAAAATATATTCAATTTTTGGTCAATATTCAGTTAGCTTTTTCTTTTCACAATTTTAAATAATTTATATCACACATTATTTGAAAAAATTATTTCAACATCGGGCATAAAATTTCTATAATAACAAAATAATAATAATAATAACAATTGCACTTTTACTGTCCAAAAATGGATAATCAGATTATCAGCAAAAAAATAACAAAAAAATAGAAATAAAATCTCGATTCGTTTCCAAAAGCGCACTTAATCTGTTTATGTATTTTCTTTTACGTTCCACTCTTAAGATTGGTTGATTTTCGATTTCTATTATCCACTCTAGTATACCTTCAGCATTTACAAATCAACTTGATTGTGACATTATTGTGCAATCACTGCAAATTATTAATTTGTAATAAAAAATATTAGGTATAAAAATAAAAATACATGCAAAAAAAAATTGTTACAATAAAAAAAGTCATGTTTTCGTGTTTGCGTTACAAATGTCACTAAAACTTGCTCTCGGTTAAGCTATTGTGTGTTACGGTTAATACAATGACGGAAAAACACCAAGTAACGAAAAATAAGCAATAAAGCAAATGCTATGAAAAGAATTGTTCTTTCTTGGTCGAAAATCAAATATTTACATACGATATAACTAGATTCTCCGAAATTTCGACATATCTCATAGAAAAGAAAATTATCAGTTTGAAAAATAGATTCGAAGCAAAAGAGTGAAATGACGTCGGAGAAAAAGTTACATACAATGTGCATTAGAATATACAAAAAAATATTTAGTTCTCGTTTTTATTAAGTACATACATATATATTAAAACGCACATTTATAAAAATGCGTTCAGAAGTATGCAATTTCATGCATTCATAGGCGTAATGTATATACATGTATATAAATTCCATATCGAAAACTAAACACATGCAGTCGAAAGTGCGTATGCAAATATGTGTAAAACACAACTGGATTGGACTCCTAAAAAAAAGCATGTACGTTAAAATTTGTCAAAAAAGAAAAGAATGAGAAAAATGAAAAGAAAAATAATTGAAGAAAAAAGCAAGCGTTTAGGACAAAAAAAGTGCTCGCGTGTTGCGTTTTTCGCGCATTCGAAAAGATATAAAGTGTGCGCATTTTTCAACAGGAAAAATTTTCATTCCCGAAAACGCAATTCGATATTCCTTCTTTGCTCTTGTCCTTTTTTCTTTCTATTAACTTTTTTTTCTCAATCCATCCTTTTTTCTTTATCATTTTTTCTCATAATTTTGCTTTCATTTCGATCCGTTATCAAAATTATCTTCTCCAGTTCTATTTCCTTTTCCGCCTTTGTTTTATTTTAATTTATCTAATTCTAAATTTACATATTAGTCTCTATTTACGTAGACACAAAAAAATTTTAGTAAATTGTTGTGAAAATTTTTGTGTATGAACATTTATCGGCATGTAAGGGGGGAATACACATTAGCATGCATAAAAATGATGTAATTTATAATTTTAAGACATTAATATTAAAATTTTTTCATTCTTCAAACTTAATTATCCAAGTAATTTCCTTCTTTTTTATCCGAATTTCATTTTTTTAAATTTTAAGTTTAAAAATACACATTACAAACTAATTTTTCTAAATGGCAAGTATGTAAAACAATGCAAATCTCAAGTTATAATTTTATTTTACTTTGAATATTAATTGGCGTGGGTTAAAAAAGAAAATTCTAACAGAAAAAAAGTTTATTGAAAAATTAAACTTTCCGAGATGGAAAAACGAGAAATGAAACAAATTTTTTAAAAAATCGGGAATCAGAATCGTCTCTTCTGGTAAAACACCAAAAAAAGTATGGTATGGCATAAAAGGAACGAGAAAGACATGGGAAACAGGGAAAACACAAAAAACAAAAAAAGCGGAGAAATAAAATGGAAATATCCAAAAAAAAAATTTCGAAAAACGAAATTTGTCTATTATATTTTGTGAAACATTTTTCTTGTAATTTGATATTAATTAAAATTAACATTGGCAATTGTTTAATTTTCGAATTGAATCATAAAACTTTTTATTTCCAAAAATGCAAACACTTTTTTTTTTTGATTTTTTTCCAATGTACTTTTCAATAATTCAATATTAGTGGGAAATCGAGATGCTTGAAAAATATGTTGGGAAACCAATTTGTTACGGTAAACATAAATCGATAAATTTATGGCGTAAAAATGCACACGATTAATTTTAGAAAATGCTTCAAATTGCTATAAATTATTTTTAAAAACACCCACGCAAATTTAGCATTAACATGAAGAAAGTATAAGTGATTTTAAAGATCAAAGTTTAAAAAAAAATTCATTTTATAATAAGTCTATAAAATTTAACAATAACATTTTAAAAACTAAATTGCAGTTAAAAATAAATTAAATTTCAACTTTTTAACAGTAATTGATCAAAACCAATCAATAACGTTGACATATGATAAGAATTAATATTTGATTTCATAATTGATAAAGAAAACAAATGAATAAAAACATTATCAATCGAACACTTTTAAAAAAAATATGTATTTAAATAATTATGTATAAATGTGTTAATCAATTTTGCTAGAATTAATATTTTAAATTTAGCTTAATGGTTAATTAATGTCGCTTAAAATTATTAATTAATGTCGCTTAACATGGTTAATTAATGTCGCTTAACAATAACATTTCATTAGTAAAATACAAATAAAAATTATATATTGGTTTAATTTTAATTTGCTAACAGGCAAAAATGGTGACAAAAGTGTGTGGCGTGTAACGATACCACGATAATCCATTTACTTTACATATAAATATGAGAAACCAGAAGTGATATGAAAAACTGAAATAGTCGACATGTTCACGTAATTAGCGTAAGTACATGAGTGTGCGCGCTTAAAGCTCTGGCTAACTTAACAAGTTTAATTAAGAGTTATTACTATGCTTAGATGTCAAATCAATTTTCACCATAATATGCTTACGCTATTAAAAATGGAAAAAAAATTGTGTGCAAATACAAACGTGTTAATAACGTAACGTTGACAGTTAAGGTAAGAAAGCGTAAGATGTTATTGAGCATGTGCGCTAGTCCTCATATGTATATTGAAAAAAAAGAAAACAAAAAACCGATGACAAGTGCGCAAATATTGTCGCTCGACTTTTCAGTAAGAAGAATGAACTCAAAATCGAGGGAAAAAAAATCGAAGAGCGCAAAAAATTGCGCATAAAATTAACGGTATATAATATAATGGAAAAAATAGAATAAATTAGTAAAAAAACAAACAAAATATTGTAAAGAAAGAAAATGTAAATACGCATCAAACTACAGAGTATCCCGAAAAACAGTCAACAAGTTTGTAAGTGTCCTAGCACAATTTATTTCGGTTTTTTCCTACTTAAACTACCTATATTTTTCTCCATAGATATGTCAAGCAAAAGTTGAGGCCGAAAATGAGATAAAATCTGGCCTGAAGAAACTCAAAATCGAAACACATACATATGTACATAAAAGGAAAAAAAATGAAATGAATGGCTAAAAAAATTTATTTGCTATCGAAAAAATCGGAACTGTTTGCATAAGTGTTCTTGATAGTTCTCTTAAGCGGAACAATTAAGGTTAAGGTTGAATAGGTTGAGGCAAAACGGATAAAAGCTAGCGGACAAGATGGATGAATAAATAAGTAAGTGAGTGAGTTGCATGTGTATTGTTTTCACTCATCATCGAGTGCAAGCATGAAAGCATATGATCTTGAGCTAGAGCCAATTGTACGCCTTTTTTCGTCTTTCCTTTTTAACAAAAAATAATAAATATTTTGATGCTTAAATAATGCTTAAATATTGGCAATTAAGCGTTTTCCTTGCAATAATTTCTACATATTATATTTTATCTTTTTCTTATAAACAATTATTAAATTTTAAAATGATTTAAATATAATAAAAAAATATTTATAACAAAGTCATAAACGAATACGTAGAAAAATAAATTACGTGAATTTTTATAATATTTAAAAAAATTTAATTTTTTATACATCAAATCGCGAAAATTTTAATAAAAGAGGAGAGGCAAATTATAATCCATTCAGTACGATAAAGAATAAAAAAGAAAAGAAGATAATTAAAAGCAGAAAAGCTCGTATTAATTTGTGAAATTAATGTCCGGTCAAAATTGTGCCACTGAATTTATAATAAAATTTTAAAACTGATATTAAAAAAATTAATTTTCCTAAATCGTATGTTCTAACATTTATTATGTACAACACAATGCTTTTGTGTATATATTTTGTGTATATATATTAATGTATTGCTTTATTTTTGTTCTCATTCACTTTCTTTTTTTCTCACTTTTCTCTTTATCGTTTGATTTATTATTTAGAAAAAAAGTAAATGAAAACTTAGAAAGTTGAAAAGTTCGCCCTTTTTTAATTCAATATGCCAGTAAGTTGGTTTGTTTTAAACTTCGGTTTCGATTTTTTTCGATAAATTTTTGTTGGAAGGGACTTTTTTAAATTCGATAAAAATGGCCAATTCTTTTTCATTCAAGCGTATCGTACATGCGGACCAATATAGCTATTATAACGTGCGTTAGGGCGAAACGACGCCAAAAGTTTTTTTTCTTTTTTTTTCACTTCCGAGCCAAACTGAACAGCTCTTTAACGCGGGGGGACGAAACAAAAGAAAGAAGAAAAAAAAGAAAGCAATAAAGCGATGGGGTGAATATTTAGCCGAGTGCTAAATATTCATTTGCTAAAAATAACTTTCTCATTGATGAAAATGGCATTCGCGAAATCGAGTTTAACTATTATCTGTTAATGCATATACATAAAAAGAGACAAACGACATTTAAAATATACGCGTAAGGACTTAGATAACATCGAACAACGGGATACGTACGAATAAAATAAATTGGTATATGAACACGCAAAGACGTTTAAAAGGACGTAACTATTGTCGGGGGCATCGAAGTACGCATTTTCTTCTTTTTCTTTTCCGTTTTAATTTATAAAAACAAAACAATACAATAAGCCGTAAATGTATTTTGTGTATGTTTGATTATGTATGTATTTGTGTGAGGCTTCGCCGCTATGCCCACTAACATTAAAACGGATTTTTTAAAAAATGGCGTCGGTTTATCATTAACTTTATACATATACATAATTATGTATGTGAATTGCATTGTCTAAGTTTGAATCTTGCTGAATTTTAACTCTTTTGAGCTTTTTTATTTTTGTTTTTATTTTATAAAATTTCTACATTTAACCAAAACATATTATACTTTAAAATGCCGATGGAGATCGACAAATAATCCGAAACTGTCAAACAAAAAAATGTGCGCTTTGCACTTTTTCTATGAAAAATGCTTCCGTTAAAGCGTACAAGTTTGAGAAATGAAACGAACACGATATGTGCAAGTGTACAAAAATACATTGAATTTTACAACCGTGGCACAAAATATTAGAGATTAGATCTTCCCTTAACGCTTTCAAATAAAATTAATAAGTTTTTTTTTTGGTGGTGAATCCACAAAACTTCTTTAAGGCTTTCTTTGCTTATTCACTCATTGATGTAGAATAATCATATTTGAAAATAACATTTAATAGTACTTTAAGAAACGTTAATAAAAAAAACGTTAAATAAGTAAATCAGATATGCACAATTCCTTTTTTTTATTCCATTTCGGCTTTCTCATTTGATTGACAAGAAAAATTTTTGTTTTTATTATTTTCTTTGTTCATTAAATTTTTAAAATATGTTCGTTTCGTTTATAATTATTTCTTTTTCGCATTTTCTTCTAGCTTCGCATCTTTCTCCTAGCTTTTTTTTATTTTTCCCGCTTTCATTTCCTTTCTTGTCTCTGCACTTTAAACTACCAATGATGTTTAATGCATATTTAAAAATCCGTGTTGTAGTGTGTTCACGAGTAAAGTAAAAATTACGTATACATGTGTCTAAAAAAATCAAAATAATTTTAAAATAAAAAATTGAATTAAAATTTACTAAAGCAGTTAAATTGTAAAAAATATAGAAGGAATCTTGTTTAGATTTTAACTGAAATACATATTTATCATTACCAATAAAAACTATAAAGTTTACTTGTACTTTTAATTTTAAACGCTTACAAATTTAATATTTTTCTGCTTTATTTAATTTTTTCTTCACACCTTCACAAAGTTTTCTTAAATTCGAACACTGCATGCCGAAATGATGTAAGACATTTTGAGTAAACGTGTGTTGTATTAGCTTAAATACTATCTGTTTTATTACTTATATAAACGCGTGTTATTTTCATAAAATTCGATTCAAAAATTTTTAACTTTTTTGAGTTTCAATGCCTTTCAGCTTTTTCAAAATTTTTTTTTATTTAATTTAGCTTTATTAATAATTTTAATTTAATGTTCGTGACAGAAATTTAGTAAACTTTTGAAATAAAAGTGTATATCTGAGTATCATAAATAATAATAACATTATTACTTAAAAATATTTTCTAGGTAAAAAGCATGCTTTAATTAAATTTTCTGAAATTAAAAGCTCGTGATAAAAAAAAATTTAATTAAAAATTCTGTCGTGAGAAAGCAAGAATTTTACACGTGAGAATTTAGTTGGTTTTTATGTAAAAAAATGAAAAATTATAAAATGAAATATAAATAAATTTTGCACTTTTTTACAAAAATTCGATTGTCGTAAAATGTGAAATTATGGCTGATAAATTAAGAAATCGATTTTATCACAATTTGCAATCGAGAATATGCACTTTAAAAGATAGAATTCAAAACAATATTATTTTTGCTTTTAATAGAAAAACATAAAAGATCTTGTCATCAATATAAAAAAATTAAAAAATATCCTTAAAATTGATCACAACAAATTTAAATTAGATGAATAATGAAAAAATTTTACATGATCTAAAAAAAATAATAATTTCACCTAAAGACGAGCTAAAAGTATAAAAATATACCAATTATTAATTATTTTAAAAAAATATTAGGTAGTTAAAAAGAATTACGAAAATTCTAATATACAATTTACCCTAATAAAAATGGACATAATAATGGACGTTGACAATGATATCCATGCAACAAGGTAACTTTTTAAGAAAGATGGTGTATTATTTTTGTATTGGGTGGCACTGGACAGTTGAAGGATGCGGTATTCATTCTCTTACCTACGATTCATGCCTTCTCTTCATTTATGGCATTATCACTTCCTTTTCTCCAGCTTTCCATCTTTTTTTTGGGTAAAATTAATTCATATTTACTGATTTTTTACTGATGAACTGCGGTCCGATTTCCGACGAGAAACGTAGGTATTTTTTAGGCATTTTATTGGATAAGATAGTAGAATAGCTAAACGAGAAAATTTTCTATTATATTTTTTTATGAATTTGTGTTTTGAATGAATTATTTTTGATAAGATTCGTTTCGTATTTGTATTTGTAGAACAGAAGAGGCTGATCAAAAAGCTCCTCAGGGGACAGCTTTATGACACCAAGATAAGAAAGCTTGAGAAGGAAATTGAAGCCTCATTAAAGCTTGTCAACAAGCTATGTGGTGTGGGCGAAAGCGACACGGGCCTGGCGCCGGCGGTTTCCTGGGACTTGGCCGCCGACCGCCAAACCTTGCAGACGGAGACTCCGCTTATTGTACGTCTCTATTTTTTCTAGAACTTTCTTTACCATTATTCACATTTTGATTGATTTTCTACACAACATATGCTAATATTTAAATTTACATAGGTGGGACGCGTCGAGCAGATTTTCAAGGCGACAGACGAGAGTACCTCGCCGCGATATTTGGTGAAATGTCTCGGTAAGCACGTCGTCGAGCTGGAGCTCAACGTTGCCGAGGTTGACATCGAAGAGGGCACGCGTGTGGCGCTATCTCTCAGCTCCTTTAAAGTTTATCATACATATGAAATTTTATAAATAATGAATTAAAATTTTGGACGATCTTCAAGGACGGGCACACATTATAAAGGGCGAAGCATCGTTTTATCCTTCGTTGGAACGCCCACAACTAAGAATAAGAAAGTAAACGAGTAAGAACTGAGAAGAAGAAATGAAGAGAAGAGTGGAAAGTAAAAAAAAAATTTTTTTTTCAATAGTTTCAATAGTCAATTTGGCCGAAGATCGCCAAATTTTGAAAGTTTTAAAAATTATAATTTGTAATTTTTTATATTTGTCTAATATACGAAATTTTTTATGGACTTAATAAATTAATTTTCGGTAATCAAATTTTAAAATGATTTTCTCTCTCAGATAGCCATGCCCCTTCCGCCGGCCATCGATCCCATCGTGGCGATGATGCAGGTGGAGGAAAGGCCCGACGTCACGTATGCCGACATTGGCGGCTGCAAAAACGAAATCGAAAAGTTGCGCGAAGTTCTCGAAACTCCACTCCTCAACGTGAGTTTCTTTTCATCTGAAGAAAACTTTAGACAAACTAAATCTTTAAAAATTCGAGTTGATTTCTTTGACTTTAAAAAAACATTATGTAATTTAACAAATATCTTCCAATTTAATTCCTTTTACGTCAATTGACACTTTTTCAGCCAGAGAAATACGTCAAGTTGGGAATCGATCCACCAAAAGGCGTTTTGCTCTACGGACCGCCGGGTACGGGCAAAACGCTTTGCGCGCGGGCCGTCGCCAATCGTACCGACGCCTGCTTTATTCGGGTAAATTTGGATCAGATTGGAGTTTAGAAGATTTACTTCACTTTTTTTTTATAATGTATGTATATCTTTTTTTCTTGAGTGCAATTCCTTTTCCTCTTGCTTAAGGTGATCGGCTCGGAGTTGGTGCGCAAGTACAATGGCGAAGGTCCACGCATGATTCGCGACATTTTCGAGATGGCACGAATGAAGCGCGCTTGCATCATCTTCTTCGACGAAATCGACGCCATCGGCGGCGCTCGTCAGGAGGACGGTAAGGGCTCCAACAATGAGATCCAGCGCACCATGCTCGAACTCATCAACCAACTCGACGGCTTCGACCCGCGCGGCAATATCAAGGTCGGTTGAAAAATAGCAAAGGCCGATTTTTAGTTTTATTATTTTTTTCTGTGATTCAATCTTTCAATGCCTTCATTTTTTCAAATGTCTTTTTTTTCCATTAAAAACACTGAGCCCAAAATTTTACGGAAATTATTCCATGCTTAAAATCCCTACCTATAACCTTGATTTCAAAGCATTTTTTCTCTCTTAGGTGCTTATGGCCACCAATCGTCCGGACACATTGGATCCGGCGCTGGTACGTCCAGGTCGACTGGATCGACGTGTGGAGTTCGGCCTGCCGGATGTGGAAGGTCGCACGCACATTTTCCGTATTCATGCCAGTCAAATGAGCACCGATCGCAATATCCGCTACGATTTGTTGGCGCGACTATCCAATAACACCACAGGTAAGATGTGTTGTATGAATTTTTTTTATGAATAACACTAATTTATTTGTTGGCTAATTTTATGGATTTTATTATTCTCAGACAGTCATATAAAAACTTTTAGTTGCTTTTTTTGGGTTGTAAATCTAATAACTTTTTTTTTAGGCGCTGACATTCGCAGCATCTGCACGGAGGCGGGCATGCTGGCCATTCGTAATCGACGCAAAATGGCGACGGAAAAGGATTTTCTTGATGCGGTCAACAAGGTCGTGAAAAACTATGCGAAATTCAGCGCAACCCCGCGCTATTTAACCCACAACTGAAAAACGGTTTCGATCTTGCCAAAAAAAAAACTACAAACAATTAACTGATAATCGATTGCTACTAACTTTATATATAATTCATGCACATATGTCTGTAAATACGTGTATTATATTGTGTGGAAGCTTTTGTTAGTAAAGAATTTTGACGGATAATAAGATATTTTTTAGAATGTTCTCAACTTTTAAGAAATTATTTCTGGAATCTTTTTTCCAGTATGTTTGCCTACATTCAGAAATTATTGTATATTACATAACATTTTTTATCTTTATTTTCGTCGAATAATCAAAATTATTTCCTTCTTTTTTCCACTTTAAGAAATTTTGAAAATATTTCAAAGATGATTTTGTCTCGAAGCGAAATTGTTTGAATTTTTGCCTTTTTTACAGTTGCCCACAAATTTTTCATTTTTTTATTTTTCCACTTTGAGCGAGGTGCCGTGTATTTCCACGCAAATTTCGTATTCACTTTGGTCGTTGACTTGTTTTTTTTTAATTTTAATATTTCTACTATTTTCTTACCTACCAGAGGACTCGAATATTTTTATAATAATGAAAGAAATCTGTACTAGTCTTTACCAATTCCCAAAAAGTTACTTGAGTTCATTTCTCATTGAATATCCAAATATTTATAGGTTCTTAAAGTTATTAGTTCATTAATATCTTGATTTTTCCACATGCATATTAAAAATTCGTATTCTTTTCAACACTAATTACTGAGAAAAGTTTTTTTTTTATTTTGGCTAATCTCAAATGTTTTAAATGAGTTTCTTAATTGAGAACGTTAAAATAATGCACATTTTACATTTTCAAGCAACTCTGAACTTTTCTTTTTTTCATTGATAGTTGTAATATTTTATTTTTCTAAATGAATTTAGCTAGTAATAATTGTATTAATAATATTTTTAGAGAATCATGGGAAAGCCCAAAGGTATTCGTACCGCTCGCAAGTTGCGCAATCATCGAAGGGAGCAACGCTGGAATGACAAGCGTTATAAGAAGGCCAATCTCGGTACGCGATGGAAGGCCGACCCATTTGGTGGCGCCTGCCAAGCCAAGGGAATCGTTCTTGAAAAGATGTATGTTTTTAATTATTTCTAACCTCCACTTTTAATTTTAATAGCGTTTTTGAGACTTAATTTTCTCTTTAAACCAAATTCAAATTAATTAGTAATTTTTTGGTCTAATTTTTCTTATTAGTATTAAATAACTTAAGATATTTAATAAGTACTGTACTCCTACTTTTTTAATGTTATTCTAATTTCACACTTAAAAAATAATGTTTTAGCGGCGTCGAGGCCAAGCAGCCCAACTCCGCTATTCGCAAATGCGTTCGTGTTCAACTCATTAAGAACAGTAAGAAGATTACCGCCTTCGTGCCCAACGACGGTTGTCTCAACTTCATTGAGGTTTTCTTTCACGAGTTACATTTTTGTTTTCTTTGTCACTTAATAACAAATAAAAGTCAAATATTTTTAAATTTTTCGGACATTATAGAAAAATAATTTTTAAGGAGAACGACGAAGTGCTTGTGTCCGGATTCGGTCGGAGTGGTCACGCCGTCGGAGACATTCCGGGCGTCCGTTTTAAGGTTGTCAAGGTTGCCAACACATCTTTGTCGGCGCTCTTCCGTGGCAAGAAGGAACGACCGCGCTCGTAAAATCCTCCACATTCAATGGGAAATTTCAAGCGTGTGTGTTTCATTGCTCCGATCGTTACTATATTTGTTGATTAATTTTGTTGCTTAAATAATAAAATTACTTTATTTCCCCGTTTTGTTGTTTAAAGATAAAAAAATTTTGATAAAGTCGATTCAACTTGGATTTTAAGGTTTGATTTGAAGGGTAATTTGACTGATTTTTGCACATTCTATTAACTTTTAGATGTTTGGAAAACAAACTTGCCATCCATAGGAATCCCAAAAAATATTTTAATTTTTTGAAACCAAAAATGAATAAAAAAAAATTGACCACCAACTTTTCTGCTCCATCAAAAAGCAAATAAATGAAGAAAATTTCTTATAAAAAGAAAAAAATTCCGCTCCACTGGACTAATAACCCTTCCAAAAAAAAAATGAAAAGTCACTTAAAATTGGCCTTTTGTTCCTAGTAATATTAATGAAAATAGCGGTCGAAAACTAAAAAAAGTTAAGCTCCATTTTGCGATTCTGATTACTTTTCTTTTACTTTCTTCTACGTAAAAAATAGTAAAAGCAACAATTTTCAATTTTGCTAAACGGCAAAAAGGTCTTCCCCTCTATTTCCTTTCTCTTTTGGTTCTAAAAGAAATTAAACATAGGCAATAAGCCAATTTTATACATTTTATTTAATATTTGAATTTATTTTATGTATACTAAAGGTTGACAGGATTATGATACCTCTATAATAATTATACAAATGATTGGCTCGAATCATTTGCTCGAATTGACAAAAATGATTGAAGTGAAACAAGAGAAACAAATAGTAATCAACTACGGTAAAAAAAGTAGTTTTAAATTCAGAAAATCCTTTTGGGTATTTGGCATCATGTTAGTAATTTTCGTTTTAAATTTTATTTTTTCTAATTTGTTGGGTCGACATAAAATTGCGTACTTTTCCCGTTTCCTTCATTGTTCGTCCAAAATTTTGACGATATAACCTTTTAATTTTTTCCTCTCCAAACTATCTAAACTGAAAAGTTGTTTTATTTTTTCTAATTTTTATTCTGATTTTTAAAAAATTAAATTATTCCATTTTTTGCCAAATTAAAAAAATATTAAAAAATTTCAGGGAAAACAATTAGATTCGTTGTACTTGTCGAATTTAGCGCGCGACCAAAGCTGGACGCGTCATTTCGCTTCGCGCACGTCACTGCCGACGGAGCGGCGGCCACCGTAGCTCAGGTGGGTTATAACTTGACTTTATTCATAGATATCGTTGTAGTCAATTAGTATTTTATCGTGTTTCGTGTGTGTATGTAAATTGTAGATAGATGAAATTAACTGATAAAAACTTCGGTGGATTTAGATCCAAATAGAAAAAAAGTTAATTTTTTTAAATGTCATTTTTTGTATTTATGGATATGATATGTTTTTTCCGATTGAAATTTTAAATACGAATACGATATATTTCTAAATAAATTTATTGCTTGGGGAAAATTTATAAAAAATTAAATTGGCTAAAAAATTGCAAAAACAAATTTAAATTTAAATGCAAAAAAATTCGTTTTTTCTGAGAAAAAGAATTGAAAAAAAATTTGATAAAAAGCCTTTTGTGCTTAATTTGTAGCTGAAAAGACCAATTTTTATTTTTTTTAAATTTTTTTTTTGTTTTGCTTAAGATTCTTAGGTTTGAAAGAAAAAAGTGAAAAAATAGTAATGAAAGAAATTGAGATGAAAAGAAAGAAAAGAATATAGAGAGAAAATGATGTACAAAGAAAAGAAGGTGAAAAAAAGGGATTTTGATGCCTTCACATTTTTTCGTTTTATTGCTTTTTATTTGTTTTTGGATTTGTTGTAATTTACCAATTTTGCGGCGCTAATAACCGCCAGAAGTAAGGAGAAAATAATCTCATTTTTTCGCGTTTTATTTGAAGTATTTTACACGAGAAATTGGTTTGGCGTTTCGTTTCATTCAAGTTGGATCTTTATGATTTTTTTTATTTATTTTTAAGTGAAAATCTTTTTGAAGCTTATTTAAATTTGTTGAGTTGGAAGATTTAAGATTCCAAAAAAAGAACTTCGAGTCCATGTAAAAAATGCAAATTTTGAGTAAATACGTAGATATCTTTACATTTTTCAAAAAATATTTTTTGGTTATTTTTTTTGAATGACATTTCATGTTGAAAAATGTTTTCTTTCTTTGTGCCATTTTATAATTAAATTTGAGCAAAGTTTTTACCTTTAAAAATATTCCAATAAAATTGAATTTTGACTTTTTATTATTTTTTTTTGGCATAAATTTTTATTTTTTTAAAAAATAAACTTTTCCATTTTATTATTGCTAGAGAGCTCATTTTTGTCTCATATGACCCAACCTGTTCTTAGTTCTATTTTGTTGACGCTTTCAATCTAAGAGAGTCATCAAATTTTCGTAATTTTTGGCCATTTTTTTTGTTGGCCATTTTTTTCTGTTTGGATAATTTTTGACGCGTCGAAAAAAAAGCTTTTCGAATAATTTTTATCAAAAAAGTGACATTTTTGGCGATTTTCAATCTTTTCTTCAATGCGAATTTTTGAGGTGCTAAATGTAGGAGAAAAAAGATGAATGGAAAGAAAGAGAAAGAAAAGAAAAATATTAGAGAAAAGATGACCAATAAAAGAGATAAGAAAGATAGAAAAACCGCAAAAAAAATTCACTTTTCTTAGAGCTTTTCAATTCATTTTTAATTTCCAAAATTTTCCATTTTGAAAAGTTTTCTTTTTGGCTAACGAAATTAAACGAAATTTTTTTGTTTTAATTTCACTCAATTTTTTGCTTTGTTTTGGCCAGAGGAAATTTTTCAAGAAAAAAAATTGGAAAAGATTAATTTTTTTTCTTTCTTTTTTTTCTAGAAGAAATCTGGCCAAGAGAGTTATGAGTCATTTGGTTCTCCATTCCAAAATATTCATTCTATTTAGATATGAGATATTCGGGGTTCTATTCTGCTTGGACTATTCATATCTCTATTTGGAAACGGTTTTATTTGCCTAGTTTGGTTAGTCTATAAGAACTATTCAAGCAGACTCATTTTTAGATCCTTATTCTCCATAAAGTCTGCCATATTTAGATTGCTATAATCGATATTCCATGGAATACCTATTCTTTATTCCTTTCAATTCCTAATAAAATTTCTCTTTATATTAATTGAATAAAAGTGCTAAATTTTTTTTATTATATCTATAATTTAATTTTCTTAAAAAATGAAATTTTCTCATCAAAAAGAAAAAAAATTGTGTCATTTTTTGGAGGGCTCCGAAACATCCCTTCGAAAAGCGGCCGTTTTTTTCAGGGCTAAATTAATTACGCCAAATATTTTCTCATCGCAAAACCGCTCTTTTCATTTTCATAGGCATTTTATGAAAGGCATTTTATTCAAATATGCATTTTTTTGTTTTGCTTGACTTTTTTTTGGCTTAAATCTTTTTTTTTCATTTATTTTTTAATTTTTTAAGAGTTTTTTTAGTTGTTTTTATTTTAGAGCTTTCTTTTAAATGCTCCTAATTTTTTCCTCAGTTAAATAAGATCAGTAAAAAAATGGAATGTTTTTGGTTTTTATCAGGATATTTTTTCCACATTTCCATAAAATATTTTTGCTCATATAAAAAAAAATTTGTAACTCAGAGCCGTCGGATTTAAAACTATTCAGCTTTGTAAAATCTGAACTTGCATTTTACCAAGATAAATTTATAAATTTTCTGAAATTAATTTAAATTATTTAATTTTTTAATTATAATTTAAATTTAAATGTTTTTGGATCTTTTTCAAAAAGTGGAAAATTGAATTTTTACAATTTTTATTCGTAGCGAAAGTGACGATTAAGCAATAAAAAAATATAAAAGGCTATAAAAAAATATAAAATTATGAGTAGTTTTTTTTTTTTATTTTTCCACGTTCAAAATTGTTCTTTTTGAAATATTTGCTTTTACCTTTTTTTTCATTTTTCTTTCAGGTTTTAACCCCTGTTTTTCAGTTTTATAATTTCTTTTTTTTATATTTAAGCCGACCGGTGCTTAGCCTTAGCACTTAAGCTGGCGGGTTTTTTTAGCCGGGGAAAAAGTTTAAAAAAGGAATGGAAAGAGATAAAAAGGGATAAAGAATGAAAAGCAAGAAAAATAAGGAGTGGACAAAAAGTATTAAGCATATTAAATAGAAAATTTTATTTAAAAGAATATTTTATGGAAACAAATAAACAAAAAAAATAATAACACATCGTTTAAATAAAAAAAAGGAAAATTGTCTGAGACCTGAGAAAGGGACGTGAAGGATTAGTCTTTAGTAGGAGAAGAATAAATAATAGAAAAAGTTGGAAGAATGTATAAAGTAGTGGAAAAGAAAAGTGGAAAGAGGAAAAAAGAAATTAAAAAGGAAAAAAAGAAAAGTGCAAAGCTGAAATATTCGGAGCCGAATGCTACTAATAAAATGCCGACACGCGTACATAATAGACAAAACACATAAAACACACATCAACACCTAATATACACACATGTATACGCCGAAGGAGGGTGAAAATCAAACCATATTTTATGTAAAACACATTTATAAAGTGAAAGGCAGGTGAAATTCTCTTTATTGGAGGTAATTCGATAAAAACGTGTGTGTTTTGTGTGTATTTTTATTGTGTTTTAAATGAAACATACAAATACTAACAAAAAATTATGGCTAAATAAAAATTTTTGTAATAAAATTTTAAAATGAGAGAAGTGAGAAAGAAAGGAATAGAAAAAAGAAATCACCAAAGGAATTTTGAAAAGAAAAAAAGAAAGGAAGAATTAAGTTAGATGGGTTCAAGAAAAAAATAAGTTAGGGGAAAGAGAGAAAGAAATGGAGAGAAAAAGTAGAGAAAGAAGGCTCTTAGTTACCTGAAGAAAAAATCAAAGCTTTTTGCGCCCCGAAAAATAAGACTTTTTACACTTTTAATTATCCCAACATTGTTTTTCGTATAAAAATTTTCATCATGTTTACAGCAATTTTTCTTCGGAATATTATATCATTTATAATTTTGTTTTTATGTTTTTTACAAAAAAAATATAGCTTTATCTATTGTATAATTGAAAAAAAATTATTTCATATATCGGATCTCTTTCCTCGTTTAAATATGAGCAATAATATTTAAGTTTGATTTATTTTTGAGTATAATTAGTTCTATTCAAATTTGAAGCTGGTATAAACCCTGTTAATTAACACAATAAATCCGCTTTTATTCGTTTTTCAAAACATATTGTTCATTAAGGCGAATTATATATATTTTCTTTTATTAATAAATGTGCTTTAATTGAATAATTTTATGAAAAATATATGAAATTTTTTTTTGAAAAATAATATAATTTCAATGCAATTGATATTATCATCTGAAAGAAATCTTCGCAGCTGGGTGCTTGGCTCAGTGGTATAGCGCTCGCTTAGCATGTGAGAGGTCCGGGGTTCAATTCCCCACGCCTCCATTTACTCTTTTTGCCATTAAAAAAAACTTTTAAAATTTTTTAGGCAAGAATAATTAGGCTGAAATTAAAAATAAATTAATTCTTTATACGAAAAATCCTAATTATGTATTTAAATTTATAATTATCTTTTTTGGTTCTCATTTAGGAATTAAATCCAAATATTGTTTGCCACTTTTTATTTTAAAACAATTATATAAAAAAATGAAGTAAATTTTTTTGTTCAATATCTCTCGAGAATTTAACGAATATTTTTTATACAATTTTTAATTGATAAAGCCAAAAATACATTTGAAAAATTAATTAGCTAATTGACTGAATGTGAATTGCGTTTAAATTTGGAATTTTCGGTTTAAAAAAGAAGTATTGAAAAAAGAGAAGGGTTTTCAAATAAAGAATAAACTGTGATATAGAGTGAATTAAAAACGAATATCGAAAAAAGGCAGAAAAAATATTAAAGAATCAAAAAAAAAGTTCAATAAAAAAGGAGAAAATGTAAAAATGCGACAAAATCAAAAATAAAAATAAAAAGTGCTAGAAAAATGCAAAAATCTCTGGCATTTTTTGGCAACAAAATTATTTATTGCGTTCCTATGCATTTATCATTTTCTCGCCTTAACTTTTTTTTGGCTTTTTTAAAAGATTTTTTTCTTTTAATTTTTATATTTTTTTCGCTTTTTTCTCAAACATTT
The DNA here is from genome assembly GCA_024678965.1 of Bradynema listronoti. Classification (NCBI taxonomy): domain Eukaryota; kingdom Metazoa; phylum Nematoda; class Chromadorea; order Rhabditida; family Allantonematidae; genus Bradynema; species Bradynema listronoti. The sequence continues at coordinate 3,842,834 of JANLNO010000007.1, read as the reverse complement.
TCTTCATTTTTTCACTATTTTACCTACAAAAAGTAGAAAATCTTTTTGTTATTTCCTTTTTTGCCTTAAAACACGTTGAATAATTCAAATTTTTTTATTAATTAAATGAAGTTTTTGGTCGTTAAATAATGTAATGAGATAAAGAGAAATTAGGAAAGTGAGAGAAAATATAAACAGAAATTAATGAGAATAATAATTTGTTTGTGATCATTATTATATTTAGAAAAGAAAATCCTCAAGTTTTATCTTTACTAATATGTATAAAATTTCCTGGTAAACCGATTTTTCAATGAATTTTCAATATTCAATTAAAAAACGAGCCAAAATTATCATCACCATTGAAATGTTTTGCGTGAAGAAATAATAATTTTTTTCTTTTTGTTTTTGTTGAAATACCTTTCTTCTTGGGAAAAAGTTTTTTATTTTGCATTTCTATTTTAGAAAGAAAATGTCTTAAAAGTTATTACAAGTTATTCTTATTTAACCTCTATATCCGCAACTAATACGTTTAACGCTGCTACAATATTTCTTACAATAATAGGGCTTAAATACAATGGAAAAACGGTAAATTTCCTTTTTAGATTATGTTAAAAAAACTAACGGTTATCGGCTTTTACGTTGAACTACTTATAAATTTCTCAATTTTAGTTAACAATTAGGTTCTTTTATCGGACGCCAAATAGGGGAGCAGTGGCCTAGTGGAGGCCAAAAAAATTATATATATTTACGGAACATATTTTTATAGAATTATAAAATCCGAGATACTCCGAGTTACCGTTTTAAAGTAGATGCGGTACCGATAACAGAATCCAATAAAATCGTAATCATTCGACGCGTTAAGCCACACCATTAAGCAAAAAAATCGTAAACAAGACTACAATATAATCAACGGTATCGAACAAAATAGTGAAGAAAAGAGACGAAAACATAGCGACTACGGTGCCAATCAATACGATAATTTTGGAGACGTACGTTACAGTGTGGAGTCAGCAACTTACGGTGAGTTAACTCAAATAATAAAATTTTCATGGAAATTTAAATTTCTGAAAGAATTTTATTTTTATTTTTAAATTTTAAATTTTTAATATTTTGCCAAAAGTTTAGCGAAAATTCAAATCACAATAGAATTTATGAAATTAAAAAAATTGTTAAAATATTGTTTGCTTTTACAGATAAGACCAGTCGAAGCAACAGCCTCTTCCCTCTTGCTGACCATCACAACGAATCCGGAGTAAACGGCGCTGCCGCTGTCACCGGCCTCGCGGATCGTCGACCTTCCGCGTCGAGTCGACGCGCTTCCGGCGCGGTAGAACTCGTCGCCGCGGTCGCTGAACGTCGCGCTTCTCCGCCACGCGTTCTCGCGCCATCCTCGTCTTCGGCTTTTGCATTTGCGAGGCGTCCGCTTCGGTCGTTACGCGCGCTAATCCCTCCACGCTATACACTTCGAGCGCTACCCGCGTCGCTTTCTTCCTATCGCGCATCGCTAGCTACTGTTGCATCTTCCGTTTTTTCATCGTCATCAAGACCGAATACCTCATTTGCGGCCGCAGCCTCATCCTACCATCAACACCAACCGTCGTTCGATAAACGCTATTACGACAGTAAGTCGGGCGCTTGCGGCTCGTCATTTTCGCCGCGCGAATTCGGTTCGCGTTTTCCCCCACTTTTCACAGGATTTCTGCGCCATTTTTCTCGTCACTCGCTTTGCGTCGTTGAAAACGCACCGTACACATTTTGCGTGAGTTTTTCTTCTTTTTTTATAATCCAATTTCAATTAATAATCCGCTTCTTACACTGGCTACAGTAATTGTTCTCTACAAATATACCTTTTTGTCTACCATATTTCGTAAATGTCGTAAATTTTATTTTTTTTGTAAATTTTTGCCTTTTAAATAGATAGAAATTTTCTTTTAAAAGCAAAAAATTTTCGGTTTTTGGCGTGAGAAAGCAAAGGGAAAGAATCACTTTTTAAATAATTTATTTAGCCTGAAAATTGAGAAGTCCAAACGGAAAAAATTCTCCCCTTTCATATTTAATAAATTTCCCAAGAAAATATTTTTTTATCTTTTTTTTCCTCCCTCCCTTTTTTTCATAATTGAGTTGAAATGAGATATGAAAAAGAGAAGGAGAAAAGAATGAAAAATGAAAATGAAAGGGAGAGATTGGAATGTATAAATTGAGAGATAAATTGTACAGACAGTTAGGCAAAAGAGGATATTTGAAAGATAGTTAAAGGAAAAAAAATGTTGCAAAATATATTTTTCACACCGCTGCCAAAATATTACAAAGAAGTAATCATATTTTCCTTTAAGTTAAAAAAAATTTTTTTTTAAGTTCTACCCAGGTCGAAATGGAAGAACGGGTGACAAAATGAATTTTGGTGAATTTGAAATTTGAAAAAAAAAATATTTTGTCACAAATTTGTATTATTTTGAACAAAAAATATTCAATTCGCACCACTATTTAATACTGCAGCGGTTTATTTTTAATACTATGCGCAGAAATTTTTATATTGGACAATTGTAACTACTGTAAATAACTACAGATGTGTGTAATTATATTTTGAAAATCAAAGCTAAAAACTAGCTCAAAATGAGCTCAAATTAATGAAATTTAATCCGAGTTGAAATCTGAGCGCAATGTTGCGCGATGAGCGATGAGCATAGGACGGAACGCGCGCTGTGCTGCATGCGCGGCGCCGTCATCTTTGAGCGTTATCAACAACGGGACTTTGCGCCGCTAAAAGGCGCTTTTGATACCGCTGACATACCTGAGGTGAGCTCGAAAAATGTGTAAAGTGTGTCATTAATTGAAAGGCATGTTTATAAGGCATGACATCATTGTGTAAAATCCTTTTCAGATTTTTGAAGGAACATTTTTATTCCTTTTCTTATCTTTCTCAACCTTTATTCATCCTTCTTTCGGGAATGAGTTGAAGAAGAAGTGTCGAGAAAGGAAAGAGATACTTAATAAAAGTCGAATTTTTTACTTTTCTTTTGTTCTTATGTTGAAATTTTCGTTGTTTTTGAGAGGGAAAAGGCGAGTTAAATGATATCAAAATTATCAATTTATCATTTCTATATTTAAATGTAGAAGATAATCGAAAGGAAAAGAAAAAAGAAGGTTGAGTAAAAGATAATAAAAGGTAAAAAGAAGAGAATATGGAGAAAAGAATGTAAAATAAAGGAATAATAGGAGATGAGTGGTTAAGAGAAAGCAAACAAATAAGAAGTATAAGAAAATTTAATTTAATTTTTGTTTATATCGATTTTTGTCTCAAAGCGATCATGGAAATTCCAGATTTTTTTCAAATTTTTTGGCTAAATTTTTTGTTTTTAATTTTTTTTTTTTTCAACTGTTGTTTATGGGAGCGGATGGAAGTTTTAATGTTAAAAAATGAACTTATAAAAGAAACGTTTTTGCGCGCGTAAAAATTCTTTTGATTTAGTTGGGAAGCGAAAGGGGGAAGAAAGTATGGATGAGAGAGAGAAGGAGGATTCGGTTTTTCTTTATTGTTTCCTTAATTTAACCTTAAAAATGTCGTATAAAATAATTTTTTCGCGTGTAAAACGTGTTTTGTATATTTTTAATGTGTGTCTGTGTTTGTAAACATAACATTTGTGTGTTTTATGTGTTTGTAAAATGTATTTTTGCGTGTGTTTATTTTTCACGCACGTATCTCGAAAAGATTAAGTTCGCGAATAAGAGTAAATTTTTAAGCTTAAATTTAAAGTGATTTTTGAATGGGAAAAAATGCGTTTTCGCCGAAAGCTAAAAATTTGCATTTTTCTTACGTTTTTAAGCCGAAACTAAAGTTAAGCTTATGAGTCAAACCTATTTCATTTACACTTTGTTATTACTTGCAAATTCTTTAAAAATGTATCCTAACATTGGCCGTAATTCTCTTCGGTAGTAGTATGAGACTCTATTTATTCGACGTGTCTCTTCACTGCCTCAATTATCGATTTCAATTGGATAACCTAATTATTTCCATCTGCTTGGCTTTGCCTTATTTTATCGTATTTTCGGGGACGCGGCGCCGGCAGGCGCCGCCATCGTCGAGCGTGGTAGACGCGACGCGGCACTATGTTTCGAACGCTACGCGCACGCGGTGTAAGCTATTCCACAAAACCGGGACTAACTAAGGCCAATTTTCAGGTTATGGAAAAGCAGGGCAATAGCGTGTAGCTAATATAAAGCTGGAATCAAAAAAATTTTTAAAGATTTGATATCGCGAGAAAGTATTCAAGATTTTTGAAGCAATTGATAGGCTTAAAAGTTCAAGAACGAGACCAAATATAAGCTCAAGAGTGAGCTAAAGTGAGCTAGAGTTCTAGAGATTAAGAAGAAATTTTTTTCGCTTTCGCAACAAAATTTTCTGCGGACCACTTAACCCAAAAAATTATTTTCTTGCAAATCATCATTGTAGTTAATTGATTTTAAAAAACAGTAATAATTGAAGTAATGTAAATGATATTTTTATTTATCATCTTTTTACATTTAACCAAATAAATCAATATCAAGGTTTTATTAAAACTTAATGTAATTATGATGTTGTGGACTTCTGATTACAATAGATTCAATGCTGAAATATGCATTCTCTAAAGCGATTCAATCGGCGGGAGGTTTAAATTTAGAATTTTAATTCGAGAAAAATTTAAAATGAGTTACTGTTTACAATTTTGCCTGTTTTTACACAAGAAATTAGTCTATTATGAAGGATCTTTTCAATACTTTGGGCTAAATTAAATTAAATTTGGGCTAATTTTAAAAATGAATGTTGTTGTTAAAATAATAAAAAATTTCTTCCGTTGCCGGGAATCGAACCCGGGCCTTGCGGGTGAGAGCCGCAAATCCTAACCACTAGACCACAACGGAATATTTTAAAGCTTAGCAAATTTTTCTTTGGCTTTTGTTAAATTTTTCTTTTTTACTCAATTTTGAAATGAAATTTTAGTGAGAAAAGAAAAAAATAGAAAATTGGAGAAAAAAGATTGGAAAGAGTGTAAAGTGTAAATGGAAGAAAATGATGCAGAATTTGAATTGAAAATTGTAATAATTGGAATTGTGCAGACCCAACAGCTTCAAATTATTACAATTTTCAATTCAAATTTTATATCATTTTTTCTTTTGGATCAATTGTAATATGAAATAGCCGATTTTTTTGTTATCCTAAAATGTCTCAAACATTAAACATGGAACTTAAAGTGTAAGTGAAAGTAAGTTTGCTTGCTCGAAATTATTTCCATTTTTTTACATTTTTCGATTAAATTTTTTTATTTCATTCAGTTGGGAATAGAACCCGAATTTTTTTTGTCCGACTTGTGTTTTGTGTTTTTGTGTATTTATTTTTTAAATGTTTTATGGGTTAGCAAAGGTGTGCTGAGATGCAAGCCACGCAATATTCTGTCTCTATTCCACATAATCAAAATGAGAACGTTCTTTTAAATATCTTAGAATCAAAACTTAAGCTCAAGCTCTTAAATTTAAGTATAACTCTTTTCCAATTCTTTTTTTCCATTTTAAATTGGCGCCTATAAATTTTACCTTCAAAAAAATGTTTTATTTAGACGTGAAAAAAATGTGTCCATTAAGCAAACTGGTAATTCACACTTAAAAACTTAACTTAAGTGTAGATATTAAGAGAGTGTGTGTCTCTACGAGGATAATGTGACGGTGGGATAGGCAGCGTTAGGGTTCTTTTTTTACGCACTATTCTTATCTTTTACTTTTTCTATTTTCTCTCTTTTTTCTCTTCCTTTCAATTACAATCTTGTTAAATTTTTTCTTTCCATTTTTTCGTTTTTTTTTCTCTCAAATTTTGCCCTTTTCCTCTATTTCTAAGTTTTTGGAAAAAATAAATAAATTTCCAATTTCTTCATTTTCGCCAAAATAAACTTGTAAAACTTATAAAATTAAAGGTATTTTTGCTAAAAATGAAGAAAAAAGTAATTTATTTTTATTTTTTCGGCAAAATTCTTTCGACGAAAAACTAATCAATACGAAAAGCTCTAATTCGAAGTTAATAAAGACCCAAAAATTGGACCTAATACCATTTGAATAGTCCCGAAGAGGTAGAACCAACTCAATTAATTTAATTTGGAAAAGGAAAGATTGACTGAGATTCGAGGAGTAACTATTAGTGTTCAACCGCATGTAATATCCAATAATTCGTATCAAGGTCATCTCGTCATTTGGACAGTTTCAAAATAAGCTCTAGAGAGGACTATTTTGATAAAACTGCGCTTCTAAGCTCTTTTTCGGAATTGGATCCGAACGAAACGATTGAATCGCACAGAATCTACGAGAAATTCGATAAAACGTCGACGAGGCGAAAGGGTTCGCCGAACCCGCACGGGGTCCGTTTCGCGGGAATCAACGAGGAAGAGAACGTGGAGGAACAAAAGAAGAACCAGCCGGATCCACTGGACCTAAGAGATCAGCAGCTTGAGGCTCAATTCCAACATCCTCGGAATCGAATTTTCTTTTCTGGATCGAATTGGAACAATGAACGGAATCAGGAACAAAGTCGTCAAATTCGCATCCGTGGGCCATGGACACGCCGTGCGTTGGGCGCCAATCTCGCGTCGCTACTTGACTTTTGCACTAAACGACAACCCAACCCATCAAAGATCCGGTCGTGCGAGAGCCCAAAGACTGTAAACAAAGCCCAGTCAGAGTCACAACGCTATTTCACTTCTCTTCAATTGGTACAAAGCAAAGTCTCCGTAATTAAAATCTTAAAAAATGAAAGTCCCAAAAAAGTCTTAAAATAGTGCTTAAAACAAAACATCCAAAAATTGCCCATTTTAGTATAAAGCCCTCCAAATTTTTCTTTATTTTTTTTCTTTTTTTTTCTTTTGCTTTTAAAAAGCAAAAACAAAAGTAAGCAAAAAGGAAAATTGAGTGGGAAATTATTTGTCAAAAATGGGTGCCTCCTTGATGAGCGAGAGGTGAATAATCAAATTGGCACACGCCTAATTAACTTTCGCCAAAGTGCCAAAAATCGCGAAGGAAACGTGTTGACTCATTCAGTTTTTAACAAATTTTGAAAGAAATTTTTGCGCAAAAACTTCTTTTTGGACAAGAAGCAGTATTTTTGGAGAAGAAAAGAAAAGGAAGGAAAAAGAAACGAAGAGAGAAAAAGAAAAGTCGAAAATGAGAGAATTAAAAAAGCAAAATTCAATTTTTTTGACGGTAGCTTAAAATTGATTCATTTCTATTGTTAAAATATTGACTAATTCTCGCTGGGAAAATTGTATATTATTTTACCATTATAATTTTCAATTTTTTTTAGCGGAGTCCATTAGACAAAAGCCGGCACTTGGACCAGCTCCCATCGTATCAGGTACATTTTTACAGTAATAATTCTTGTAGCTAAAAATTTTTCACGTAAAATGAAGCAAAAATTGAAGAAAATTTTCTTATAATTAATTCCTTTCCTTCGATTCTTTTCTTTTTCTACTTAAAAAAGGAAAAGAAAAAAAATTATGCAAATCCCAAAAAAAATTAAAAATTATTTTCGTAATTTTATTATTATTTTTTCATTTTTTGTTACAAATTCTATATTCTAGCATATTTTATGAGACCGTTCAAAAATGATTAGTTCCAAGATTATTCCTAACCTGATCTGAGTTCTTCACGTAACCACCTTCATAAATATTCTGAAATATTTGGTCTGGCATTTGGTTATTTATTTTTTTTAGTTTTTATTTTTCCATCTTTTTTCTTCTCTTTTAAATTCATTCAAAAAATTTGCGCCATACTATCTTGTATAATGTAGTACTATTGTACTCTAAATAGTAATCCACAGTCTATCGTAAATGATAAAATACGAAAATTTTTCGCCAGCTAAAAAGACGCGTCACGCAAAGGTTTAAAAAAATTATTCGCTAATGTAATTGTGAGATAATTTTCTAGAAAATTTCAAACCCTGACGACTATTTGACAAGCGAATTTTAGGCACAGCGCCTACTCGACGGCTCGCATCAGCTCCGGCTAGACGCGCATCACGTCGGCGGCGGCGGACCCGCTGGAGGTAAGCTGGAGGATTTTAACGGACTTGAAATTCTAACATTTTATGTTTAAACAATTTAAAGTTCAAGTCGAATATTGCTTTAATGGATTGAGAATTTCGCATAATCAATATTTCATTTTTGGGTTTTTAGCGGGCCCTCACGGTGCACACAAGCAGGAGTTCGGTCCTGCGATGATTCTCTATTATTTGGCTTCAGCTTTTCGTGCTCTATACCCTCGACTCGACGATGATTTTGTCGACAAGCTCAACTATTATTACACCACCACCATATGTAGATTAAATTTTTATAAAAAGATAATCTCAAATGTTCAATGTACTCAATTAAATTGGAAGAATAATTAAAAGAATAATTAAAATACGAATAATTAAAATTTAAAGCTTTTGCTAATATTACTCTAATAGAAATTTTAAGTGGCCTCATTCGCGTTGCTTGTTTCCGCGAAACAATATGTTGGTGAGTGCCTTTTAATCCGGTCAAATAAATTTGATTATTAGACTAATAATTTTATATTTTAGGTTATCCGATTCAATGCTGGGTGCCAGCTACTTTTACTGACGCTATGGAACAGTATACCGAGAATTACTGTTACGTGAAAAACACGTATTGGGTTCCGATGGAAGAGGACATTCCGCGTGAGGTCTATTCCAGACGAAACAAGCAAATCGGTAAGGCAAGAAGAAAATTTGTGATTTGCAAATAATTTTTTAAATTTTAGGTTACTATCAATGGGTGCCTTTCATTCTCGTTATTCAAGCACTATTCTTCTACGTGCCTTGTATACTTTGGCGCGGAATGCTTTATTGGCATTCTGGTAGAGTTTTTGTTTAGTTTACTAACTAGTTTTAAAGAATGGCTCATTTTCTTTTACAGGAATCAACCTGCAGGGCCTTGTGCAAATGGCCTGTGATGCGAGGCTCATGGACTCGGAGATCAAGTCGCGAACCGTATTCACAATGGCCAGGCATATGCAGGACGAAGTGCACGTATGTTATTGTAGATTTTTATTTTTATAGTTACATTATTAAATGATTTAAGTCGAGAGTTATTAGGTTAAAAGCCAGTTTTGAAAAGGTCAATTCAGTGATTCTCTTGATCGATTACTTGTTAGGCTGAATTAAAATGCCAATTTTTCAGTTAACGCACATGCAAAGACAGAGAAACAATCGGCTCTCGTTTCTGAGGCTCGGCCGATATTGTGGCTGCTACGTCACGCTGCTCTACATCTCAATTAAAGTGAGATAATTTGATGGTAGTGTATCTAGAGATCTTGTTGAACTCCTTTACAATCTTTCATATTTTTAGTTAAATTCTTCGGGTCAAAATTTATCTGATTTATCTCAAAATTATTGGAGCAAATTTCAGGTGCTTTACTCGGCAAATGTGCTGATACAATTCGTTTTGCTCAATGAGATCCTCGGCGCCGGCGATTTGGCCTACGGCTTCTCGCTCTTGCGCGACTTGTTCCACGAAATCGAGTGGTTCGTTTTGTCCATATTTTGACTTGTTGGTCCTTTTTAAATGAATCGAGTCAGGAATCAAGAAATTTTTTATCATTTAATTTCATCATTTTTTTCAGGGAAAAAACTGGAATGTTTCCGCGTGTTACACTCTGTGACTTTGACGTAAGTCATAATTATATTAGTTAATACCAATTTCTTTCATACAATAAACTAATATTAAACTCCTCTTCCATTTCATTTCTTGAATTTAAAATCTTGTTTTTTTTTAGGTTCGAGTGCTCGGCAACATTCACAGGCACACCGTTCAATGCGTGCTGATGATCAATATGTTCAACGAGAAGATTTTTCTCTTCCTTTGGTTTTGGTTTCTCACCGTCGGCACGGTGACAATAGCCAATGCCATCTATTGGACCTATACGATGCTCTATCCGAGGAAGGTTAGTATTCATGCAATAAGATATTCACAAGACCCCATTTTGTATTAATTCAAGTATTTACAGGATTATTAGGCCAAGCATTTACAGGATTATTAGGTTTAGTTGAAATCGATGAAAATGAACCCTGAAACAAGTGAGAGACTCTTTAAGAGTCCTTTACTTTTATTATTAGGTTAAATTGTTCGCAATTTTTTTTCTTTACCAGAGTATTCTCTTCATTCGGAAATATTTACGCGTGCTAAATGAACATCCAGCTAAGCCGTCGACGGATGATGTTTCACTGCGTAAATTCACCAACGATTTCCTACGAAAAGATGGCGTGTTCATGTTGCGGATGATTAGCACACACGCCGGCGAGCTGATGAGCAGCGAGTTGATTCTCGCTCTCTGGCAAGACTTCAACAACATTGACCGCTCGCCGTGGGAGCTGATGGAGCACGGCTGTCAGGGTGGAACCGGCGGAACCGGAATGGATACTTGAGTCCTAAGTCTGTTCGTTAACTGAATGGGTTGGCTCTCACCGATCGCTAATTTTCGGCCAAGATTTTGGCTGGTCCCCGAATATAGGCCATTCAATCTCCTAAACAGAATCCTCGACCATATTTGATCATTAGGAATTCATTTTATAATGTGAAGAATTAGAAGGTTATGCGTCCAAACTTAATTAGCCGTAAAATTCTTATAAATTTAAAAGGAACCAGAAGATTTCTATTTTCGGAATTCAAATTACATGAAAATATTTTAACTCATCCGGACCCAATTCCAAATATATTTTCGGTGCTTTTATACCATATTTATTTTATATTAACGTACTTTTATTTTTATTTTCCCAAAGCACTTTTTTCCCACTGCCAGCACGAAATTCCCACGGTCATCAATACAATAATCTCAATCGACTTATTTTTCTTGTTAATTTTACTGCCATTTTTAAAAACTGAAAAATTAGCAGATTCCCAAGATAATTTTGATTCGTTAATTCTAATATTTACATCCATATTTACTTTATAAATATTGCTGCATTATTTTTGAGCTCTTTCTTGAATCTCTAGTCAAACTTGTTCACTAGTCTATCCAGTCCGACTTTTGGTTTTAAGTACCACAAAATTTAATTTTAGAAACTCAAAAATTTGGAGCTTATTTTATTTTAGTTTTCAAGGGATTTATAAATTGCTTTTTTGGCTCTTTAAATCTTCCCATTTTAAGAAATTATTTTCGAAGGATTTTTTGAACTTGCAATTTGTATTTTTTTGGACTCCCTAATTTTTGATTTTTTTTAGGTCAAAGCCAAAAATTTTTTAAAAAATTTCAAATTCATTTCTTTTTGTCATTTTTCGATAATTTTACAGCCATAGTCATTTCAATTTTTAAAATTTTATTTATGTCATTTAAAAAAGTTTTAAATTCAATAAAAAAATTTAACGTCATTTTTTGGGGACTTTTCAATCGGATTTTTTAAATTAGTTATAAGTGGATTTTAAGAGCAATTAAATGATTTCTTCATAATTTTAAAAAATTAATATTTTCTTAAATTAAATTAAAAAATCTTAAATTAAAAAAGTAACATTTTTACTTTAAAAAATCGATTCCAAACAAAAAAAAATATTGGTGCGAAAAAATTTGCCGACGGGCGAAAATTTTTAGTTAAATAAACACAAAAAAGACGGCAAAAACCACCACGAAAATGCCGGATACTCATGAAAATTCGCGAGGCCCAAGCCATTTTACTCATTTTCGCCGAGAGATTTATTCGAGAAAAGGAGAAAATTATATATAAAATTATTTGAAGAGATTTTTTGCAAAAAATGTGAGAGAAAATTGAAGAAATATAACGCGAAGAATGAGAAATTGAATTAAAAAGTACTTTAATAAAAAAAAATTTTCTCACCTTTTTGGGGTGAGAGAAATTCCACCCCGGAACAGGTGAGAAGGTATCTGGACTTTTAAATCTATTCAAAAGATTCGATTGATAACAAGATCATAGATTAAAATTGGCTTTTCATTTTTAAAATGAGCTTTCGATAATAGTTTAAATGAATGGAAAAATATTTGGCATTTGTAATTTCTGGAAATTTTTTTTCAAATTATCAGCTTTTTTGGGCCAATTTAATTTCACACAATTCTCTTTGAATTTTTGACTTGGGCTCAATCGTGAGCTTGATTTTGATGATGATAAAATGATACGAAAGGACGCCCCACAGTCGAATTATCAACAACTGCGGGAAATGTCACGTGGTGTCGAAGCCACCACTTCAAGCGCGCCTACCGAAGTACTTGCGAGACGACAGACACCATGGCAACTTTTGTATTTATGTGAGGTTTTTTGATACTTTTTTGTTCTGAATTGTGTGCCATTGAAAGTTATATATTTGTTATTGTATCTCAGAATTATTACTCGACGCGTCACGCCTCATCAACGTCAAATCTAATATGGATTAGCGTGTGATTCGTTGAACACTAGCCATTTGGCTCGCATTGGATGATATGCCATCAGTTTCCTCACGTTTATCGGCATCATCTCATTCGATTGCAAAATACTTGTGCCATTTGCTATCATCACGATCAGGTGGATTTTTTTTTCACAATTTCTGGATATGACGAGTTTTTCAATCTGATAAATTAAACCAGTTTACGGCTGTCATCATTTTTCCGGGTCTAAATAGAATCCCAAAATATTTTTTAAGATAGTGGTGGGATATGGAGTAAATGGGTATGGAGAGTCCGAAAATCAGGATGAATTTTTGATCCGATTTTTGATCCGTGGCGCCAAACATTTTTGCGGCGCTAAACATTTTAAATGGAGTGTATAAACGCCGCGTATGCGGCGGCCGCGAATTTTCTAGTGACATTATTAAACTTCTTTCTGTTTCGGTTTGTCAACTCCTTGAGAAATGACTTGGACGTTGAGTTTAATAGGGTGAGAGCAGCTTTACATGGTGCTACGATTCCGTAACAACGAAGCACATACATGCAAAACCACACTCTCGCCTAGAGTACCTCTTTTTGTTGTAAATGTTTACGACGGAATAGACCAATTATAATAGTATTAATTGAGAATTTGATTAGCTGATGATAAATAATATAGTAGTACACATTTTAACCTGTAATTTATCCATTTTTTCATCACTCTCGTTTTGATTTGGATTCTTTGGTGATATGCTTATAAAATGTTCGTGGTACACTAATTATGAATTGATCTTTAAATTGAAATATTTTACTTTTTTTTGTAACTTGTCTAGTTGATCCTGAATCTTTTATTCCAATTTGGCCCGAGAATACGGTCGCTGAATAATTAAATTATTGATGTCAAAAAGCGAAAATGAGACGAAAAAATGGCGCGCGCGCGCGGACGATTACGCGCCTCTAAAGTCGGGCGAGACTCAATTTCTTTCTCCTTACCTCAATCATTTCTTTTCATTTTTTTACTTTTTCTATTTTCTCAAAAAAAATTTTTTTTTCTCTTTATCCTATTTTTTGTAAACTTTATAGCTTTTTTGATACTTTTTTTCCGTTGCATGCAAATATCTATTTTGGACTTACAATCTCTGCTTTACTCATTCTTTTTTATATATTTTTAAAGGGGTGTTCTCATTTTTTAAAAGAAATTTTCTGTCCTTTTTCTCTCTCTCTCTTTCTTCCTTTCTCTTTTTTCTTTCTTTCAACAAAAAAGGAAAAAAACGTTGTGGTTATAAAGAGGTATGAAAATTCAAGTGAATAAACGAAGTGAGAAGACACACGAATGAAAAGCAAAGGTATAAAATTAATCCCTTTAGCTCTTTTATGGAAAGTCGTATTAACGGTTTAAAAGAAAGTAAAGCGGAGAAAGAAAAAAGGGTGGCGAAAAACGGAGAAATATTAAAAAGACCCGATTTTCGTTGTTATGGTTTCGACCTTTAAATATCTCGAAATTTTGTCTGGCTTTACCTTTTCTCATTTTTCTATTACACTTTTCCACTTTTCTAATGCATTTTTTCATTTTCCTAATGCACTTTTTCGGTGTATCTTTACATTTTTGTTTTAATTTCTTTATTTTTTTCTCTTTTCTTTCTCTTTTTTTCTCCTCCTTTCTTCATTTCTTTCTGGTTTTTTTTAACATTTATTAATTCATTTCCTTTTCTTTTTTCTTTTTTTTTGTCGCTTTTTTGGCCTTTGCGTGTTTTAAAATTATAGAAAAAAATTGTTTAATTCATTTTTGCCGAGAAATTCCGTCCGGTTTTACCTTTAATTATCCCCCTTTCTCCAATCAATTCCAATTTCAAAGCGCTTTTTGTTTTATAAAATCTTTTCTTTCTCATTCTACCTTTCGATTTTAATTTTTTTTCCTTTATTTCTCTTAAAATATTTTATTTTTTCTCATTTTTTAAAATATTTTTCTCTTTCCTTCTTTCTCTATTATTAAATTGATATGCATAATAAATACGGGAAATCGGGAAAAAAAAGTTTTTCTTTGACTTTAAAGCAAGAGAATTATCTCAAGTTGACTTACAAATTAAGCTTATTTTTTTAAAATATTTCTAATTATGAATGGACTCGAATTAAATCTATTTATATTGCTCAATTACAGTTTTCTCCTCTTTTTTCTTTAATTCTTTCATTTTTCAAAAATGAAATTTTTTCAAGTCAAAAGACATGACATTACATAAATATTGTAGAGTGATGCTAACCTAACCAAAAATCACATACATTATATAAATGTTATATTGAGAAATTATCATCAATAATAAGCCCAAAAAATGTAGCAAATTAAAAAAAATAAAAAATTAGTGAAAAAACAAATAGAAAAAAGTTTTGAATTTGATTGAAAAGCAAAAAAACATTCGTTTTTTCGAAAAATTTTTTTTCGAAAAATTGACAAATCGAACGTAATTAAAAAAAATACAAAAAATTATTATTTTTTTGTTTTAAATTTTTGACTAAATGTTTGAGTTCAAAATGGGAAATTTTTTGCTTTTCGTTAAACAAATTTTTTCATAATTTTTTTTCTTTTTACAAAATAATAAAATCTAAATCTTTTATTTTTCACCTCATTTCTCTCACTTTTTATTCTTTTATTTTTTTTCTTTCTCCCAAGTTTTCTCTTTTATCTTTTTATTCTTTCTCTTTCATATATTTCTTCAATATTCCTATTTCATTTTTCTAGTCATCAAACAAGCTATCCCACAATTTTGTAATAATAAAACCGCGGACGTTTAAAAAAAAGAATTTGAATTTCGGATTGGCTTTCATTTTGCTATAATTAAGCACTTTTCCAATTTCATTCGAAAATTTGACAACAAAAAAATAGTTCATTTCTATCAAGTATTTTGGTCCTAAACTTATTCTTAAATACCATCTTTAACCTAAAATCAAATTGGCATAGCAAAGCTGGAGCAATTTGCTAGTGAAACAGTAACAGAATGAAAAAGTCCAGTCTAAAATTTAAAAAAAAATGCTAGGATCGCACCCAGCTTATTATCACGAAATTAGGATATTTGACAAGGCTTTGACATTATCTCGGGACATCTGTTCCGAAACTTTCGCCTTGCTATTTTTTTCCGATTTTCGTATAATTTTCATCTTTTCACAAAACGATTTTGCCATGGCAAATATTTTTTAACCGACGATTTTCTCTTTTTTATTCGAGACACTTTATCAGACATTAAAAAAAAAACTAAAAATCGTATTAAAATTATGCAAATTTAAAAAAAAGCTTTCTTTTCTCAATTCCATTCGAAAATTTGGCAACAAAATTTTTTTATTTTTCGGTTTAAATTTTATCAAAAATAAATTAAATTTTAATTGAAAAAAGAATTTTTTTCGACAATCAAATTAATATAAAAAAATTTTTAAAAGTAAAAAGTCAAAACAGAAAATTTTCTCTTTATTCAAAGCAAATAGACAAATATACACACAAAAAAAATAACCGTATGCACACATTTGTGTGTATTTGGTAAAACACATTGAAAAATACAAATTTTTTGTTTGATTTGATATTTACTCATTTTAGCTCAATTAATAGAGATAAACGTAATAATTACAATATGATTTTATAAGGAATATAATAATTCAAGTAAAATTTTTATATGCTAATTGTGTAACAGCTATTAATTAAAGAAAATTAACGGCTTAAAAGGCACAAAACTTGCAGACAGAAATTAACAGAGTAGTATACATATGCTACCTCTAGCGCACCCAACAGCCAACCCTCTAATTTACTACTAAATATTAAGCAAATAACTCCATAATTTCTAAAAAATACACAAATTAACCCCATTTTTTTACTATTACCCAGGACCACCCACTTGCGCCAGGAATCTCACCCAACAAACTGCGCCAGGATTCCAAATATCTAAATTTTATAATTTTATAGCTAAATTACTAAAAATCTACTTTATTTTATAATAGCGCACCCCATCACTCATTTGCGTTAGAAATAAAAAAAATATAAATTCTAATTAAATTGATTAAAACATTTAATAATATTTGACATTAGCTTTTACCTATTTTTTCCTATAATTAAATGGTTAAACTTTAGTTGTAAACAAGAAATCTGTAAACAAAAAGTAATTAATACTTTTTCCCTAAGCGAGATTGAAAAATTACCAAAAACTTTACAAAATGAAATAAATCCAAAGAGTCTAGTCGCAAAGCAATTAAAACCAGTAATATATGATAGACAATTTATTCAAGTAAGTGATTTTATTAAAAAAAATTTTTAACAATGTTGAATAAAAAAATTAAACCATTATCAAATTATGACATTATAAATTTAGCAAATAAATTAAAAATAAAAAATTTTCGTGGAGTATTTATGAGGGATACTATTCCAAATAAAATTAATTAATTAGAATGCGGAATTGTAAATTTAGACATAAATAAAAATATAGGAACCCATTGGGTTTGTTATTATAAAAATGAAAGTAAATGTTATTATTTTGATTCATTTGGATTAGATCCACCAATTGAATTAATAAATTATATAGCAATACCTATATAATTTTCAACATTTCAAATACAAAAATTTAACACACATCATTGTGGTCATTATTGTTTATTAATTTTAAAATTGTTAAAAAAAGTATGATTATAAAAATATAATTTTTCTACGGCGATTCTTGCGGGCTTCCTGGATTTAGCGGAGGTGGGGTGTTTTGCACAAAAAAATGGCGCACTCATGGGAATCGCTCGAGGAAGTGATTGGGATGGAAAGGATACGAAACAATATGGCGATGTGTTGGAAATGATCTCAGTTCAAGGTGAATATAAGTTTAATATAGAATTTTATATAAATTTCATTTTTTAGTCATTCTCGGTCACATTGAAATCTTCAACAACCAGCCGTTCTCCGTTTGATCACTTGTTGGAGCGTAAAAATATAATTTTGACCTCAGTTATTTATTGTAAAGACTTGTTTGTTTTTGCTAATTTTTTTATTATTATTTTGTTATAATTATAAATTATTTTTATTTTATTTTTTATATATTATGATGAGCTTATTTCACCTTTTATACCCGTAATTTGCCTTTTTTTTATTCACTTGTACTGATTCAAACTAGCAAAAACAAACAAGTCTTTACAATGAATAACTGAGGTCAAAATTATATTTTTACGCTCCAACAAGTGATCAAACGGAGAACGGCTGGTTGTTGAAGATTTCAATGTGACCGAGAATGACTAAAAAATGAAATTTATATAAAATTCTATATTAAACTTATATTCACCTTGAACTGAGATCATTTCCAACACATCGCCATATTGTTTCGTATCCTTTCCATCCCAATCACTTCCTCGAGCGATTCCCATGAGTGCGCCATTTTTTTGTGCAAAACACCCCACCTCCGCTAAATCCAGGAAGCCCGCAAGAATCGCCGTAGAAAAATCCTCGGCTGCCAGTAGATAACGAAGAAATGTGACCAACACGCAAAGACGGTATTTTCTCGCCGAAAGCGAAACCCTAAAAAACAAATCATTATTTAGTAAAAAAGAGAAAATATAATACAATAAGTACATTCCACTAGTTGAATTTATATTTAGTGATAATTTTATATTAGGAGATTAATCAAATTTACTCACCACGGTAATATATTTACCGAGAAGCATCGGATACATTATTTCCGGGTAATTATCGAACACTCCATCAGTCTTCTTGAAAACGACATAGTCCGAGATCTTTAGTCCATGAATAAGAGCGTTGTGCTGCTGTCCATCCGTATCGTAAAGAATTACCGATAAACCCACTTCTCGGAAGGTTTCTGGAATGCAGTAAAGCGTAGTAACAGCATAGTTTTTGGTCAACACCACTGCCGAAATCCAAAATCCAACGGTCTTCACATTCGATTTACAATATAACGACACTTTTTGAATCAACGCTTGGTTCGAAGATTCCTTGAACATCTAAAATTTTTTCAGATTTAGTTCAATAAACATAAATTTAATTAAAATAATTTTAATTATCTCGTGAGAAGCTGTGACAAAAAGTAGAAAAGAATGAAACATAGAAACAAAGAAGCCGCAAAATAATGAATGAATTTTCCGCTATTTATAAGTTTGCAAGAAAAATTGAGAGAAAAGATGATGCATAATGCCAAACGAAAAGACATGCGATTTTTAAATGTGTAAAATTGGAAAAATACAAATAAATTTTTTTTAACTTGTCAATTTCTAGCGCATATGGGTGAGAAGTGCGTTAATCAAAATTCTGGCTCATTTTTAGTAATTTAGCTATAAAATTATAAAATTTAGATATTTGGAATCCTGGCGCAGTTTGTTGGGTGAGATTCCTGGCGCAAGTGGGTGGTCCTGGGTGATAGTAAAAAAATGGGGTTAATTTGTGTATTTTTTAGAAATTATGGAGTTATTTGCTTAATATTTAGTAGTAAATTAGAGGGTTGGCTGTTGGGCGCCAGAAGTGGCATATGTATACTGCTAACAGGAAAAATGGAAAAATTTCTATAAATTTATGGAGTGAAATACCTTTACGAAATACAAATTTTTGAGATACAAATAATAGGCCAGCAAATTGGCGCGATGAATTTCCCCTCTTTATATAGCTCTCGCGCACTAGTTCTCGAGACTTGTGGAGAGAAATTGAGGTTAAATAGAAGAGAAGGAGAGAGAGGAAAAAATGAAAAATTTGGAAGGGGAGACTTTTCTTTTAATTGTAATGAAGCCAAGAATGAAAAATGATGATGATGAAGAAAAAAGAAATTTAAAACAAAAATTAAATGAGAATTTTTGATAAGGTAAATACGTAAATTGCTTATTTAAATATGAAACATATGACAAGAAAATAATGAATGGGAGGAACTTTGATTTTTGTCAGGCTTTTAAATTGATGGTCAGAATTGATGATGGAAATATAAATTATGAATTTAGACGGGAAATACAATAAAGAGTATTTATCAGTTATTAAGTAGGACTTATGGAGTTTAAGTAAGCTGGGCTCTATTTCTCAATTCACAAGGTTAGAGGGGAGTTATGAGCTTATGCAACCCAACTAATTTTGTCTGGGACCCATTTTGTTGAAATCCATTTGGTTGGGACTTCATCTAAATACACTAAAAAAGATTTGAAAACTGGCTAATTAATATATGTACTATAAAACTTGCCATAAAATAGCTTGTATAGCCAGTTGAATTCATTTTTATAGAAGGCAAAAGTTAAATGGAATACTAAATTTACTTTAATAAACGAAACAAGAAAAAAATATACAACAAAATTTAAGTAAGAACAAAGAAATAAAGAAGGAAGGGGGGGGGGGACAAATCCGAAATGTTACAACACGTATTATTACTTTCTAAATGGATTACGAAACCTTTTTATTCTTCAATGATTTTAATGAATAGAATTTTATAATCCCCAAATGACACAAAAAATAAAAAAATAATATTTCGATTTGGACGAGAAATCTTCTCGAGATTTAAAACGCATTGGTGAAAATGATAGACACGAAAATATTTACATATTTTAGCCGATTATTTTAAGCTTAAGCTTAAGCCTAGAAAAAATCTCTCTGGAGTAAAAATTTTTCCATGAAAAATTAGTTGGACTTTGAATGAATTAAAAAAAAAATTTTTTTGATATTATGAAAAATTTTACTAAAATTTTGAAATTAATGAAATTATCGAAAATTTAATTTTAATTTAAAAAAATCAAAATTTGAAAATATATTTAATGCTATTACCAAAAAAAGATTGAAAAAGTTAATAAACTATCGATTGTTGTCGAAAAAAATCGACAAAAAGTTGCTTCATATTAGCTTAAATGACCAATACGAGCTTTTCAAATTTTTATTTAAATTACCCTAATTTATCATGTATAAGGCGAGACCGTTTGAGATTTTTTTGAATTTAGTATTCGCCTTCATTCTGTTACAATTGGATGCTGGAGTTTTATTTTTTATTCTCTATGGTACTTAGAATAAGAATGCAAAATTTTATAACGATCCGATTAATATAACCCATCCATTTTTTGATTAGAGTTTAATTTAGTGTGAGCGGCTGAATTTTTAAGAACAAATATCTTATTATTCATTTGAAATGATGAGGCTTTAATTGATTTATTTAAGTGATCGTCAATAATAATGATAAAAACTGAAAATATTATTACCTAATATTTTTGGCTTAAATGAATCGAATTTTCGTGGCTTATTTTTATTTCGAACAAAAAAGGCATTGACCAGTCCATAAAACAAAATTTTCTTTAGTTTTTTAGTAAAGTGTAATAAAATTTTATTTAAATCGATTCATGTGATCGTTTCTCTCTTTTTTAGGGCTTTTCGAAGTAAATTTCGAAAAGCCCCTGTAAAAAAATAAAAATTTAAGAATAAGAAAAAAATGCTGCTTATGTGCGAACACTTTTTCCGCCAGGCAAAAAATGCTCAAGTAAGCGTAAAGGGGCATTTCGCATTGCATTTTGGTCGGCTTTTTTCTTCTTTTTGGGCCTAATGTAAAAGGGGGGAAGAGAAAGGTAAGAAAATGCTAAGATCTAACAAAGAAAATGGAACGGCGGCCACTTTTCCGTGTGTCTCATTACATTTGACCGATGCCCCTTTTTGGGCATTTTTCGTTTTACTTTTTTATTTGGTGCTTTTTTTCTTTGCCTTACATTTTTTGGTGATTTGTCTTTTTTGCGTTTTTTTCTCTTCGTTGGGTCATTTCGTCCGGCGGTGTGGAAAATAATAAATGCACCATTAAATTAAGGGTCGAGAGACGGATTTTATTTCTTTTTTTATAACTATACAATTTTTTTTTGGTTTGAAATTTCGAAAAACTTTTCTAAAATTTGTTGGACATGAAAAAATATAGCGGTGTGTGAAGACTTTATTTGTGTAAAGTGAATGGAAATGAAGTTACGCAAATAATAAAAAATGAGAATCTAAATTGAAATGGATGATAAGAATATGAAAAACAATAACGGTAAAAGACTGAAAATATCAATGATAATGTGGGGAATAATGAATGACAGCGATATTAATAATAATCATGATAGTCATAGAGGTATCAATCAATATTCTCGCGCGAGTTGGCGCGAGTAACGCGCGGAATTTTGTATGCGCAAACTCTGTGAAAGTGCGCGTAAAGTGGTTGCGAGTCGCGCGCACATTCAACTCGCATTTTTCTTCGGCGTCATTGTAGCGTTGCACGCCATCGGCGTCGCTCAAATTCAATCAAAGCGAACGCCTCGCTGCGATTCCTGGCCCTCTATGACTAATACAGCGGCACTAAATTCACCGCATGTCAGTCTCGCTAAAACGCTTGGCATTGCGCCTATTGATCCTGTGATCACGGTTGGAGATTTCCATGGATGCGCTCCAATTACGATGCCGCCCGCGGTCAGACCACAAATCGGCACGCCGGTGGTGCCATGTTTTGTATCGAAAATTGAATGCGCTACGACAATAACTCCACTACCGATTTTCGTGGAACCAGCCGTTTTATCGAGGCCTTCGGAGCCAGTTTCTTTAACACATCCGGTGGAGCCAATTCTTGTGGAACCAGTCTCTTTATCGAAGCCATTGGAACCAGTTTTTTCACAGCAAATTGTGCCGAATACCTTACGTCCAATCGTACCGAATCATATTGGGACTATCGCATCGGAACCCGTAAACTCTCGACCAGAAGAGCTACGATTTGATGGAACTAAACCAAAAGAACCTTTTTCGACTCCTATTGAACCTATCCCGGAAACCCCACAATCCAACACTGCAATTGAGCCATTCAAATCGGGCGGACCGAGAATTGGAATTGGAATTGGCGTCGGCCAACTCACCATTCCGAAGTCCGACGCAATTCGACCGGTAGAATTTTTTGTGGCTATTTAACAAAAATGTCTCCATTTTATTGGATATCTTAATAAGTAATAATATTTTTTTCAATTCGTTTAGATAAACGAGCCCGTGGATCCATGGAATTCGATAATAATGCCAAATCGCAGCGTCCATTTTGAGTCCAAAAATCAGCCTCCGGCAGAGACCATTCCGTCTTCAAATTTAGCGACCACGTTGGCGGACTCCTGGCAACGGTAAGCCATTTTTAATATATGCTAGAAAACAATTGTACATTCCTATGACTTCTTTTAGTCAAGTGCTAGACGATTTTGGGGAGATTATTACGGCAAACACAGTGTCTGGCCCATTCTCAAGCACTTCTGCTTCTAGGAGCACCACGCCTTTCGATGAGCCGGATCAGGATCCGCGAGGCGTTTCATCTCCGCGTCGAATCGATCTGGGACGCTATTATCTCTGGCCGAATCAAGACGGTTGGGTGGTGTTCCCGTTGAACGGACGCGAAAGTTCCGCACCCGGACCTGGCAACGTACGCATTCATGAGCGAATTCTTCCCATTGATAGCGAGCGATTCAGTGAAATAACGCTCGCCCGTTCGGAAATAAATGAAAGCACTACTGTTAGGACTATTACCATTTCAACCGGTATGATAACGACGTCTGAAAGGCCGTGTACCGAGGATATTTCGTTAAGGAACGAGTCGGAATTCCGGGAATTTGGCGTTACTGGAACAAAGTCAGCTGATGATATCGGGGAAAAATTGGTTTTTGTTACAGCAATTTCGCCGGTTTCTATTAATTTTGCGGTGACAAAAAGCTCTTCGAATGTTACGAAAGGAAAGGGACTCGATTATGGCTCGTGGATCATTGGATTAGATCTCAAAAATAGCTTGGGAAACTTCTCTAAAGTTGGGGGAGATTCTACGATACCCGAGGCGGAAATGAGTGAAGTCATGCCCGTAACAAATGCTTCGGATGCGATAAGGACTTCCACAGAGCTGTGTACCGAAGAAACCTCGTTAGGAGATGAAACTGGATCCCAGAAATCTGAAGTTACAGCGGGAGATAATTTCGGACAAGAATTCGTTCCAGTAACCGTAATTTCGCCGATTTTCAACACAATTACGTTAACACAAAGCCATTTGAATGTCGCAGTGCCGACAAAAGAAAAGGGGCTCGGTTACGGTTCGTGGATTTTTGGTTGGGGACCTAGCAATATTTCACGTTTGACTCCAATTGCTGGAAAAGAGCAATTTCGAGTTATTACGGTAGCCGGGCCGGAGATCAATGGGAGCGTTACAACGAGTTCGGAAGCGACAACAACCTCGGAGGAACCGTGTGAAACCGACAAAATCGCTACGATATTGGCGAAGAATGAAACCGATGTATTCAATTCAACGGACTCGGTTATCCATTTTACAGGTCGAAATTATAATAAAATTGAGAATTCGGTAGGAGTCAATGCGGTTAAAAATGAGTCGATGAGTTCTGAGCCAATGCAAATTAGCCCAAAGCCGACGATTTCTAGTCAGACTCAACGGCCTGTCGCATCAGATAAAGATCAGGGAATTCCACAATCGGTTCTCGGATTGATTCTTGGGCCAGTCCCGGGCGGGATTCAACGGATAGGCTTGTCGCAAAATAACTCTGAAACTCCTTCGCCTTTTCCTGGACAAGGTCTTGGATCCGTTTCGGACGGCACTCAATCACTTGCGATATCAGAGAAGGGCTCGGAAACTACACAAACCATTCTCCGGCCGGTTGTCGAGCCTAGGCCTGGGCCGATTTCGGTGACGACCCAACGACTTGTCTCAACCGAAAAAGGACCAGTCGTCAGTTCTCAATCAGTTCTCACGGCCTCAACCAAACTCTCTCCGAATGTGACGGTAGCCTGGGCGACTGTGGGCGTCGACGAGCAACGCGCCGACACGCTCGCCGCCGAGTTGGCGGCACTCAATTGCACGCAACGACAGCGACAAATGGCGCGTCGACTCGCTCCACATCCCGGCTGCGATTGCGCGCCCGGCACGATGCGCGACACGGCGGGCGCGTGTCGGCATGCCGACGTTGCGACGTTTCGCGCGCGTCTCACGCGTCTATGCGGCTCGCGTTCACATTTAGAGGCGCTAGCCGGCGACGCGCAAGTTGCCATTGTTTTTTCTAAAGTAATTTTTCCAGCTTTTATTCGATAAATTGTGTGGAAAAATGCGTCTTAAAATGCTCTTAAAAAAATGTCGAA
Organism: Bradynema listronoti; assembly: GCA_024678965.1. Classification (NCBI taxonomy): domain Eukaryota; kingdom Metazoa; phylum Nematoda; class Chromadorea; order Rhabditida; family Allantonematidae; genus Bradynema; species Bradynema listronoti. The sequence continues at coordinate 3,818,398 of JANLNO010000007.1, read as the reverse complement.
TGCTGAAATGGGATTTTTCTTTGGCGTTTTTCAGCTGGCCGTCGTTTTGCCGGGCGTTCCGCTTTGCGTGCGCCAATCCGCCGGCGCGCTGGTTATTTTTAACGCGTTGTGCGTCGAAAGCGACGCGATAAATGCGTCGCAGCCGCATTGCGTGCTCGACGAACTGCAGAGTGCGTATAACGCGCGGCGCGCCGCCTTGCCGGAAGTCGACGTGAAAATTGCAGGTTTGAACGCATTTTTTTCTCCTGATTATTGAGTTCAATTTTTTATTCAATATAGACGCGTATTTAGGACACTAAACTGGGCCCAGCATGGCTTAATCTTTTCCTTTTCTCGCCTCCATTTTGTCCCAAAATTATTCACATTTTTTTTCCAGAACTCGAGGAGTCTGCCTGCTATCAGGAGACGCTCAACGACTGCGATCCGCGCATCGCCGAATGCGTGCCGATGGGCCTGCACTACGAATGCGAGTGCCTCGCCAATCAGCCGGCCGACAATGTGACCATGGCGCGCTGTCGCGACGTTTCTTATCGACACACGTAAATGATGTCTTCAGCTAATATTAGGCCGCCCATATGTTGGCCTCAATTCGAATAGAATTTCTTTGTTTATTAGAATACTCTCCAGCAAAACTTTAAAAAATTTTGGATTTTTATTTGTCGGCGTTTTTTTTCCATCTAATTTTGGCGTTTGATTAATAATATTCCGATTTTTCTCTTCTCTTTCCTTCTTCTCATCCTTTTCCTCCTCGTTTCTTCTCCTTTTCTCATCCCTATTTTTTCGAGGAATGTTTCTATCTTCCGGGTTAGAAAAGAAACGTAAAATAGGGGCTCAACGTTTTACGTATTCTCGCTATGTGTATTTAGCTGCGTCAAGTTTCTCGGCGTCTGCGCTTGGATTTGGATCCTCCTATTGTTGCTTCTCTTTCTTATTCCACTCGTTGGCGTCCTTTTTTGGACGGCACTTCAAAGCGGCGAAGGTGAAATTTGGAAAAAGCTCCGCGAGAAACTCGAAATTGTAAGCCCTCATTTTTTATTAATAGGTTTTTAAGGAAATTTTTTTTTTCTAGATTTTAGTTTCCCTAAAAAAATGTGGCATATTCAATTTGGTGAAAAAATTATTTTTCAGAGAAATATTTTCATATAATATTTTATTTTAAGTTTGCCCAACAGGAATGAAATCGAATTGCTTTTTTTGAATTTGTAATGTATAAAATATTTAAAATAAGATTATTTTTGTTGTGGCAGAGGGAAATTGATTCACTATTCAAATATATTTATCTTAACACGATTATCCTGTGTAAAATATAATTCGCTTTATTACTGTTACTATTGTGTAACTTACGCTTTTTCTCGTGTGTTGCACTTTATATATAAGTTTTGGCGGTTATTCCCAGAAGGCTTGGCTTTGCTACATTGGTAGTATATATTTATTTGTTAAAATAAACTTATTGAGGTGTGTCTTTATCACTCAGTAAACTACAAGCTTCGTTATTCCTATTGGTACGGATATAACAATTTTGAAGGGAAATTATTTCAAAATTTTTCCCTCAAAAAATAGCCACTTGATATTTATAATCACAAGTCGTCGGATAAGAGTGAAATAAGACTGAATTTTGCGAAAAAATATTCCAAGTCGTGAAAATCAGTCTTATTCAGTCTTATCCAACGACTTGTGATTATAAATGTTTTTGGCTTTTGTAGGGTTATTCGATTTCAAATTCAAAATTTTGCGCGCTTTTCCTGAATTTTCTCGCACTTTATTTTTTGCTTTCACAAATTAACGGGGAGTCGAAAAACAACTGCTGGCCGGGGTGGATGGTGGGAAGGCGACCAATTTTAAAAGTCAGATATTATAAAAGTCCGAATAGTATTTTGTAGATTTTTATGGATTTTCTTGCTTTTTTTTCAAGAACGATCGCCCGCGTCTACCGACCTCGGAATATAGTGCCTACGCCGCTATTTATCGCATCATGCGAATGGTGTTAAATTTGGTGGACGAGGAAAAATTAGCGGACGCGAAAAAGTCCCGACTCGCCGCCAACAACGTAACGCAGCATTCGACCAGCGAGAGGCCCGACCATCGGCCGGAGGAGGACCACGACGACGAGGCGGATCTCGGCGTATGGTTGGAAAATTCAAAAGAGGAACAAATTCCGCAAAAGAATGGAACGTGGGCGGATTCGCGACGCGTTACGCGTCACGACAGTGCGGTGAGACTAGAGTTTATTCGGAGACTTTTTTGCGGGGTATTTTTTAAAGTTCCATCCGACTGTTTCAGCACGAATTTGACGCGACGCAAAGTGAGGCGCGGATGCCCGCCGAGCCGTCGGCACGCGATAGCGATGTGGCGCGACGCGGCTCACACGCGTCCGTTGCGTCGTCGAGCGGCGCGCCGACACTTTGGGACTCGTATCGCGCCAGCGGACCGCCTCCCTTGCCGCCTCTTCAATTGCGTGGTGAGGCCTTATTTTTACTCTTTTTTTTTGAAGAGTAAGTTAAAATTTTTCTTTATTTAGAACGAAGAGATTCCTCGGACTCGCTGGATCAGCTGCTACGCGAACGCGAGGCCGTCGTTCGTGCACGACACGCGGCGCGTGCCAACCCGGCGCAAGCAGCCGTACCGGCGGAGCCAATTGCCGAGGTCTTGTCGGCGGCCGCGCGCAAAGCCGAGGCAGCGATTCGCGCCGAAATCGAGGGCGACGCGACGGACGCGGCGACGCGCGCTGCCGCCGAGCGTCCGGCGCATTTCCGCGAGCTTCCGCCCGCAGTGCCCACGGCGCCGCCGTCTTCCGGGCAAACGACCGCCAGCGTAAAGACACATCCGCCGGGCGAGTCCGGGAATGGAGCAGGGACGAACGATAGAGGCGCTTCCGAACGGAGAGATGATTCGGGGAATTTGCGGCGGAAGAACGCGCCGAAAATAGCGCGCCAAAGAGATGAAAATCAAGCGGACTCCGAGGAGTCGGAACACGTCGCGGAAGGGCGAAAAACGACGACGGGGACGTTTAGAAGAAAGTTGCCGAATGCGGCGGCGGCGACGCAACGAAGAGGGAGGGCGGCGGATTTACCGCCGCAGCCGACGCGCAAAGTCAACGGAACGCCGGCGTCGGCGGGCGTCGCCGCCGGCGGTGACGCCCGCCAACAAAGTCCGTTCATCGGGCCAAAGTCGCGAATTTCAGGTGGAAAAAGAGATTTCACCTGTAAATTATTAAACGGGGGATTGGAAAAAGCTTGGAATTCGCCAGGGGATTTTTAACGAATTATAAAATTTGAGCCAAAAATTATTTGGTTTTTGAAAGTGGCAAGAAAAAAAAATCCGATCATTCCTCTTTTTACTATATTGAGGATTTCGAGATTTGATTCAGACAAGTCGGCAAATCGAAGCCCTTCGTCGCGGCGGTCGTCGCCGACGGCGAAGAAGCCGGTCTCGCCGGCGCCGCACATCAAACGGCCGCATCCCAGGTCGACGCCGTCCACGTCGGAGGCGCCGTGGCGCGCCGCCGTTGCGCCAACGGCCGCCGATAGCACGCTGGCAGATTTGGCCGAGTTGCCCATTTCGCTGTCGTATCCCTCGTTGCGCGACAAATACGCCAAAAGCGATGGGACCGCGAGGAAATTGCAGCGCAATTCGTCCACGTTCGGCGGCGAAAGCCAACCGATCCCGGCGGATAGGGACCCGGACCTGCCGGGGCGACCGTACGCTCGACCGGCCCAGCTGCGGGCGAAAGCCAAGCCGAGTGAGTTGTGGCTACTACATTATTATTTTTATCTCTAATAACGCTAAAAATATTCGATTAAGACCAGACGCCGTCTCCGGCGGCGCGATGCAAAAACGGGGCGATTCGGCGCTTGCCGTTTGCCGCCGATAGCGCTCGAAGCGCCGCGTCGTCCTCCACTCACGGCGAAGACGAGATGAGCGCGTCGGCTCGCGAGCGAATGGAACGATTGCGCGCAAATTTTGAGGAGCGCGTTCACGCCGGCTGCCTCAAGAACCGGCCGGCGTGGGATCGCAGTCCGGCGCGCAGCGATGATGGCGCGAGCGCACGCGCCGACGAGCGTCTCGCGTCGCTGGGCGCCGGCGGTGGTCGCTTTGGTGGCTCGCAACTCAGCCTCACCGGGCTAGAGATGCGACGAACGCGCAGCGAGTTTGGCGCTACGTCACGTGACGCGTTACGCGGCGGAAGCGTCGCTAGACGACCCGTCGGCCAACGACGCATCGTCACTTTTGACGAGACGTCCATTGAGATTGGCGAACGATCGAGGTCGACGCTGGATGCGCCACGGCGGCGAGTTGTCCCAACTAAGCGCAGCAAAAATGCGCGCGCCTCAATCGCCGTCGACATGCCGAAGTTGGCGCGTCACAGCGCGGACGAACTCGCGAAACAAGAGGCGATTCGTGCCACAAACGCCTTTGAGGTAAGTGCCGAGCAAAAGCACGAATGGCTGACAAGACTTAAGGACGGCTTTGAGGCAAAGTCTTGGCTCGATTATGACTAATTTCCATAAGGATTTTGGCGGGCTTTTATAAATGGAAAATTGCCGAGAAATGGGTGATTTTCAGGGACGAGCAGCTTCTATTTAAATCTCGGATTAAGGATTTAATTCATTTCCTTTCGCATAATAATTTCCCCTCTAATTTATTTATTATAACGCCAACTGGAAAATGCAATTAAATATCTTCTTCACTTTTATGTTTTCCATTTGAATTTCACTTTTTCATTTCATTTTTTTTCTATTCTACTATAAACTTTTGTTCATTAAACCCATAGAAATATATTCGGTAATTTTTTCTTCAACTAGTTTGTTACTTGTTACAATTTTATTACCCTTTTTTGCGAATATTTTCTAGTCAAAAAAAATTGTTAGCCTTTTCTCTTCAGTCTTTCATCTGAATTTTATTTAGATTTTTAATTTTATTTAGATTTATTTGGATTTTTAAAAATTAATAGATAATAATAATATGGCTAACCAGTGAAAACAAAACAATTTAATTATCATACAAGCACTATTTAATGTACAAATAAATATTTTGTATTGATTTGCTATAACGCAAATTGCAATTTTAAAAGCAGAAAGTTTGATTTTACTCGAAAATTATTTATTTCGACCATTCGATTTTGAATTTAATTTTTCGCTTTTTTTGTTTCAATTTATTTTTATTTTTGCCATTCCGACCTAACAAAATTTCGACTCGGTTCGAAGCAATTCAGAATGGGGAGGGAAATTAATGTAGGCCTTCCTAAATTATTGAACTTTGTCGTTAAGCGCAAATATTTCTACAATGAACTTCGCAAGTTGGACAACCGCGGTAAGCTGATTTCTTTCTGGAATTTGTATAATAGCGACTCGAATATCACCTCTTTTTTGCCTTTTTTTTACTTTGCTTATTATTTTTTGTAAATTTTTAATATAGTTTAATATAGTTATGTTGTATTCGATTTTTTAAAATAAATAACTCGTTTATAAAAAATAACTTCTTTTTTCGGATTGTGGTTTGAATGTGGTTAGGTTAGCTTTTAGATGATACTAAAATTTTTGGGGAAATTTTGTAAAAAATCAGCAGAAAATTATTTAATAAATAATTTCGAAAAAATATTCCAAGTCGTGGGATAAGGGTGAAATAAGACTGAATTTTGCGAAAAAAATATTCAAAGTCGCGAAAATCAGTCTTATCCAACGACTTGTGATTATAATTGTCTTTGGCCATGCATAAGCCGCAGCTTGGCTTCGCCAAGCTGCGGCTTATGCATGGGGGCAGCTTAACGTAAAAATTCGATGGCGAGACAAATAGGGTAATAAATAAAAAGTTAAATATACAATAGCGGAGTGAAAAGTGAAAATCGAGGAAAAAGAAGAAAAAAATGAAATAAAGAATAGAAAAGAAAAGAAAAGAAAAGTGATTTGAAAAAGCCTAAAACTGCAGAAAAAATGAATTATGAAGAGAATAAAGAAAGATAAAGGGAAAGTGGACTTTGCAAAAACCTTTTTTTTCAATTTTTGGTCTAATAAATTTTTTTTTTTTCAATTTTTGGTCTAATAAATTATATGAAAAGTTTTTTTCAATACTTAAACTGTTTTTTTTTTGTATTTTCATGGACATGTTTTATTTTAATAACACGTTTTTGGGGTTCATTCACATTATTTTACGCATTTCACATTTCAAAAGCAAAAATAATTTTCAAGAAAGTGAAATATATTTGAATTTTTTACACTTCGCCAACCTTATGCATGGCTTATCATCCCGAACTTAGAGTATTTTTAAAAATTATTGTACAAGATGTCTGTAAAAATTTAGGAATATTTATCAATAAATGATATCGAAAACATTCAAACCGACTAATTTTTATAAATTAAATTATTCTTTTTATTCATTTAAGCGAAAATAATGAGAATTGAGAATTTTTTATTTGGATAATACGACAAACTCTAATGAAATTTTTCAATCGACGGGACATATATCTCTATAAAAAAGATCGGCGCAATCATCGTCAGGTGGAGATGAAGTACGAAACGGCACTTTTTCCACATCGTCTTTAGAATTTTCTTCCGTTTTTTTCTCGTTTTTACGTTCGTCAATTGGTACGTGGCGTTTTTCTATTTGTGCAAGTCTTCCACGTCCTGCTTTTGCACTATGCCGTGCATCTTCTGTATATCTTTCTGCGAAAATTTCGATAAATTTTGAGAATTTTGTCCATTCTCAAGACTAGCTGAGTTCTGGAACACTTCTGACTCGTTCTGTACATCTCGCCCATCGGCATACATGTTCTCTATATTAATCAAACTGTAACTGGCTATTGTATCATACTTCTCGTATTTCACCTCGCTTTTCGTATCATTATCGACGGGTGGTGCCACCGCGATTCCAATAAGGCACGCTAACACTATGCCGAATTCGCCTTGCATTATTATAATAATAACTTAGAAAACTTAGAAAATGGAAATTTTCACGTTCTTATAAAGTCTCTAATGTTCGTGCAAAAATGAACAAATTTTTGGAAAATCGAAAAATAAAGGTTCAAATATTGAAAATGTATTCTAAAAAGGATTTTTTAAATTTTTTACATTGAAAAAATGTACTTAAAATTTAAAATTTCTTTGTTTAAAATATAAATTTTCCTTTTTTAACTAGTTTAGAAAAATCATTATTTTACACATTTCACATTTCAAAAGCAAAAATAATTTTCAAGGAAATGAAATATATTTGAATTTTTTATACTTCGCCAAGCTGCGGCTTATGCATGGGGGCAGCTTAACGTAAAAATTCGATGGCGAGACAAATAGGGTAATAAATAAAAAGTTAAATATACAATAGCAGAGTGAAAAAAGTGAAAATCGAGGAAAAAGAAGAAAAAAATGAAATAAAGAATAGAAAAGAAAAGAAAAGCATAGTGATTTGAAAAAGCCTAAAACTGCAGAAAAAATGAATTATGAAGAGAATAAAGAAAGATAAAGGGAAAGTGGACTTTGCAAAAACCTTTTTTTTCAATTTTTGGTCTAATAAATTTTTTTTTTTTTCAATTTTTGGTCTAATAAATTATATGAAAAGTTTTTTTCAATACTTAAACTTTATAGTCATTTTCTGGCTATTTAATGGCACTTCATTTCATAACTAACTATAATCATGCAAATAACTCGATTAGGTCGGGAGATAAATCATTTAATAGATCACACAAGTTGAGCTAAATCAATAAATACCAAACTTTAGCATTAAAAAATTCAGAAAAAACATCTTTTATCACTTTCAAAAATTTTATTTACATTTTAATTTTTCTTGTGCAAAATTATTTTAGGTTAAAAATAGTTTCGAAACATTGTTTTTTGCCTTATTTCCGTTCATCTACACAATTTTCGCGTTGTTTTAAAAACAATTTTTGTGAATATTAAATTTGGGAAACAAATCGTAGATCACTACTTTTCAAAAACTATCCCCATGAAAAAGGTCCTATTTGTGGTTGTTGATTATCAGCGGTAAAAAAAAAATTGTTTCTAAAATATAAAGGTTCATTCACTATATAATATTGAACTAGGACTTCCCAGAAATTTTGCTAAAATTAATTGACGTATTTTTCCGATTTTTCGACCTCAAAAAGCACCTAAATTAGACCTGGACAATTGGCCAAAACAGACGATTGAACTTACATAGAAGTTTGTTGCCGATTAGCGCCACCAGCGGCATCCAATTGAACACATCCTGAAAGTGAGACCACAGCAAATGGTTCTCGTCCATCGGAAAGCGTTCGTCCATCTCCTGGTGAAAGCCGTAGACAAAATTGATGGACGTGCACTCGTGATTACCGCGAAGCAAATAAATGTAGTCGGGATATTTGAAAAAAAAAATGTTTGCTCTAATTGCCTTAAATTTGCGTAGATAGGAGCGAGTTGTTTGAGTTAAAATTGGCGAAAAATAGCATTCACATAATTAAATTCACCTAATTTTAAGTAGAAAGAGTAGGCTAATCACTTCGAGGCTGTTCGGCCCGCGATCCACGTAATCGCCGAGAAAAAGATATCGCTAAAAGTAGAAAGAAATTTACATATTCCACGCCAAATGGAAAAAAAAACTATGTGGATTAATCCTTAGCCTTTTATCAACTATTCATTTGCATTCAAAAAAAGAGCCCAACGATTCTGATCTATTTTAAATATGTTACTGGCTACGTTTACGTTTTAGTAAATTTTTATACAAAAATCCTATATGTAGAAAAAAAGTTATGAGGTAACTAGTGAAATTTGTAGTATTTTTTTTTTGAGAGGGGGCAAAGGAAGAGAGATGTTTGATCCCATAAAAAAACCGAGTCCATAAATTTTAATTTCCTTTAAATGTGTTACGTAGACCAATACTGATTAGCACAAAATCCCAAGCAAAAAATGTTACTTGGGCGGGCGGTCGACCGATTTCCTTAAAGATTCGCAGCAGGTCCGTGTATTGGCCGTGAAGATCGCCGCAAATGCAAATAGGCGCCTCGACTTACAATAATGCCGGCTCGGACTGAATTATTGTCCTTAAAAACAAATAAAAAATTGTCTAATTTATATTCCTTAAACATAAAATTAAAAACATTTTCACTTCACTTAACAAAAAATAAATAAAGTGAAGAAAAAGGACGAGAAAAAAAATCATTTGGAATTACGAAAAAGAGTCCAAAATGGTAGAAATTGTCAAAAACATTGCACATTCCATCGACAAATTTACAATCTAAATCTAAGCTATTTATTTATTTTAATGAATAAGGTACCAAAACCCCCCTCAAAAAATCGGACAAAAAATCCCGGCGTTAAAAAATCTCTGCGTAATGCGTACTTTCGTCTCAATTGGGGATGAAAGGGAGGAGGTGAGTTGCTAGGATGTGCTTTCAATTAGAATGTCAACTAAAATCAATTCATAAAGTTAAATACTCACATGACGCGTGCGAGCATCTCGTAGACGAAGGACTTGTCCGTGAGCACATTATTCACCCTTAACCGACCACCGGAAGTGTGCACAACGCAATCGAAGAGTCGGCGAATATGCGTGTCAACGTCGAAGGCCTCGGTGGCCTCCTCTATCTTTTCTGCATTGGAAAATTTTGTAAATACAAAAAATCTTGGAATTTTAATTAGAGAAAAATTTTGGGAAAAACTTTTTGCACATTTAGCCTTAGAACTCTCACTCATTGTCTAGATATATTAAATGGATTAACAATAACATAAAAACAAATATCGATATGTTTTAAAAGAATAAAGAATTATTAAAGAATAATTAAAGTAAGAAAATGCGTGCGAGATATAGAGACCTGCGGAATTTGAAACCATCTAACGACAAGTCCAGACGAGAATTGCAAGCGTAAGGGGACGGAATCGCTAAATACGAAACGGGAAATGTGAAGAAGTAGGTAATAATAATAATCTCATCGTGATACTATCAATTTTACAGGATACTCAAATTCAGTAAAGTCACAAAATTTATTAAATTAGGCTATTTGCTTTTATTCTATTCAAATTTTATAAACATTTGACGTTTGTTATATGCATTTATTATATGCCTAAAGCTTAAGACTACACGCGGTAAAAGAATGGTGACCAACTTTTTTTTTGATCTCACAACTCTCTAAATTTTCCGCCCTTCACCTTAAAAATTGTTACCGGAATTTGGAGATGGGGAGAAGAATCGGTAAGATCAATCTAACCCCAAAATAGGATTAACAAAAAAATTAAAACGAAATTAACAAAATACAAAAAACAGAAATTTCACATGCTAACTAATCTAGCTTTTAAATCAAAAACTTGAAAATCATTACTTGAGAAAAATTACTCTTTATTATATTTAAGAAAATACAAAAAACAAACAAACAAAATAAAATTGGAAGAGCTTTTAAACGACGTCGTTTATGGTAGTGCGACCTTTCGAGAATAATCTTTTTTTTGAAGTGAATTCAATTTTAAAATTCGGCGCATTTCATATTACACAACGCCAGAAGCAACGCTATTTTTTGATTTTTGAAATGTTTATTAACGGCCAGATTGATATCGTTCGTATCCAGGTGGGTATTTTGAATGTTTTTGACACATATTTTCCACCTTAAATTAGGGTGTATAAGCCGCAAGCATTCGAAAAATTTTGTTTTCTTCAAATTTTTGTTTATAATTTTTTCTCGTCTAAAGTTTTGCATATAAATAAAGCGATGATTTCAAAGTAAAAAAGCTTCATACAATTATTGTTGTAGATATAAAAAAAATTCAATAAATTCTTTCCTTTTTTCTCTCTCCGAAGAAAGAGAAAAAAGTACTGAAATTGATTGGAGAAAGATTGGGGACCCAAAAAATATCAATCAGCTATCCCAATCCAAACCCTCGTTTTATAAATTAAATTTAGAAGAAAAGCGAATCACTTTGATAGAAAGAATTGAGTAATTTTTGCATAATTTTAATAATTGAATGAATGCGTTTTGTATTTGTAATATGAAAAAATTAAATAAAAAAAGTAATAAAAACGTTCAGTCACTAGCTTAATTCTTATCGTTCGATGAAGGGGTGGAAACATCATTTTCTAAGCAGGTAATTTACCAGCTAATTTTTTCTTTTTTCAATGAAACTCAGCGTTACTTTTTTGTTATAGCAAATAAATTTTTGCATTTATCAAATCAATATGTCTTCAAAGATTTAAAGATTTCAAAATTCTGTCATCCGATATTAATAATTTGTTGATTGTTGTGAAAAATATCAATCAGCCGATTTCCTATCCCATTCCAAACGCTCGTTTTATAAATTAAATTTAGAAGAAAAGCGAATCATTTTGAGAGAGAATTGAGTAATTTTTGCATAATTTTAACTTTGAATGAATGCGTTTTGTATTTGGTTTTCACGAGAAAACTTTGAACAAATTTAATGAAAAAAGTAATAAAAACGTTCAGCCACTAGTCCAATTCTTATCGTTCTATAAAGGGGTAGAAACATCATTTTCTAAGCAGGTAATTTACCAGCTAATTTTTTCTTTTTTTAATGAAACAGCGTTACTTTTTTGTAAAACAAATAAATTTTTGCATTTATCAAATCAATATGTCTTCAAAAACTTAAAGATTTCAAAATTCTGTCATCCGATATTACTAATTTGTTGATTGCTACGGCTTTACTTATGTATAATATAACTCGATTCTAATAGAAAGTTTTAAATTCGATGTCAAAAAGTTTGTAAATTTTTTTATGTGATAGAAATATTTATATAAAAAATTAATTTTTCTATTTGTCGGGCTTGTTTCTATCTTTTTCTCACTTTTGTTATAAAAATGTTTACAACAAATATGAGAATTTTTTAAGTTAAAAAGCGCAGAAAGTTGTTTTGCCGCCAGCAGGGGTCGAACCTGCGACCTTGGGCTTATTAGACCCACGCTCTAACCGACTGAGCTATGGCGGCCGATGTGATAGGCCGACTTTTTTTTCTATAAATAATTCCATTTTTAACTAATTTTCTATACATATGTAAAATAAAGATAATTTTTGTTTTATATTTCCCAATTCGTTTGATAAACAAAATACACTGACAAAAAATGTTCTTTTATAGTAATATTTTTTTTTAAATTTACTTTTTTTTATCGAACAAATTGATCCAAAAAATTATCATTTAACCTTTAGAAAAATTGTCAAGAAAGAATCCTAGGTTGAAAAATAAAGCGTATAGTATAAAATAAAAAGTATGGGTAAATGGTAAAAAATAATTAAATAATTTTTTAAAAATTTAAAAAAAAGCTATTTGCCGCCAGCAGGGGTCGAACCTGCGACCTTGGGCTTATTAGACCCACGCTCTAACCAACTGAGCTATGGCGGCCGATGTGGTATCCCAGCCAAAAAACAATTTTTTTTTGTGTTAAATGGTAATTTTTTTTACAAATTATCTTCTATCACATCAAATTACTACCAAATTTAAGAAATAAAAAGCATAAAAAATGCACTTAATAATATTTAGAAAGAATAAAATAATGGAAAATACGCAATTATTTTACAATATTTTCATCGGAGCGTCACTTGTTTGTTTTGCGGTTTCGCAAGCGGGTAAATCCTTACAAATTTCTAATATAATAAGGAGGGAGTAATAGTACAAATTCAGGCTATGAATCGCCTTCAAATGCGGCCGATAAACAACTTGCCCTGGGTTATGGTAACGAGCCATCAACTCCTCAACTGGCACCTCAACAGGGCTACGATGGCACACCATCCCAATTAGTAAGCGAAAGTGTAGAGGATTATTTGGCACGGCAGCGAGCCCTCGGTACGCTCAATTATTGACTTACCAGTATAACGATAAGCCTAAAACTTAGGCTTATTCAGGCTCACGAAATTTGAAATTCCCCTTGCCAAGTTGTTACATTAACGCGGATGGTTTCATGTGCTGTTCTAAGGAGTTGGAAAAAGTGATGGATGACGCCTACAGAAAGATTTCCACCTCCCGCCCAAACTGGAAAAAGTGCAACATTCAACAAGTTTCGGTGCTCATTTACAATATAATTATAATAAAAATTCAAATTAAAAGTAAAAAAATAACTTCTTTATTATAATAGGGCAGAAGATAAACAAATTGGGCTCAAAACTCGATTGAACAACGTGTTATTAAAAATATTGGCCGCAAACATAATTTTTTTAAAAAATTTACTCAAATTTTGGAAAGTTTAACATAATGCCAAATTTAGGTGGCCGTTCAAAACGCCACCGAGGAACACTTTAACGTGCCCTTCGAGGTGGTGGTTGGCGCGGGTGATTACGCATCCAAAAATTACTTCAGCCAGAACCTCATCTGCAAAATCAAGCGCGAGTCCTCGTTGGTTTTTCAATGTTTTAAAAGAATCCCTGACCAAAAAAACTAATGTCCTTCTTATTTCATATTCCAATTAACTCAATCAAATGGAGCCAAATTTAAGAGAAAAAATTTTCAGGTACATTCTTGCGTTTGCCACACCACAAGAATAGGCTCGTAAGAACGTAAGGACCAAATGGTTAAAATGAATCAGATGACCTCGCAATTTCCATCGAGTCTATTTGTACAATATTAACATTTTTTAAATTAGAATTTTAAAATTTTCTATTTTACCAGAAATTAATTATACAATAATTTAAAATATTTATGTATAAATCAAAAAATTTTAAAAAAATGATAATTCTTAAACTGAAAACGCGAGTCCAAATATTGTGCCCACTTTTGTAAAACTGAAACAAAGGCGGGCACAAAATTTGGATCCTAACGGATCCGATACATCAGAATGAACTCATTGGCGCTAATTTAAATTTGGCTCAAAATACCCGGTCTTATACATATGAAATTAGGGTATTTTAAGGTTTTGAGATTATTCCATAAAAATTTATTTACAAAAAATTCGCTTTATGTACAATAATCAGAAACAATTAGATATCATAATACAATTAATGATGATTCTGTGAATTCTTGTGCTCATTCTATACGGTGGTCTCAGGCTGAGTGGCGAGACGATACCTTCGAAAGATGAGCATTACCGGAGGTGGCGCTATACGATCCTCCTCGCAGGGACAGCCACCATCATTACGCTCACTTATCGTATCTTCGCCGGCGTCGGTTGTCGAGGAGACAATAACTTGGGGCTGTTCCAAACTCGTCCCGCTTTCGATACTGTCCGTTGTGGTGTCCGTGTTTACCGTATCCGAGACGGCTAGCGCAAATTCGTTTTGCCTTATTGTATTCCCAACAGAATGTTTACATTTGGCGCATAAAATAGTCGGAAGTTCTCCGGACGCAAGCAGAGCATCCGGCATCAATTTTAGAGAGCTCATGTCCAATGTGGGACTTAAAATATCGACGTTTTCCGAATTTCGAAGGCGCGCTAAAAAATTTTTGACCATTGAAATAATTAAATTTTAAAAATCTTCCCTCGGTTACTATAATCCACAATCTTACAATTGCGTATAGGAAGTAATTTTTACGACGTAAAATTTTCATTTTATCAGAGTTCTAATCCTAAAATTTTAATTAAAAAAATATTAAGAACCATTTGGGAACCAAATCATACAGTAAGAAAAAATTTCAATTAACCAAATACGATTTAAAAAATTCACCCGCCACTCGGCCATTATTGCTTTGATGTGGCAAGTTGCACAAATGGGCAAAGCCATTGGGACGAATCATTTCAATAAGCCGCGCAAAATTTTCGTCCACAACACAATCACTGGTCCCGTTATAGGTCCCGTTACAGTAGTCACTGGCTCGATTACTGTAGTTCAGGCTCTCATAGTTAAGAGTTTCATTATTGTTGTACTTATTCGCGCAATCGAGAATTCCATTATCGTAACCATTTGTCGTGCTTTTCCCGTTACAATAGTCACTGTTGTTGTGATAACGATCCGTTCCTTCATCGATGTCGATGTTCGGCGTTGCGCAAAGTGTCAATTTGAGTCGACGACGAGATTTCGAAGTGAAAATTTCGCATTCTGGCACATTATCGTATACCGGTGAATCACATTTTTCATTGCCGAGTTCCGTTCGGCCAGCTCCGGCCTCATTCCTACGGGATCCCCGATGGTCCGTGATCCGACTGGTCGATGGTCCGTGATCGGGATGGTCCGTATCTTGATTGGTGGTCGGGTCAGCATAATAACAGTTGAAAAGTTCCTCGAGCTCCAGATCAGGCTCGATTCTTCGCCGCGACCAAACCTCGTCCGACGTAGATGGCTTGGAATCCGCGGCTACCGTATCGTAAATGTTGCAATCGTACCTGTAGGATACGGTATTTGATTGCACGACGCACGAAATACTGTTTGTCGAGTTTGAAGTCATCGCGAAATAACTACAGTATATATTTATGCCAGTTATTTTTCTTACAGTATATGTTTATCACTACAGTATACACCTATTAAATTCCATTAAAATACAATTTAGAGGATTTTAGAATAGTAAAAAAACATTTAAAAATTGTTTTTGGCAATTTGTTTGGCGTTGAGTTCCACTTTTTTACTTTTTCTTTTTTTTCTTTTGGCTTTTCAGCTTCATTTTCGTTATTATCCCACCACTTTTGAAAACCACTTTTCGGGTTAGTCAAAGCCAATGCCAAGTTAATGTCAAAAAAAAAACGAGGAAAAATTGGCCAATTTTGGCGCATTTTCTCTTCTTTTTCTTCAACGAACCTTTTCGAGATGAATAGAGAGAAAGAAAATAAGAAAAATTGAGAGAAAAAGAAATGGGATTCTCGCGGGATTTGCGCCAAACTATATTTTATCAGCCAATTTCACGCGCAATTTTTGCCGAGAAAGAAAAATGTGGAAAGAGAATGAGAAGAGAAAAAAGAATGAATAGAGAATGGGGAGTGAGAAAAAAAAAGGGAGAGAATAAAGGGAGAAAAGAAAGAGTGGAAAAAGAAAAGAAAATGGAGAGATAAGAGAGAGAGAGAAAAGTCCAAAGATAAGGTAAAAGAAGTTGTATTTTTCTGGTAAGAATTGACTAATAAAAATTAATGGAAAAAAATAAAAAATTGAAGGGAAAACCAATTAAATTGTAATTTATAAAATGAAAAATGAATTAATTTTGGGGTTGAGAAAGTTTTTTTTATTAAAACTAATTTCATTTAGCGATAAATTTTGGCGAAAAAAAGAGCCAAAGTTAATTCGAAAATTAATTTAATAAATTTAAAAATTAAAGAAATTAAGTCGGAAAATTCGTCACTTAAAAATTGGATTTATGAGAAATTTTTGATTTATTAATGAAAAAGCAAACGTTTTGAAAAAAAAACATGAGACCTTTGGCTTGAGAGTTGAAATTAAGATAGAGAAAAGGCAAGAAAAGTTAAGGAAAAAGATTTAGAGGCATAAAAATTATTGCAAGAAATAATAATTCAATTTATCCAAACAACAACAATAACAACAGGGAATAGCCATGAAAATGGAAAATAGCCATAAAAATGTAAAATAACAACAATAACTAAGAGCAGCCGCCAACAACAACAAAAAAAAACAACAACGGTGAAAAAAGCGAACGACGACAAACGCGATGGTAAGTTCGATGTGTAAGAACGAAGGCAAAACATATGGTAACAATGAAAACGCCGATCAAAAACAACAAAATAAAAAAATAAAATCAAAGCAAGTGAAAAATAAAAACAAGTGAGGGTGAACACAAGACAACAAGAGTGAAAAAATGTATTAAAACGGAAACAACAAAACTCTACTTATAGAATAAGTAGGAAGAAAAAAAAAATTTGGAATGTAAGATTGGCTAGAACAATTAAAAAGAATTAAAAAACGGTAGAAATGATGAAAAATTATGTGTGAGCATAAAATAATTATGTAAAAAAATGAATTTGGCCCAAAGTATAGTTTAAAAAGATTTAAATGATGCGAAAAAATTAAACAACTACGATATAGCAACTATATATTGAATTTCATTTTGTTATTGTTGTATCTTTGTAAGTGGTCGAGAATTTGTACAACAAACAATATTTATTTATTCCCAGTATGAAGAGTAATCTCCACAGGACAATTAATCTTCAAGCACACGGCTAGAAACCAAGAATATTTAGAGAACAAATTACTGAACATAATAGTTAAATACGATAGCATGCGTTTACACATATTTCGCTACAAGACAAATTATATTTGAATATTTTGTGAATAATATGACACCACAACAGTCATTACAGTAAAATACAATTTTTACGCAACAAAAATTAGCGTATGGTTGGGTTTCGAGCGTTTTTTGAATTAAAAGCTTTCTAGTTCAAGTTCAAACTCAAAATCTTCAAATTTGTCCCATTTTGTTCATAATTTTTAATAATGTTTGAAATTTTTTTTTTAAGTAAAGTAAAATGTTTTTGCAAAGGAAAACGCAAATTTTTGAGCTGAATTGCTTTTGTTTTAAAAATATTACATAAAAATGGTTTAAGTAAAAAATTATTTTTTTTGCGATTATTTTTTAAGTAAGCAAAAAAAAGCATAAAACAAATTACAAATTACAAATTAAACAGCGAAAATTCCTAAAAAGCGATCACTTCACAATTTTATCTCTTTTTTCTCTCTCTTTCTCTTTCCCTTTCTCTCTTTCTCTCTTTTTCTTTCTTTCTCTTTTTCTCTTCCTTTCTTTCTCTCTTCCCTTTCATTTTATTTCCATCCAAAAATATAACCGTTTAAAAAATTAATTATTTTGTTTCATTTCACATAAATTTATTACAAATTATTCACAATTTTATTTCAATTTTTTCCAAGAATTCTCATTTTTCGGTTTTTGTTTTTTTCTTCGGCTTAAAAAGAGAATATTTTTTGTTATTTTTTTTGTTCCGTAAAATTGTAACATAAAACCTGGATGGGAATTGAATTGATTTTGCAACGAAAATCTCCGTTTTAATAGTTTCATTATCAATTATTTCTCCCCCTGAAATTATTATAATTTGATTCATTTCTCGAATGATTATTAACATCCGAAACTATTTTTAAAGTCTCGTTTAAAGAAATTTCTTAAACATTTTTCCATGAGAATTCTGGTTCGAAAATTCAAAAATTAATCGTTTTAGGATCCAAAATGCTCGGCTAAATTTTATAAAGAAATGAACCATTCCAAAATGGATCAAATTCCGAAGATTTTTAGCCAATTTTTTCCCGAAGAGGAGCTGTGGCCTAGTGGTTTTACGATAGGTTTCACTTTGCGTTTGGGACGAATTTCGGTTTTGCCATCCGACCTTACCCGAGGTCTCACCATATTTGGAAGACAATAGGTACCACATTGAACAGTGTGGGTGATACGCTGACCAGGCCCAAGTAAGCCGTATCAGCAATACCGCATGCTTATACCAAGTAAACCAGCAGATATTTCGGTAACCGGAATGGCCCTCATCCAAATTCGCGATTATTTCCAAGATCATTTCCAACGGGGAAGGATTGATCCCGGGGCCTCACGTATCGCGTACATTTTTTCCCGGATTTTTCAATTCTTGCCAATTCTAAAAATCATTTTCGGTACACCTCTGAAATGGACCCTCCAAAGTCATTTGCTTTAAATAAAAATGGAAAAAAAACTTATTTAAAAACCCCTTTTTTATTCAATAATTTCTTAAACATTTTCCGATGAGTTTTTCTTATTTTTTGAGTAATTTTTTTTTGCAGAAAAAAAATTAATTGAAAATTATGGAAAAATTGTAAAGCGATTAGAATCAAATCAATGGGAAATCAAACGGAAGAAAGAAACCCGAAATAAAGAGGAAAGAAAAAAAGGCAGAGATAAGGATAAAGAAAAAAGTGGAAAAAACAAAAGAGAAACGAAAAGAAATAAAAAATGTCTGAGAGAGGAAGAAAGAGAGAGAGAGAAAGAGAGAGAGAGAAAGAAATGGAGAGAAAGTGAGAGAAAGAGATATAGAGAGAGAGAAAAAAAAGAGAAAAAGAAAGAAAGAGAGATGGAGAGAGAGAGAGAGGGAAAGAAAGAGAGAGGGAGAGAGGGAAAGAAAGAGAGAGGGAGAGAGAGAAAGAGAGAGGGAGAGAGAGAAAAAGAAGGAAAGAGAAAAAAAATTTATTGTCTTTTTTAGCTACCAAAATCAATCTTTCTCGCCATTTCTCTTTTCTTTTGAAAGAAAAAAAAATCAAAATTGAATTCCAAAAAAAGAGAAAGAAAAGGGTCTATTTTTACCGTAATCTAGTTGCTACCTTAATTCGCTGGCTACCCTAATCAAATATCTTTTTACAAAATGAAATTGCGATTAGAGAAAAAATGGGAATGAACTTTGTTCCAAACGCAAAGTGAAACCTATCACACAACCACTAGACCACTGCTGCCCTTTATTCCTCCCAAAACTAAAGTACTTTTTTTTAATTACCGTATTCCATTTAGGTTGAAGACTAAATCGACATGTACACGAATTTCCTCCATCGTAAATGATAGCATTATTCTTACAAGGATATACAAGATGATTGATATCAATTGATATCTTTAAGATATTTTTTTTATTTGAAAAAATATTACTTGCTAAAATTAACAAAGAAAAATAAAAAAAAACTTTCTCCATTCTTTTTTTGGCGTTGTGATTTTCGTGATTTGTTATCAAAAAGCAAATTTTTTAAACGGAAAACAGTCCAAAACATTTTCTATCGATTGATGGGACATTTTTTGGATCTAATGATCATCTATCACTTTATGCGTGATACTAAAAACAAAAATTTAATTGTAAAAACTGTTAGAATTTTATTGTTATAATAAACAATTTGATCAATACTGTCATTTAGATATGTATAAATGAAAAAATTTGAATTCAAATGAGCGCGAGACTTTTTGCCAAATTTTCCAATGAGAAACCATGTACCTCAGAAAAGAAAGAAGAGGCTTTTATACATCGCTACCGTATTATTAAAAATCATCGTTTTACCATAGCTCAATCGACGTGTGGAAGTGTTAAAGTTTATCGTATTTTCTTATTCTCAGCAATTTTGTATTCGTTATTGAATACGGTAGAATCGTGTATGCCACAGTACGAAAAAGAACTGCGGTATTTGAATTACTACATGGGCGTCGCGCCGGCGAACGAGGATGGCGCACTTGAAGTGAATGGTAGGAGAGTTTAGACCCAGGCCCCGGTCATTTCATGGGAATACAGCATTTGATTGGCCCGGACCGTTTGTGTCCAAAAATGTCGAGTCTCAATTCTCGGATTTTAGCCGCCGGGATGGACGCGTACATTGAGCGCGCCTCGCAGCTGAACTGCGACCTGCACGCGCCCTGTCTATGGGCGAATACGCGCTCCGACGGGCTTTTGGACACGTCGGACTTTTTTCTCTTCGATAAAGTCGACACAAAGCCGTTTCCGATACAAATCCGACCCGGAAACGCCAATCCGCAGCCGGGTAATGGACAATTTTGACATTTAATCTTATTAGAACTGAAAGTGAAAAAATCCGTCCACAAATTGGATGGAATGCAGGGCTGTGACTTGAACACAAAAATGGCTCTAAATTATGAACCATTTAATGAGCCAAAATAGTTCAAAATTTTTTTAATCGACTGGGAAGCAAAATTGAATCATAGTTTCTATACAATTCTTGATCAGCGTGATGAGAGCCTTCGAATAAGGTATAGCATGTCTAGATCGAAGAATTGGGTCATAACACTGTTTATAACTGAAGCAAACTTGCAGGTACGTTCTTTCTGCTGGCCGGCAACACGACCAGCGACCTGCAAAGTGCGGTTTTATTAAGCGCACCAGTGCTATGTCAAAATTCCGACGGTATTTTAACTTTTGAGTAATGAATTTTTCTCATTATTCTTTAATTCATTTTAATTTTTAATTCAACTTAAATTTTTAATTACCCTAATTTCGCGAGGATAAGCCAACGGGTATTTTGCGACAAATTTAAATTGGCGCCATCTAGTTCACTCTTTTATATTGTGTTCAAGCGGGTCCAAATTCAAGCTATCTTTTGTTTTGGTCTCGTAAAGGCGTAGACCACCTTGGATCCAATATAACAGAATGAACTTATTGGCGCCAATTTAAATTTGGCTCAAAATACCTGGATTTACCCACGCAAAATTAGGGTATTTTTCAATTAGGTATATTTTTTTCAACCTATAAAAACCTCACTTCAATGATTCCTCAATTTGGCGAATGCACTCGTTTAGATACTGGCTTTACAATATGGCACGCGTTGAAGTCCTTCTGCTGCGCGTCAACCGCGCTCACGGCCATCTGCAAGTCGTTTCACGCCCTCCGATCGATTGCCATTTCTTGAAAATGAGCGCGCTTTGTCGCGTCGAAATCCGACGCGGCGCGGAGCCGTTTCGTCTTGCAGTGCGCGCATTCGCACTTGGCGACGCAAATATTGGCGGATTTGCTATGGTAATATTCACTACATCGTATTCCTATGAAAATACAATAATTCAAATACGAGAATATCCAGGCTATGTAAATCTGATTCTAATGTATATAATTTTGTAATTTTGTAGACCAATTAAGCAGAACCAATAAATTTATAGATAAATAATATTCGATACGAGGCCGAGGTTTGCGGAGCGTATGGTAAATGTTTGGCTACAAAGTTTCAATAAAGATTTAAATCCAATTTCTTATTTCCAGAACATCCGAAATTCTTCAATGGGGTTGCGTTGAATCGCTGGCTGCGTCAGACGCGTCCCATTCGCACGGCCGCCGATTTGAATTGCGGCGTGGAGGAGAACGCGCCACGTGCCCAAGAGACCGGCGTGTCGTTGATGCGAGCCGAAAACTGCCTTTGGGCTGCGGCCGCGCCACCGACGGCCGCCGCCGCCAACGCGGCGAGTCGCGCGGCCGCACACGGCCAATGGTCAGTCGGCAACAGCACCTATCAATGGGACTCGGTGGTACGGGCCGAGTCGCGACCGTACGGCGAATTCCTCTACCAATACGTGGATCCGATGGCCGACTTGTCGCTGCTGCCGCAATTACGATCGGTGCTTGTGCCGTGTACGCGTTCGCCTTCGGCGCTCACCTTCAAGTAGTACCGTTTATTCCATTGGCAATTGGCAAAATGATCAATTACTCGAACGGTTTTTGGTAATTGATTATATTTGTTGGCATTTTACAGATATTGGCTGAGTCCCGGCACTCAGGCCCAATTGTGTACGGTAAGCGCGGAAAATGTAGAACTCAGCTGCGTATACCTTAACGATGTGGACATGCCCGGACCCGTACGCGTGGACATCGACGCGGCCGATCGACAGCCATTTAGGGTTTGAATAAAAGCCTTGTAATAGAAAATTAACAATTATGGTAATTTGTACACAGTAATCTTTTTCCAGTTTCTCTTCAGCGTCATTAAATTTTCGCCCGAAAAGGGCGGGCTAATCGCATTGGACGAAATCGAATATAAGGGACAATTGTGCTACGAAGGAACGGACGCCGCCGAAAACAACGAAATCGAGGAACTCACGCCGAAAGCGGATGGATCTGAAGAGACTTTTCTCTCGACGCACGAATTGGGCACCGTGGCCGACGACGAGGCGCAAATAGGTGACAATAAACTCCTCGCGCAGAATACCGTATACAGCCGTTCTCGGCAATATGGTAGCCGCACCAATCGACGAAAACAGAGCATTTTGCAGGCGCTGTTTCGTACGCAGGCAAGATCCCTCTCTCCCCATTATCTTATATGTGCTCTGTATATATACTCTGTACACAGAATTTATATAGCATTTGATTGGCAATCAATACAGATTGGGAATCAATACAGATTGAGAATAAATACAGAGCTCTGCATTGACTCCACTTCATTCAAATGGCTCCGGAGCCTGACTCTAAATGACCCTTTTTTAGCCTCTCCGTTCACAAATTACAAACGAAATCGAATTGGAAAGCCAGTTTCCGGCTTATTCGCCCACATTGGACTGCGACTTTGACGTGGACATGTGCTCGCATTGGACGCAAAACTTGGCCGGCGACGACGATGTCAAGTCGTCAAACAACGACGAACGTTTCATAACGAGTGTACTCAACGATAGAGTTGGCGAACGCGACACAAAAGCCGGCGCGCAACGCCTTTTCGAATACGCCACAATTCCGGCCAAAACGCCGTTTCCACATCTGGCCGAGGAATTTCAGAGTAAAGATCTCCTCAATGTCGCAATCAGTGTTGTGACTTGGCTCCGGGCTGATTGCGGAGCCGTGAGTTGCCAGTGACTCTTTTGGCTTTTTTAAAAAATGTCTGAGCCACAACAAGCCAGTTGACTCCATTAAGACATAAATGGCTTCAGATGACAGATGATTCCGATAGATGACTGCGATCACTTGGCTCCGCAGAGGAGTCATATGGCTCCAAATGACTCGGAGCCATTTATAGAGCCAAGTCACAACATTGGTCGCAATCCTTTAAATGACGATTCACCAACCACTGTCTGCATTCTCTTCATTTCCCATGATATTTTAATCACCAAAATTTTACTCTTTTTTAAAAATTTTACTCTTTTTTTAAGGAAATGCGGCAATTGTGATTTTCGGCGACATTATTTCGCCACAAGTTAGAAGCGAAGACGTGACGGAATTTGCGCTTTTCACTTCGCAGTTGATCAGCTGCGCACAGGGCGGACGACTCATCGTCACCTACTACACCAGCGGCGAAGCGTCGCTCAGTGTTTGCGCGAACGAACATTGCGTTGCACAGCGACGCACGCACGGCAATCTTTCCGTGACAGTCAGCGCGCGCCAACCCTTTCGGCTTCGAATTTTTGCGCTTAGTGCGCCGAAAAATTCGCGCGATGAACGACGTTTTGCGCCCACACAATCGGCGCGTCGATTCGCGCAAACTCGCGCCACAATGGAACGCTATCGTAGCGCGATGGCCAGCGATCGGCGCAGGCGACCATTTCGCTATCGTTACGCGGGCTCGAATCACGGTACGGTGGATAGCGTCGAGGAACGTCGCGTCACGGCCGCTAAATTTCCGGCTTTCGTATTGGTGAAACAAATACGCGCCGAAGGCGCGTTTTGTCGTCTTGAAACCGCGGACGAGTTGGCATGCAAGGCATTGAGTTGTGATTTTAAAAGTAATTTTAAGAAATAAGCATATTTTTGAATTTTATTGGACCTAGAACTTAGTGAAAAAAATTTAGCTGGATCACTTTGCGGATACAAAAATATTCAACTAAACAATGCCGATACGGAATTTCATCAACTCATTGGAAAAGGTATTTTTAAAAAATTGAAGAAAAAATCATCCTAAAAAAATATTATTTAAGGAGCATTTGCGCTTTTGTCCGCGTCGACAGGACGGCGCGCGGTTTTACAATCGCCACGCTTCCGGCTATCCGCTCAGGCGGACTTGCGCTTTGAAGCGGCACTTACAACTTTCGGATCGCGCCTTTACATTTGTCCTGGCGATTTCGCGGCGAGTACGCCGCGGGAAGCTGAAGCGCAAGGCGGCGACGCACTCGACAGAGCGCTCGACGCATCGTCTTGTCAGCTTTTGATGGGACCGCGATTGAACGGCGCAAGTGCTGGTCGCTTAGAGCGCATACGCGTTTCGCTCGACGCCAGTGTGCGCCGCTTCGCTTTTGTCGCGATTCATGAGGCCTATGATGCATTCGGCGATGCGCGCTTCCTCATTCGCAACGTCGCATTGCTCGCAGAAAACGAGGAATTAACGATTTGTTAGTAGAATAAAGCAAGTGTAAATGAATTACGACCATTGGCGTGGTATGAAATAATAAAAATGATTATAAAAAACATTTTTAAAAAATAACTAAAACTGAAAAAAAACGAGAAGTCAATCATTACAGAGGAGTGTGTGACTTGGCTCTGTAGGGCTCCGAATTGGTTTTCTCGCTTATATAACCGGAATTGCATTCGCGAAAACTCGGCGATGGGTTTCGCCCGACGAGCAGAGAAACGAGACAGTCAATGCTATTTCTTTAACCTTCATTTTATTTTTGAGGTAGAATGTAGTATGTATATCTCCTTATGTTTCGTACTTTAATAGTTTTCTATGTGCGTGAGATGAAACGGGAAAAATAGAGCCGAATCAAATTTTTTTCTATAAGGCGAGGCTTTTCGAGGCTTTTTTGAATCCGGCGTTAACCTTAATTCTGTTATAATTAATCGGATCGTTACAAAATTTTGCCTTTTTATTTTAAGTAATATGTAAGTTGGAGAATATGTAAGTTAAAAATAAAGCTCCAGCACCCAATTGCAATTGTAACAGAATGAAGGCAAATACTAAATTCAAAAATCTCAAACGGCTTCGCCTTATACACGATAAATTAGGGTAATTTTATCCGATGATTTCGCTATTATGTACTTTCAATTTTTGCTCAATTAGCTTATTATAAAAATGAATATGAACCAAAGAAAAGTTTTTAGAATTGAATTTTTTTTTTAATTTTTTATTTCAAAAATTTTTACAAGTTTTAGCAATATTTGATAAAATTTCGTATTAACAAAATTGTCAAAATACTTTTTACTAAAAATGCCTTTGATAAAACTTTCATTTGGCTTTTTTCATTCAAACATTATTATGGCTGAGTGGCAAGGATCTGTCCCAATCCACGTCCAGCTTCCTGTTTTTGGACTCCGCCGCCTTCGGTGATTGGCTTCGGCTGACAGGAAGGGCCATCGACGGATCTACAACCGTACTCTAAATAATGCATCGTACCAGCTGATCGGAAGCATCGGTATACGCTATTATTCTCAACCACATCTTCGCCAATTTCCATTGAGCGATTTTTGTCAGAGACGCAACCTTAAAATAATTTTGTGAATTTAAATTTTTTTAGATTTAATCAATTTTTCAATATGTGCAGTGAGAAAAAAGTTGTTGATTAATGAGGGTATTTGGGCTTGGAATGTGATTTATAAGCCCAAAAATTGAAATTCCATCTCACCAATGGGATCGACGGTGCCTTTAACGCACTTGTACTTGATGCGTGTATCCTCAAAGGTTTCGCCGTTGGTGTACATTTTCCCGGAGCGTACACAATCGCCATTGGACGGGCGCAATGGTGGCGCGTGCAGCTTGCAGCGCGCGCGTCCACTGCCGTTTTCGTGTGCCGTCGACACGATTCCATTATTCTCGTCCATGGAAAAGCATCCTGATAAATGAGCAATTAAAAATTATTAAAAGAAAAATTTGCCAACTTATTCTTTGAATTCGCTCTCTTAATAGAGATCTATAAGCTTTTTACGAATTTTCTGGCATTTATGGCCGAGATTCAGAATAAAATAGTGTTAAATTCAAATTCAATTTTTGGCTCAATTTGTCAACCTTCAACTTTGTAGCCATCCTGTTCACATTTCATCTGTAGAAAGCCGAGATTAACCACCTCGCCGATTTTGTATTCCTGGTCTTTGTATTTACAAGAGAATTCTAAAATCGACAAGTTCTTTTTGCTATTAAATTGTAAAGATTCAGTTTAATGCACCTTGTGTATATGATACGGTGTTGTTGGGATTTTTTGTGCATTTGTGCCAGAATTTGTCGACATTAAGGGTTCCGCCGACGGGAATTTCTGCGAAATTCGTCCGCGCCGAGCCGATACACGCTGGAATTTGAAAGTCAATTGAGGGTTTCGAGAACACTTTGATTCTATTTTAGTAAGTACTCAATGGAACTGAATGTATGAAATTGTTCTAATGTAGTCCTTACCATAGACTTGTTCGACACCGTCGACGCAAATGTATTTAAATTTGCGTTCTGTGCGCTGGTAGACCTCACCGTTGGCATGTTTATTCGCCTGCACGTCATAGCATCCATCGGTCACGTGGGGATTGGCTGGAAAAATATGGAATATTTTTTGAATTTTAATTGGGTTGGCTTGAGATTTTGGACTATTAATATAGAAAGGGTCGGTACAGAGATCTCAAATTTAAATGGCGCAATCAATCATTTTTTAGTCCTTTACCGTTTGCAGGCACGGATATCGTTTCCCATCGCTCGATGGCTGTTTTTGCGTCTATCTTAAGGAGATACATTAGCGTAAAACACGCACTTATTAGCGTAGCGCTCAATTTTGAAACCATTTTTGAGAAAAATAGAATAAAATGAAATAAAAATTTTCAATTTTTAAAAAATATTTATTAACTGAAAGGGAAAATATCAACTTTGTACATTAATTGAGAATTTTTTTTGGTATAATTGATATTTTTTGATGAATGAATTGTAACAATATTGGCTAAACGAGAGGAACGTGATATAAAAAAACATTTTTTTAAACAATTAGGCAAAGTTCAAAAATCAATTAAAAAAGAAAATGATATCATTTTCTAAAAATAATGTCATTTAATTAGACCTCTAAATTGCAAATCATTTTCTGAACTATGAAAAAATTATTTTGTATTTCGTTATTTTTTTGTAAGTTTGCCGTCCGTCAACTCAGCGAATCGAGAACTCAATTGATTTGAAAGCGGAAAACCATATTTTAGTGTACCCGAACCTTCGGCTGTGGGGAATCAACAGGACATTCCGCACATGACGTGGTCGGGAAATCGGGGATTGAAATTGCGCAAAAGAAAAAACTGCACAAACCAAATCCAATCGGCTAGGAAAACATTGCGCGATGCTTGTGCAAATCGAGGAAAATATTTAACCTTTTGAGTTTTAATAATTTTCAATGAAATGTGAAAAAAGAATGGAAAAAAATTTATTTCATCTGTGCAACAGGAAATTTGAGATTTCGGAAATCGGAATTCCGATAAAGTTAAATCGGAAATCGCTACGAAAAAATCGCCGGAAATCGGAACAAATAATAAGATTATTTTTTAAAATTTTTCAAGTGAAAATTGAGACGATTGATGAAAGAATAGCTGAAAAATTTTATTCTTTATTAATTTTTCTATCAAATAATATAAATTTTATCAGGATTTATAAAAAAAAATTATAGTCCAGATAAAAGAGCCAACTTTTTTATTTTTGGTTATATTTATTTGACTACGAAATATCATTGACTATCTGCTTATCTTGGCCATTGGCGAAAGCCATAACAATTTTTTCACATTGCATCCGTCGTCTATATAAGCGATAATTTTTCCCCTCCTCCCCATCATTATCATCGTCGGTGCGTTCTCAAGCTGTTGACTTTGGCTCTGGTTGCTGCTCAAAAAAGATTTTTCTTATATATTTCAGCTTTGGAGGCTTATTTCGTTATTATTTTGAATGAATTTCCTAATTCTGCTCCAATTATTTTATTCTCCATTAAATTCTCTACTAAATGGTATAACATCATTGGATGGCTGAAAAATTCAGCGACTTTTTTCAATTTCATTAGTCCGTAAACAAGTCAATTTCTAATGTATTGTAAAAAATTGTCCTTTTTTATATATAGCTAAAAAAATTTTCAATCAATTTTAGAAAATTTTTTAGAATATTATAGTTTTAGCATTAAAAAAAATTGGCGATATTCAGCCACCCTGTAGTTCCGAAATTTCCAAAATTTTGGCTATTTTTCGGAAATTGGTAGGGAAAAATTCCGCTATATTCCTAATGGACAAACAACATTATGGTCGCATTGTGATTTTGTGAATTATTTTAATTTATTTCATTGACATTGGCATTCTAATAGTTTCTGAATAAACCTACATACAAAAAAAAATTGGTTTGAGTCCACTAAAAATGATAGTTCTGGCTAGTACACAACTGGCTAGTATTTTTTAGTCACTTGAACCTGTTATTTATAAAATATTTATTTATATTCCATTCTATTTTTTGTTCCAGCTCAATGCCGCTTTTACAATACTCCGCTCGAATAGCGCTGAAATGTGCGTCAAAGCCGTCGTTAGTCTCCATGCTTATAACATCATCGGGATCCTCTCCTTCCTCAATAGGTAAGTATTCGAGACAACGAGTTTACTAAGCTCCTTCATTCGTTTATATTAAGGAATTTTTAATAATTACAATTTTATTTCTTTTTAAACAAGTTTTTTAAAAAAACATTTTAGAATCAAATGTGCCAAGCGTGGCGCAGTCGCGAACTTTTTCCATCGCTTCCGCGCTATACAGCGCCGATTTGAAGAGGGAGACTGATGGGAAAACACCTGCCACCGCCACGGAAGGAAGGCTGAGGCGGCCACCCGAGCGCAGCTATTTGGAAGAGGTACTATTAAACTCTGCCGATAACAACGGTGAACCGAAAACGACGGCTCAAAAAGGTTTTGCGAAAAATGTATTATTAATATTATGCTGGAGCTGAAAATATAGCCTTCCCTATTTAAATCAATATTTAGTTTCATTCAATGCATTTTTGCATTGAATTTTTCCAAATTTACCCATTTTATAGTGAAAAAAGGGGCCACGAACACGTTCTTCTACGCGGTTTTCGCCGTGTCGATTGTTGCCGTCTCCACGTTGGCTTATTTTCTCTTCGATTCTCTTTGGGCGTTCGACTCACCGCAGCGCGTTTACTCTAACGCGCTCAAGCTGATTCGAAATGACGAAAGGTTTGACAATTTTCAGTTTTATGGTTAAAATTTAGCAGCAAAAATTTTCCATTTTTCAACCATTTATATCCCCGTTTTTTTTCAGATGTCTGGACTTATTTGGCTCGACGATTGCGGCCCACGGCGAGAACTCGGGCCGCGGACGTCGCCGGCATATCGCCAACAAGCGCTACGTGACGCGCGACGGCGAAGAGCGCGTTCGTGTTGTCTTTCACATTAAGGTTCGAAAAAATTTTCCCAACGTGACGGGCCGAAACATTTCCCATGGCATCTCTTTAATTCCTTGTCTTTTAAGGGCGATCAGCGAAAAGGTCGCGCCACCGTCGAGATCGCGAAGCGCGACGGCGTCTGGGACTATCGCTTCCTGATGGTGGAGTCCGACGGACTGGTACCCGACACGATCGTTCTACTCGACAATCGTCGAGAGCGCTCGAGGAGCGGCCATTGAAAAAGATTCTTTGCTCATCATTTTTTCCCATTCTCAATCATTTCCCCTTTGTTTGTTGTGTTTTTATGTGTGATTTTTGTTGTTTAAAATATTTGCTCAATTTCATTTTTTTTTGGCTTTCTTTTTATTGTTATCATATATACCAGATATTTATTATTGCAATTGATTTAAAGCTTTTAGTGGAGCTTTTAAATTAGAATTTTATTAATTTCGTCTTTTGAATTGTGCTTTAACCGATGCAAATATTTAGATTATTTTTATTGATTGGAGAGAAAACTGAATTAAGGACTAAAATTAAATAGCTCTAAAAGCTTTAAAAAATGATCAAAAAACTGGAGTCGAATTTATTAGGCCAAATGAGCGAGTCCTTTATGCCGAAATGGCTTTCCGGGCTCCGCTGGACCAATTGGATCCACTAGGGTGCCAGATAATTTTCAAACACAAGTGCCCAATACGCGTAAATTAATTCAATTTTCAACGCGTTTTTTGTGGCTTTAATACGTTCCCGATATCTTTAACCGCGTATTCATTGGATGGAAATAAACAATTTTGCTGAACGTTTTGCAATTTTGAAAAAGTTTTGAACTTTCTCCGCCTACTTTATTGTCCCTTTTTTGTGTTTTCACACATTTTATACAACATTATACGTTGGGCTGATTTATGTTTAATTTCGAGTTGAACGCCGTGAATTCTCGACTCACTAATTTTTAAATCGTGTTTTTAAGTAACTTTGAAAAAAAAGGATTATCATTGCAAAGTCGCTAGAAAAATTCCAAAAAATAAAAATTAACTTTTACAATTGTAACTTTTTTTCCCGAACTTACTTTTTGGAAGTTGGAAAAAAAGTATTCGATAGAGAATTAAATTCGAATTCGAAAAAATACGAAAAGGCCGCGGGAGTTTGAGGAAAATACATTCATCACATAAGCATTTTTTTTGGGGGGGGGATAAAGTGCTCGTACGCAATGTGCTAACATTTTACGTGTGAAAATTTGAGAAGTTGGAGATTTCACACAATGTTTTCGCTACGACGCGTAATGTCTTTTGCTGGGAATACGCACGACGCGTCCCTCTTGCGTGTGATCGTTTTTTCT
>JANLNO010000007.1:2575000-2582500 GCA_024678965.1 Bradynema listronoti | reverse complement strand
TCGATAGAGCAGCGCTCCGGTTAAGCGTTGGTCGCAGGTTCAAGTCCCGCCGCGGGACTCGCCTTTTTCACATACACAACACACTATTAAAGACGTCAATTTTAATTGTTTAGTTTTCAATTTCTTTTTTGCGACTATTTTTAATTAATAGATTTAATGTTACTTATGGTCATGGACAAAAGTCTAAAAAAAATTAGATCAAAAATCAATTGTTAACTTAAAGTAAACATGATTATAATTTTTTAAAAATTTATAAATGTGAAACTATTTTTAAGAATAAAATTATTATTGAATATAATAATTGAAAAAAACTTCGCCAACATATTGGAATTACGTTTTCATTTCATACGAACAGACTATCAAGCCAAATACAAGCAATATTTTGCAGATACTAAAGAACGAAAAATAGCACCTTGTGCAACTTTACAAAATACTCGTTATAGAATACACAACTTTGCCAATTTATCTGCGCCTTATACATAGGAGCGTCTTATACGCCAAAACTTGTGGCACATTACTTTTACAAATACCAAATATTTCAGACCCATTCGACGGTTTTCGGATGCTGTACAGTCGAATTCGAAACGTCGCTTTGTCGGACAAATTGTCACAGTGTACATTGGTGACTCGCCCACGAGTGAAGATGGAAACGATAACGAGCATGGGCGAATTTCATGGAGCAGCAAGGGCGAATTCCCCGCCAACAATTTCAATAGCAATGATAAGAATGCTAGAAAGGAAAAGGAGAACAATAAATATTTTGACGAGAGGATTCAGCAATCGAAACAAATGCAACGCATGGAGAAAAAAGCACCTAAAAAATTAGCCATACGTCGGCATTCCTATCAATCACCTGGCTGCCGACCATTAAGGAGGCCCACCACGGACCAGGAGCCGTCCTACGGAACGCATCTTAAACCGAATGGCGTAGATTTTAATTTTTTTTATAAAATATATGAATAAAATTCTTATTTCTAGCCAGCCTAATATGTATTTGATGCAAATTAAATACATAATTCCAATATTTCAGGCAAATATTTTTAACTCGAATTCCAATTTTTGACCCTTTTTTTTTATCTTTACAATGTGCATATTTGAAAAATTGGAATTTTTTTAAAGTTATGAAAATATTTTTTTCTCATTTAAGCGAAGTAAAACGATGAGACGTCTGTCCGACATTATTAGTGATTGGGAGAGGCCGAGTCGAGCCTCCTTGGGACAAATGTACAGTTTTGCTCGCCGTGAGTCCGTGTATATTGCGCGAAAAAAATTGGCCGGCTTTAAGGACTGGGCGCTGGAAATAATGGCACGGCTCAAATCAAAGCAAGGAATGGCCATTCGCCGTGAGACCCGAGCGACGAAACTTGTCGCTACCGTAATGGGTAATTATTTAAATTTTTAAAATTTTTTTTCGTTAGCGAATTTTATTCAGTTTAATCCACCAATTATTATTTTCGATTTATTTACTTTGTGCGCCCGATTGTATTTTTGTTATAACTTTTTTTACTTTTTAACAAAATTGAAAAAAAAATTTTGCATTTGATTCACAGTTCCTTGAGAATTTTTTAACACCAATCTTGTCGATATTGATTCCGATTTAGAAATTTTATATTTATTTGAGCTTTTTTGATACTATTTTTATGAGTGCAAAAAGGGTAAAATTGACTCAATTTTTCAAATACAGCCAAACCTCGATATATCGACACCCTTCGGGATCGGGCCTTCGGTGCCGTTATACCGAGGGTGACGTTTAAGCGATGGTTTAATAAGCAAAGTATATTAACTAACTCAAAGTCCGAGTAAGAGGCTGTTATGTCTCTGAATGACGTTTAACAAAGAAAAAGGTTTACAATATAATTTATTTTTTTAACTAACACCGAATATCACTTAGCTTTTTCTTGAGAAAAACAACAATGATCAAATATCAAAAAAAAAAAAAAATTTAAAGAGAAAATGAAATGCGAAAATCCGCGGAATTGTTCTAAATTTGAATAAAAAGAAAAATTTTTATCGCCTTGGACTGATTTCCGTTTCGCTCCAAATATCGCCGGACAATGATCGCCGATCGCTGCGCCTCTTCGAACGAAATCCTATCTTAATAGGGTGCCACGAACCGGGAAAAAGAAGGTGGAAAATTTAGCAACGCTAACGCAAAAATAATTTTAACGATAACAATTGAGCAGAATGCCAAGAAAAGAAGCGCGAAACGATAAAAAAAAATTTGAATTTAAAAAGAAATTTTTAATTATTTTTCAAAGTTCACGATACAAAAATTTGAATTTAAAAAGGATTTTTTAATTTTTCGTAAACGGTGACGTTAAAGCGAGGGTTCATATAATTGAAGATGACGTTATGGCGCATAGTAAAATCATCGGGACCAAGTCCGAGTAAGAGGCTGTTATGTCTCTGAATGACGTTCAACAAAGAAAAAGGTTTACAATATACACTTTATTTTTTTAACTAATACCGAATATCACTGTTATGTCTCTGAAAGGTTTACAATATAATTTATTTTTTTAACTAACACCGAATATCACTGTTATGTCTCTGAAAGGTTTACAATATACACCTTATTTTTTGAAGTGTCGTTAAATTCGGTTTAACTGTATAAAATTTGTAAATCTGAACCAATATGGACAAGTTGATGTCAAACAACAAAATGGCAAAGCCTTGGGAATTGAATGGAAAAAATTTTTTATAACTTGGTTAAAAAGTGAAAAAAGTTATAAAAACAAATCGGGCGCCCGAAATGAAACATCCTGTATTTATTTTACATATATTGCACATTTACGTAATAAAACACAATTAAGTCCTAAAATTTTAGAAAAATAATCGAAAAACTTAGATGAAAAATGAAATTTTTAGGCGTTTTCCTTATTTGTTGGCTTCCATTTTTCACATTGAACATGATCAAAGTTTATCGCCTAATAAACAACAATTGGCCCACATATTTGGAGTCACTGTTTCATTGGACAAGTGCATTAGGATACCTCAACTCATCGCTCAATTTTTTCATCTACTCAGCCATAAATAAAGTCATCATTTTGTCCGATTAAAAATTAAATCGTCATTTTATTATATTTTGTTACTATTATGTAATTCTACTATTAGTTTAGAAATTTCGCTCAAGTTTTCGTCGGATAATCGGGTGGAGTAGTCGGCGAAAGCGCAAGTCGTGGATGCTTCCGCCGAGGGGTCAAAATCAGGAGTTTGCGGAGAAATGCCATCGATGTCATCATCATCACGCGCATCGACGGAAAAGGGGTCAACGAATAAAAAAAGTTGAAAAAACAGCACGACAACCGCCGGTAAAGAATGAGCACGGGCCTCGGCTTACGGTGGACGCCGCCACGGAGGATGGACCCATTAAAGCGAAAATTTCACCGGATGAGAATGCGTGCGAATTTTCTATCAAAAAAAGTAGAGATTTTTGTGGAGATGTGCCTGCGAGCGGTCTGCTATCAAACATTGCAGACGACGAATTGTGCGGATGCGTAAATCCCACTCGTTCCACGCGCTCTTCCAAGTCGGGCCGCTCGGGACGATCGCCACGTTCGAACTCATCGAACCCGCTAATGTATGATGAAAAAAATTCGACGCTTAAAATTTTTAATAATTATGATTATTAAATTGTAAAATTCTGCAGCATAAATTTTGTAGCATATGGATTTTTTTCATTTTTTTTTTTTTTGGATTTTTAGAGCAAATTGCTCAAAGCGTGCATGAAACTGTTGTGACAGAGTGAAATGGTTAATTATTTATACCATTTTATTCACTATCTTATGTACAGTTTTGTGTATCACTGTATAGCTGTATTCTAGTATGTAGATCATCGTTAATATCATAATTGTATTGTAGTATTACGTAAGTACGTTGTAGTGGCTTATTAGGAGGCGAATAAAGTTCTTTTGTTTATATTGCAAACTTGTACTGAGGTGTGTAGTCTATCACTCAGTTACTCAAAGGTTTTCTTTGTTATTCCAATAGCGCGGACATAACAGAAACAATAAGATAAACCAATTACCCTAAGTTCGGGTAAATAAGACGCAAAATAACAGAATGAAGGCCAAGTCAATATTCAAAAATTCTTCGAACGGCCGCGTCTTATTTACTCGAATTTAGGGTAATAGCTTAAATAAACGACAAGGAAATTTACTTTCGGATAACAATATAATGTTTTGAGCAATTTGTTTCGGAGATTCAAAAACAAAAACGTAAATGTTTGCTCTATTTATGGCGAAATTGAATAATTCATTAAACTAAAGCCGTCAGTTATTGCATGTAAAATTTTAAAATAAATTCTAATTATTCTAAATAATTCCATATTTCAGACTTTTGACACACCGGTTTTCTGTCCGAAAACCGGAAATTATTATTGATGAGGTTTCAGCGGCATCCGATGATGAAAATCTTTCAATTACAGCAGGAGGGAGAACAACGTATAGGTAATTAATTTTTAAATATCTAAAATTTAATTTTACATTCTATTTTAGTAGTTATCCCAATCGAACATATACAAAGCTATTTCTAGGCATTCATCTGACGATTGCATTTGTCGGTCATCCTCCGCGATAATGGACGGTGGAGAAAGCTATCCCAGCAGTCGGTACCACGAAGGCCGTAGAGACTCGAACATGAGCAATAGCTCGGCGTCTCTGCAAATCCACGACATGCACAAAATTGCCGAGCAGAGTAGTCATGAGGCCGAAATTTTTGTTTGAAAAACCTTGAAAAAATTGCATAAAAGTTTTAAAATTAAGTTTAAATTTTTATCATTAACAACGCACTCAATAAAGTTACGGATTTATATTATATTATATTATATTATATTATATTATATTATATTTATATTATATTATATTTATATTATATTATATTATATTATATTATATTATATTATATTATATTATATTATATTATATTATATTATATTATATTATATTATATTATATTATATTATATTATATTATATTATATTATATTATATTATATTATATTATATTATATTATATTATATTATATTATATTATATTATATTATATTATATTATATTATATTATATTATATTATATTATATTATATTATATTATATTATATTATATTATATTATATTATATTATATTATATTATATTATATTATATTATATTATATTATATTATATTATATTATATTATATTATATTATATTATATTATATTATATTATATTATATTATATTATATTATATTATATTATATTATATTATATTATATTATATTATATTATATTATATTATATTATATTATATTATATTATATTATATTATATTATATTATATTATATTATATTATATTATATTATATTATATTATATTATATTATATTATATTATATTATATTATATTATATTATATTATATTATATTATATTATATTATATTATATTATATTATATTATATTATATTATATTATATTATATTATATTATATTATATTATATTATATTATATTATATTATATTATATTATATTATATTATATTATATTATATTATATTATATTATATTATATTATATTATATTATATTATATTATATTATATTATATTATATTATATTATATTATATTATATTATATTATATTATATTATATTATATTATATTATATTATATTATATTATATTATATTATATTATATTATATTATATTATATTAGGTCTAAAAGTTAATTTCCGCGTTTTTTGTTGTTGTTGAATTTTGCCAAAATAAAATTATTTTTATTTAACGAATTTTATGTTATAATGTTCTCTGTATTATCAGCTTTCTATCAGTATATGACTTTCACTATATAACATTATAAACACGTATTATTTTTAATTTAAAGATGTCAACTTTTGTGCCGGAAAAGCGTCATTTGCGGGAAACTCTTCTTTTCCTTTTTCATCTCAAGAAGAAAGCCACTGACGCGCACCAAATGATTGTCGAAGCTTATGGCGATGCTGCTCCATCCATAAGAACCTGCCAAGAATGGTTCCAGCGTTTCAAATCGGGCGACTTTGACGTCAACGACAAAGATCGGCCAGGACAGCCAAAAAAATTTGAAGACGAACAACTTCAAGCTTTATTGGATGAAGATTCGGCTCAAACACAGGAGCGACTCGCGGAATGTCTCGGCGTCACGCAATATGCAGTTTCTCTTCGATTGAAAGCAATGGGGAAAATTCAGAAGCAAGGAATATGGGTGCCCCATGAGCTGTCAGAACGCAACAAAGAGCAGAGAAAAACCACTTCACAAATCTTGCTGGACAGATTCCAAAGAAAGTCTTTTTTACACCGCATCATAACTGGTGATGAAAAATGGGTGTACTACGACAATCCGAAGCGAAAAAAATCGTGGGTTAGTCCCGGTGAACCGACAACTTCGACCGCGAAACCAAACATCCACGGGAAGAAGGTCTTACTGTGCATATGGTGGGATCAACGCGGCATACTGTACTATGAGCTTCTTCAACCTGGCGAAACAGTTACTGCGAATAACTACCAACATCAACTAGCGCAGTTGCGTCACGAAATCGCAGTAAAAAGACCAGAATGGGAGGGTCGGCACGAAAAAATTATACTGCTTCATGACAACGCAAGGCCGCACGTCGCTCAATCGGTGAAAAACACGCTAAAAGAGTTCAAATGGGAGATCTTACCGCACCCGCCGTACTCTCCGGACATCGCCCCGTCGGACTATCACCTTTTCCGGGCAATGGCTCATGGTCTAGCGGAGCAGCGCTTTCAAGATCGTCAAGACGTCAAAAAATGGCTTGATAAATGGATAGCGGCCAAACCAGAAAATTTTTATTATGATGGAATCCATAAATTGCCCAAACTTTGGGAAAATGTTGTTATTAATGATGGAAATTATTTTGAATAAAAGTTTTGTTTAAGTTTTTCTAGTTTCATGCAGTTTAAAAATCGTAAAAAAACGCGGAAATTAACTTTTAGACCTAATATTATATTATATTATATTATATTATATTATATTATATTATATTATATTATATTATATTATATTATATTATATTATATTATATTATATTATATTATATTATATTATATTATATTATATTATATTATATTATATTATATTATATTATATTATATTATTATTATATTATATTATATTATATTATATTATATTATATTATATTATATTATATTATATTATATTTATTATATTATATTATATTATATTATATTATATTATATTATATTATATTATATTATATTATATTATATTATATTATATTATATTATATTATATTATATTATATTATATTATATTAT
Organism: Bradynema listronoti; assembly: GCA_024678965.1. Lineage (NCBI taxonomy): Eukaryota > Metazoa > Nematoda > Chromadorea > Rhabditida > Allantonematidae > Bradynema > Bradynema listronoti. Next base: position 2,575,191 of record JANLNO010000007.1, on the reverse strand, counting down.
ATTATATTATATTATATTATATTATATTATATTATATTATATTATATTATATTATATTATATTATATTATATTATATTATATTATATTATATTATATTATATTATATTATATTATATTATATTATATTATATTATATTATATTATATTATATTATATTATATTATATTATATTATATTATATTATATTATA